>CM042319.1:31419435-31811935 GCA_023566125.1 Zingel zingel
ACTCATTTCACCTCAGGGTGATAGTAT
The DNA here is from genome assembly GCA_023566125.1 of Zingel zingel. Taxonomy (NCBI): domain Eukaryota; kingdom Metazoa; phylum Chordata; class Actinopteri; order Perciformes; family Percidae; genus Zingel; species Zingel zingel. Next base: position 31,419,463 of record CM042319.1, read on the forward strand.
ACACATCCCAGACAGTCACTGGGTATTATCAGACTATTCTGATATAGGATTTAAAAATTAAACATTTACATGTCCACTTAAAGCTATATTTCAACTCTTTTTCAGGCTGCTAATTAAAGCCATAATGTAACTCTTTTTCAGGCTGCTCTATAAACGAAACCTCCTGTTTAGCCAGACTCATTTCACGTCAGGGGGATTGTGTACACATCCCTGACTGTCACTGGGTAATATCGGACCATTCTGATATAGGATTTTAAAATTAAAGGTTTACATGTCCACTTAAAGCTATATTTCAACTCTTTTTCAGGCTGCTAATTAAAGCCATAATGTAACTCTTTTTCAGGCTGCTCTATAAACGAAACCTCCTGTTTAGCCAGACTCATTTCACGTCAGGGTGATAGTGTACACATCCCTGACTGTCATTGGGTAATATCGGACCATTCTGATATAGGATTTTAAAATTAAAGGTTTACATGTCCACTTAAAGCTATATTTCAACTCTTTTTCAGGCTGCTAATTAAAGCCATAATGTAACTCTTTTTCAGGCTGCTCTATAAACGAAACCTCCTGTTTAGCCAGACTCATTTCACGTCAGGGTGATAGTGTACACATCCCTGACTGTCATTGGGTAATATCGGACCATTCTGATATAGGATTTTAAAAATAAAGTCTTAAATCTCCAATTAAATCTATATTTCAGCTATATTTTGGCTACTAATCAAAGCCATATTGTATCTCTTCTTCAGGCTGATCTAACATCGAAACCTCCTGTTTAGCCAGACTCATTTCACCTCAGGGTGATAGTAAACACATCCCAGACAGTCACTGGGTATTATCAGACTATTCTGATATAGGATTTTAAAATTAAAGTCTTAAATGTCCAATTAAATCTATATTTCAGCTATATTTTGGCTACTAATCAAAGCCATATTGTATCTCTTTTTCAGGCTGCTAATTAAAGCCATGTTGTAACTCTTTTTCAGGCTGCTCTAACATCGAAACCTCCTGTTTAGCCAGACTCATTTCACCTCAGGGTGATAGTATACACATCCCAGACTGTCACTGGGTAATATTGGACTATTCTTATATAGGATTTTAAAATTAAAGGTTTACATGTCCACTTGAATCTATATTTCAACTCTTTTTCAGGCTGCTAACTGAAGCCATGTTGTAACTCTTTTTCAGGCTGCTATATAAACGAATCCTCCTGTTTAGCCAGACTCATTTCACCTCAGGGTGATAGTATACACATCCCAGACGGTCACTGGGTAATATGGGACTATTCTGATACAGGATTTTAAAAATAAAGTCTTAAATGTCCAATTAAATCTATATTTCGGCTATATTTTGGCTACTAATCAAAGCCATATTGTATCTCTTTTTCATGCTGATCTAACATCGAAACCTCCTCTTTATCCAGACTCATTTCACCTCATGGTGATAGTATACACATCCCAGACTATCATTGGATAATATCGGACTATTCTGATAAAGGATTTAAAAATTAAAGGTTTACATGTCCACTTAAAGCTATATTTCAACTCTTTTTCAGGCTGCTAATTAAAGCCATATTGTATCTCTTATTCAGGCTGCTCTAACATCGAAACCTCTTGTTTATCCAGACTCATTTCACCTCATGGTGATAGTATACACATCCCAGACTGTCAATGGGTAATATTGGACCATTCTGATATAGGATTTTAAAATTAAAGGTTTACATGTCCACTTAAAGCTATATTTCAACTCTTTTTCAGGCTGCTAATTAAAGCCATATTGTAACTCTTTTTTAGGCTGCTCTATAAACAAAACCTCCTGTTTAGCCAGTCTCATTTCACCTCAGGGTGATAGTATACACATCCCAGACTGTCACTGGGTAATATTGGACTATTCTGATATAGGATTTTAAAATTAAAGGCTTAAATGTCCAGTTAAAGGAATATTTCAACTCTTTTTCAGGCTCTTAATTAAAGCCATATTGTATCTCTTTTTCAGGCTGCTCTAACATCGAAACCTCCTGTTTAGCCAGACTCATTTCACCTCAGGGTGATAGTATACACATCCCAGACAGTCACTGGGTATTATGAGACTATTCTGATATAGGATTTAAAAATTAAACATTTACATGTCCACTTAAAGCTATATTTCAACTCTTTTTCAGGCTGCTAATTAAAGCCATAATGTAACTCTTTTTCAGGCTGCTCTATAAACGAAACCTCCTGTTTAGCCAGACTCATTTCACGTCAGGGGGATTGTGTACACATCCCTGACTGTCACTGGGTAATATCGGACCATTCTGATATAGGATTTTAAAAATAAAGTCTTAAATGTCCAATTAAATCTATATTTCAGCTATATTTTGGCAACTAATCAAAGCCATATTGTATCTCTTTTTCAGGCTGCTAATTAAAGCCATGTTGTAACTCTTTTTCAGGCTGCTCTAACATCGAAACCTCCTGTTTAGCCAGACTCATTTCACCTCAGGGTGATAGTATACACATCCCAGACTGTCACTGGGTACTATCGGACTATTCTGATATAGGATTTTAAAATTAAAGGCTTAAATGTCCAATTAAATCTATATTTCGGCTATATCTTGGCTACTAATCAAAGCCATATTGTATCTCTTCTTCAGGCTGATCTAACATCGAAACCTCCTGTTTAGCCAGACTCATTTCACCTCAGGGTGATAGTATACACATCCCAGACAGTCACTGGGTATTATCAGACTATTCTGATATAGAATTTAAAAATTAAACATTTACATGTCCACTTAAAGCTATAGTTCAACTCTTTTTCAGGCTGCTAATTAAAGCCATAATGTAACTCTTTTTCAGGCTGCTCTATAAACGAAACCTCCTGTTTAGCCAGACTCATTTCACGCCAGGGGGATAGTGTACACATCCCTGACTGTCACTGGGTAATATCGGACCATTCTGATATAGGATTTTAAAAATAAAGTCTTAAATGTCCAATTAAATCTATATTTCAGCTATATTTTGGCTACTAATCAAAGCCATATTGTATCTCTTTTTCAGGCTGCTCTAACATCGAAACCTCCTGTCTATCCAAACTGATTTCACCTTATGGTGATAGTATACACATCCCAGACTGTCAATGGGTAATATCGGACTATTCTGATATAGGATTTAAAAATTAAAGGTTTACATGTCCACTTAAAGCTATATTTCGACTCTTTTTCAGGCTGCTAATTAAAGCCATATTGAAACTCTTTTTCAGGCTGCTCTATGAACAAAACCTCCTGTTTAGCCAGACTCATTTCACCTCAGGGTGATAGTATACACATCCCAGACTGTTACTGGGTAATATTGGACTATTCTGATATAGGATTTTAAAATTAAAGGCTTAAATGTCCAATTAAAGGAAGATTTCAACTCTTTTTCAGGCTCTTAATTAAAGCCATATTGTATCTATTTTTCAGGCTGCTCTAACATCGAAACCTCCTATTTAGCCAGACACATTTCACCTCAGGCTGATAGTATACACATCCCAGACTGTCACTGGCTAATATTGGACTATTCTGATATAGGATTTTAAAAATAAAGTCTTAAATGTCCAATTAAATCTATATTTTGGCTACTAATCAAAGCCATATTGTATCTCTTTTTCATGCTGACCTAACATCGAAACCTCCTCTTTATCCAGACTCATTTCACCTCATGGTGATAGTATACACATCCCAGACTGTCATTGGATAATATCGGACTATTCTGATATAGGATTTAAAAATTAAAGGTTTACATGTCCACTTAAAGCTATATTTCAACTCTTTTTCAGGCTGCTAATTAAAGCCATATTGTAACTCTTTTTTAGGCTGCTCTATAAACAAAACCTTCTGTTTAGCCAGTCTCATTTCACCTCAGAGTGATAGTATACACATCCCAGACTGTCATTGGGTAATATCGGACTATTCTGATATAGGATTTAAAAATTAAAGGTTTACATGTCCACTTAAAGCTATATTTCAACTGTTTTTGAGGCTTCAAATCAAAGCCATATTGTATCTCTTTTTCAGGCTGCTCTAACATCGAAACCTCCTGTTTATCCAGACTCATTTCACCTCATGGTGATAGTATACACATCACAGACTGTCAATGGGTAATATTGGACCATTCTGATATAGGATTTTAAAATTAAAGGTTTACATGTCCACTTAAAGCTATATTTCAACTCTTTTTCAGGCTGCTAATTAAAGCCATAATGTAACTCTTTTTCAGGCTGCTCTATAAACGAAACCTCCTGTTTAGCCAGACTCATTTCACGTCAGGGTGATAGTGTACACATCCCTGACTGTCATTGGGTAATATCGGACCATTCTGATATAGGATTTTAAAAATAAAGTCTTAAATCTCCAATTAAATCTATATTTCAGCTATATTTTGGCTACTAATCAAAGCCATATTGTATCTCTTCTTCAGGCTGATCTAACATCGAAACCTCCTGTTTAGCCAGACTCATTTCACCTCAGGGTGATAGTAAACACATCCCAGACAGTCACTGGGTATTATCAGACTATTCTGATATAGGATTTTAAAATTAAAGTCTTAAATGTCCAATTAAATCTATATTTCAGCTATATTTTGGCTACTAATCAAAGCCATATTGTATCTCTTTTTCAGGCTGCTAATTAAAGCCATGTTGTAACTCTTTTTCAGGCTGCTCTAACATCGAAACCTCCTGTTTAGCCAGACTCATTTCACCTCAGGGTGATAGTATACACATCCCAGACTGTCACTGGGTAATATTGGACTATTATTATATAGGATTTTAAAATTAAAGGTTTACATGTCCACTTGAATCTATATTTCAACTCTTTTTCAGGCTGCTAACTGAAGCCCTGTTGTAACTCTTTTTCAGGCTGCTATATAAACGAATCCTCCTGTTTAGCCAGACTCATTTCACCTCAGGGTGATAGTATACACATCCCAGACGGTCACTGGGTAATATGGGACTATTCTGATACAGGATTTTAAAAATAAAGTCTTAAATGTCCAATTAAATCTATATTTCGGCTATATTTTGGCTACTAATCAAAGCCATATTGTATCTCTTTTTCATGCTGATCTAACATCGAAACCTCCTCTTTATCCAGACTCATTTCACCTCATGGTGATAGTATACACATCCCAGACTATCATTGGATAATATCGGACTATTCTGATAAAGGATTTAAAAATTAAAGGTTTACATGTCCACTTAAAGCTATATTTCAACTCTTTTTCAGGCTGCTAATTAAAGCCATATTGTATCTCTTATTCAGGCTGCTCTAACATCGAAACCTCTTGTTTATCCAGACTCATTTCACCTCATGGTGATAGTATACACATCCCAGACTGTCAATGGGTAATATTGGACCATTCTGATATAGGATTTTAAAATTAAAGGTTTACATGTCCACTTAAAGCTATATTTCAACTCTTTTTCAGGCTGCTAATTAAAGCCATATTGTAACTCTTTTTTAGGCTGCTCTATAAACAAAACCTCCTGTTTAGCCAGTCTCATTTCACCTCAGGGTGATAGTATACACATCCCAGACTGTCACTGGGTAATATTGGACTATTCTGATATAGGATTTTAAAATTAAAGGCTTAAATGTCCAGTAAAAGGAATATTTCAACTCTTTTTCAGGCTCTTAATTAAAGCCATATTGTATCTCTTTTTCAGGCTGCTCTAACATCGAAACCTCCTGTTTAGCCAGACTCATTTCACCTCAGGGTGATAGTATACACATCCCAGACAGTCACTGGGTATTATGAGACTATTCTGATATAGGATTTAAAAATTAAACATTTACATGTCCACTTAAAGCTATATTTCAACTCTTTTTCAGGCTGCTAATTAAAGCCATAATGTAACTCTTTTTCAGGCTGCTCTATAAACGAAACCTCCTGTTTAGCCAGACTCATTTCACGTCAGGGGGATTGTGTACACATCCCTGACTGTCACTGGGTAATATCGGACCATTCTGATATAGGATTTTAAAAATAAAGTCTTAAATGTCCAATTAAATCTATATTTCAGCTATATTTTGGCAACTAATCAAAGCCATATTGTATCTCTTTTTCAGGCTGCTAATTAAAGCCATGTTGTAACTCTTTTTCAGGCTGCTCTAACATCGAAACCTCCTGTTTAGCCAGACTCATTTCACCTCAGGGTGATAGTATACACATCCCAGACTGTCACTGGGTACTATCGGACTATTCTGATATAGGATTTTAAAATTAAAGGCTTAAATGTCCAATTAAATCTATATTTCGGCTATATCTTGGCTACTAATCAAAGCCATATTGTATCTCTTCTTCAGGCTGATCTAACATCGAAACCTCCTGTTTAGCCAGACTCATTTCACCTCAGGGTGATAGTATACACATCCCAGACAGTCACTGGGTATTATCAGACTATTCTGATATAGAATTTAAAAATTAAACATTTACATGTCCACTTAAAGCTATAGTTCAACTCTTTTTCAGGCTGCTAATTAAAGCCATAATGTAACTCTTTTTCAGGCTGCTCTATAAACGAAACCTCCTGTTTAGCCAGACTCATTTCACGCCAGGGGGATAGTGTACACATCCCTGACTGTCACTGGGTAATATCGGACCATTCTGATATAGGATTTTAAAAATAAAGTCTTAAATGTCCAATTAAATCTATATTTCAGCTATATTTTGGCTACTAATCAAAGCCATATTGTATCTCTTTTTCAGGCTGCTAATTAAAGCCATGTTGTAACTCTTTTTCAGGCTGCTCTAACATCGAAACCTCCTGTTTAGCCAGACTCATTTCACCTCAGGGTGATAGTATACACATCCCAGACTGTCACTGGGTAATATTGGACTATTATTATATAGGATTTTAAAATTAAAGGTTTACATGTCCACTTGAATCTATATTTCAACTCTTTTTCAGGCTGCTAACTGAAGCCCTGTTGTAACTCTTTTTCAGGCTGCTATATAAACGAATCCTCCTGTTTAGCCAGACTCATTTCACCTCAGGGTGATAGTATACACATCCCAGACGGTCACTGGGTAATATGGGACTATTCTGATACAGGATTTTAAAAATAAAGTCTTAAATGTCCAATTAAATCTATATTTCGGCTATATTTTGGCTACTAATCAAAGCCATATTGTATCTCTTTTTCATGCTGATCTAACATCGAAACCTCCTCTTTATCCAGACTCATTTCACCTCATGGTGATAGTATACACATCCCAGACTATCATTGGATAATATCGGACTATTCTGATAAAGGATTTAAAAATTAAAGGTTTACATGTCCACTTAAAGCTATATTTCAACTCTTTTTCAGGCTGCTAATTAAAGCCATATTGTATCTCTTTTTCAGGCTGCTCTAACATCGAAACCTCTTGTTTATCCAGACTCATTTCACCTCATGGTGATAGTATACACATCCCAGACTGTCAATGGGTAATATTGGACCATTCTGATATAGGATTTTAAAATTAAAGGTTTACATGTCCACTTAAAGCTATATTTCAACTCTTTTTCAGGCTGCTAATTAAAGCCATATTGTAACTCTTTTTTAGGCTGCTCTATAAACAAAACCTCCTGTTTAGCCAGTCTCATTTCACCTCAGGGTGATAGTATACACATCCCAGACTGTCACTGGGTAATATTGGACTATTCTGATATAGGATTTTAAAATTAAAGGCTTAAATGTCCAGTTAAAGGAATATTTCAACTCTTTTTCAGGCTCTTAATTAAAGCCATATTGTATCTCTTTTTCAGGCTGCTCTAACATCGAAACCTCCTGTTTAGCCAGACTCATTTCACCTCAGGGTGATAGTATACACATCCCAGACTGTCACTGGGTAATATTGGACTATTCTGATATAGGATTCTAAAAATAAAGTCTTAAATGTCCAATTAAATCTATATTTTGGCTACTAATCAAAGCCATATTGTATCTCTTTTTCAGGCTGCTAATTAAAGCCATGTTGTAACTCTTTTTCAGGCTGCTCTAACATCGAAACCTCCTGTTTAGCCAGACTCATTTCACCTCAGGGTGATAGTATACACATCCCAGACTGTCACTGGGTACTATCGAACTATTCTGATATAGGATTTTAAAATTAAAGGCTTAAATGTCCAATTAAATCAATATTTCGGCTATATTTTGGCTACTAATCAAAGCCATATTGTATCTCTTCTTCAGGCTGATCTAACATCGAAACCTCCTGTTTAGCCAGACTCATTTCACCTCAGGGTGATAGTATACACATCCCAGACAGTCACTGGGTATTATTAGACTATTCTGATATAGGATTTAAAAATTAAACATTTACATGTCCACTTAAAGCTATATTTCAACTCTTTTTCAGGCTGCTAATTAAAGCCATAATGTAACTCTTTTTCAGGCTGCTCTATAAACGAAACCTCCTGTTTAGCCAGACTCATTTCACGTCAGGGGGATTGTGTACACATCCCTGACTGTCACTGGGTAATATCGGACCATTCTGATATAGGATTTTAAAAATAAAGTATTAAATGTCCAAATAAATCTATATTTCAGCTATATTTTGGCTACTAATCAAAGCCATATTGTATCTCTTTTTCATGCTGATCTAACATCGAAACATCCTCTTTATCCAGACTCATTTCACCTCATGGTGATAGTATACACATCCCAGACTGTCATTGGATAATATTGGACCATTCTGATATAGGATTTTAAAATTAAAGGTTTACATGTCCACTTAAAGCTATATTTCAACTCTTTTTCAGGCTGCTAATTAAAGCCATAATGTAACTCTTTTTCAGGCTGCTCTATAAACGAAACCTCCTGTTTAGCCAGACTCATTTCACGTCAGGGTGATAGTGTACACATCCCTGACTGTCATTGGGTAATATCGGACCATTCTGATATAGGATTTTAAAAATAAAGTCTTAAATGTCCAATTAAATCTATATTTCAGCTATATTTTGGCTACTAATCAAAGCCATATTGTATCTCTTCTTCAGGCTGATCTAACATCGAAACCTCCTGTTTAGCCAGACTCATTTAACCTCAGGGTGATAGTATACACATCCGAGACAGTCACTGGGTATTATCAGACTATTCTGATATAGGATTTAAAAATTAAACATTTACATGTCCACTTAAAGCTATATTTCAACACTTTTTCAGGCTGCTAATTAAAGCCATAATGTAACTCTTTTTCAGGCTGCTCTATAAACGAATCCTCCTGTTTAGCCAGACTCATTTCACCTCAGGGTGATAGTATACACATCCCAGACTGTCACTGGGTAATATTGGACTATTCTGATATAGGATTTTAAAAATACAGTCTTAAATGTCCAATTAAATCTATATTTCAGCTATATTTTGGCTACTAATCAAAGCCATATTGTATCTCTTTTTCAGGCTGCTAATTAAAGCCATGTTGTAACTCTTTTTTCAGGCTGCTCTAACATCGAAACCTCCTGTTTAGCCAGACTCATTTCACCTCAAGGTGATAGTATACACATCCCAGACTGTCACTGGGTAATATTGGACTATTCTTATATAGGATTTTAAAATTAAAGGTTTACATGTCCACTTGAATCTATATTTCAACTCTTTTTCAGGCTGCTAATTGAAGCCATGTTGTAACTCTTTTTCAGGCTGCTATATAAACGAATCCTCCTGTTTAGCCAGACTCATTTCACCTCAGGGTGATAGTATACACACCCCAGACTGTCACTGGGTAATATTGGACTATTCTGATATAGGATTTTAAAAATAAAGTCTTAAATGTCCAATTAAATCTATATTTTGGCTACTAATCAAAGCCATATTGTATCTCTTTTTCAGGCTGCTAATTAAAGCCATGTTGTAACTCTTTTTCAGGCTGCTCTAACATCGAAACCTCCTGTTTAGCCAGACTCATTTCACCTCAGGGTGATAGTATACACATCCCAGACAGTCACTGGGTATTATCAGACTATTCTGATATAGGATTTAAAAATTAAACATTTACATGTCCACTTAAAGCTATATTTCTACTCTTTTTCAGGCTGCTAATTAAAGCCATAATGTAACTCTTTTTCAGGCTGCTCTATAAACGAAACCTCCTGTTTAGCCAGACTCATTTCACGTCAGGGGGATTGTGTACACATCCCTGACTGTCACTGGGTAATATCGGACCATTCTGATATAGGATTTTAAAAATAAAGTATTAAATGTCCAAATAAATCTATATTTCAGCTATATTTTGGCTACTAATCAAAGCCATATTGTATCTCTTTTTCATGCTGATCTAACATCGAAACATCCTCTTTATCCAGACTCATTTCACCTCATGGTGATAGTATACACATCCCAGACTGTCATTGGATAATATTGGACCATTCTGATATAGGATTTTAAAATTAAAGGTTTACATGTCCACTTAAAGCTATATTTCAACTCTTTTTCAGGCTGCTAATTAAAGCCATAATGTAACTCTTTTTCAGGCTGCTCTATAAACGAAACCTCCTGTTTAGCCAGACTCATTTCACGTCAGGGTGATAGTGTACACATCCCTGACTGTCATTGGGTAATATCGGACCATTCTGATATAGGATTTTAAAAATAAAGTCTTAAATGTCCAATTAAATCTATATTTCAGCTATATTTTGGCTACTAATCAAAGCCATATTGTATCTCTTCTTCAGGCTGATCTAACATCGAAACCTCCTGTTTAGCCAGACTCATTTCACCTCAGGGTGATAGTATACACATCCCAGACAGTCACTGGGTATTATCAGACTATTCTGATATAGGATTTTAAAATTAAAGTCTTAAATGTCCAATTAAATCTATATTTCAGCTATATTTGGGCTACTAATCAAAGCCATATTGTATCTATTTTTCAGGCTGCTAAGTAAAGCCATGTTGTAACTCTTTTTCAGGCTGCTCTAACATCAAAACCTCCTGTTTAGCCAGACTCATTTCACCTCAGGGTGATAGTATACACATCACAGACTGTCACTGGGTAATATTGGACTATTCTTATATAAGATTTTAAAATTAAAGGTTTACATGTCCACTTGAATCTATATTTCAACTCTTTTTCAGGCTGCTAATTGAAGCCATGTTGTAACTCTTTTTCAGGCTGCTATATAAACAAATCCTCCTGTTTAGCCAGACTCATTTCACCTTAGGGTGATAGTATACACATCCCAGACGGTCACTGGGTAATATGGGACTATTCTGATACAGGATTTTAAAAATAAAGTCTTAAATGTCCAATTAAATCTATATTTCGGCTATATTTTGGCTACTAATCAAGGCCATATTGTATCTCTTTTTCATGCTGATCTAACATCGAAACCTCCTCTTTATCCAGACTCATTTCACCTCATGGTGATAGTATACACATCCCAGACTATCATTGGATAATATCGGACTATTCTGATATAGGATTTAAAAATTAAAGGTTTACATGTCCACTTAAAGCTATATTTCAACTCTTTTTCAGGCTGCTAATTAAAGCCATATTGTATCTCTTTTTCAGGCTGCTCTAACATCGAAACCTCCTGTTTAGCCAGACTCATTTCACCTCAGGGTGATAATATACACATCCCAGACTGTCACTGGGTACTATCGGACTATTCTGATATAGGATTTTAAAATTAAAGGCTTAAATGTCCAATTAAATCTATATTTCGGCTATATTTTGGCTACTAATCAAAGCCATATTGTATCTCTTCTTCAGGCTGATCTAACATCGAAACCTCCTGTTTAGCCAGACTCATTTCACCTCACGGTGATAGTATACACATCCCAGACAGTCACTGGGTATTATCAGACTATTCTGATATAGGATTTAAAAATTAAACATTTACATGTCCACTTAAATCTATATTTCAACTCTTTTTCAGGCTGCTAATTAAAGCCATAATGTAACTCTTTTTCAGGCTGCTCTATAAACGAAACCTCCTGTTTAGCCAGACTCATTTCACATCAGGGGGATTGTGTACACATCCCTGACTGTCACTGGGTAATATCGGACCATTCTGATATAGGATTTTAAAAATAAAGTCTTAAATGTCCAATTAAATCTATATTTCAGCTATATTTTGGCTACTAATCAAAGCCATATTGTATCTCTTTTTCAGGCTGCTAATTAAAGCCATGTTGTAACTCTTTTTCAGGCTGCTCTAACATCGAAACCTCCTGTTTAGCCAGACTCATTTCACCTCAGGGTGATAGTATACACATCCCAGACTGTCACTGGGTAATATCGGGCTATTCTGATATAGGATTTAAAAATTAAACGTTTACATGTCCACTTAAAGCTATATTTCAACTCTTTTTCAGGCTGCTAATTAAAGCCATAATGTAACTTTTTTTTCAGGCTGCTCTATAAACGAAACCTCCTGTTTAGCTAGAATCATTTCACCTCAGAGTAATAGTATACACATTCCTGACTGTCACTGGGTAATATCGGACTATTCTGATATAGGATTTTAAAATTAAAGGCTTAAATGTCCAGTTAAAGGAATATTTCAACTCTTTTTCAGGCTCTTAATTAAAGCCATATTGTATCTCTTTTTCAGGCTGCTCTAACATCGAAACCTCCTGTTTAGCCAGACTCATTTCACCTCAGGGTGATAGTATACACATCCCAGACTGTCACTGGGTAATATTGGACCATTCTGATATAGGATTTTAAAATTAAAGGTTTACATGTCCACTTAAAGGTATATTTCAACTCTTTTTCAGGCTGCTAATTAAAGCCATATTGTAACTCTTTTTTAGGCTGCTCTATAAACAAAACCTCCTGTTTAGCCAGACTCATTTCACGTCAGGGTTATAGTATACACATCCCACACAGTCACTGGGTAATATCAGACTATTCTGATATAGGATTTAAAAATTAAACATTTACATGTCCACTTAAAGCTATATTTCAACTCTTTTTCAGGCTGCTAATTAAAGCCATAATGTAACTCTTTTTCAGGCTGCTCTATAAACGAAACCTCCTGTTTAGCCAGACTCATTTCACCTCAGGGTGATAGTATACACATCCCTGACTGTCACTGGGTAATATCGGACCATTCTGATATAGGATTTTAAAAATAAAGTCTTAAATGTCCAATTAAATCTATATTTCAGCTATATTTTGGCTACTAATCAAAGCCATATTGTATCTCTTTTTCAGGCTGCTCTAACATCGAAACCTCCTGTCTATCCAAACTGATTTCACCTTATGGTGATAGTATACACATCCCAGACTGTCAATGGTTAATATCGGACTATTCTGATATAGGATTTAAAAATTAAAGGTTTACATGTCCACTTAAAGCTATATTTCGACTCTTTTTCAGGCTGCTAATTAAAGCCATATTGAAACTCTTTTTCAGGCTGCTCTATGAACAAAACCTCCTGTTTAGCCAGACTCATTTCACCTCAGGGTGATAGTATACACATCCCAGACTGTTACTGGGTAATATTGGACTATTCTGATATAGGATTTTAAAATTAAAGGCTTAAATGTCCAATTAAAGGAAGATTTCAACTCTTTTTCAGGCTCTTAATTAAAGCCATATTGTATCTATTTTTCAGGCTGCTCTAACATCGAAACCTCCTATTTAGCCAGACACATTTCACCTCAGGCTGATAGTATACACATCCCAGACTGTCACTGGCTAATATTGGACTATTCTGATATAGGATTTTAAAAATAAAGTCTTAAATGTCCAATTAAATCTATATTTTGGCTACTAATCAAAGCCATATTGTATCTCTTTTTCATGCTGATCTAACATCGAAACCTCCTCTTTATCCAGACTCATTTCACCTCATGGTGATAGTATACACATCCCAGACTGTCATTGGATAATATCGGACTATTCTGATATAGGATTTAAAAATTAAAGGTTTACATGTCCACTTAAAGCTATATTTCAACTCTTTTTCAGGCTGCTAATTAAAGCCATATTGTAACTCTTTTTTAGGCTGCTCTATAAACAAAACCTTCTGTTTAGCCAGTCTCATTTCACCTCAGAGTGATAGTATACACATCCCAGACTGTCATTGGGTAATATCGGACTATTCTGATATAGGATTTAAAAATTAAAGGTTTACATGTCCACTTAAAGCTATATTTCAACTCTTTTTCAGGCTGCTAATTAAAGCCATATTGTAACTCTTTTTTAGGCTGCTCTATAAACAAAACCTCCTGTTTAGCCAGTCTCATTTCACCTCAGGGTGATAGTATACACATCCCAGACTGTCACTGGGTAATATTGGACTATTCTGATATAGGATTTTAAAATTAAAGGCTTAAATGTCCAGTTAAAGGAATATTTCAACTCTTTTTCAGGCTCTTAATTAAAGCCATGTTGTATCTCTTTTTCAGGCTGCTCTAACATCGAAACCTCCTGTTTAGCCAGACTCATTTCACCTCAGGGTGATAGTATACACATCCCAGACTGTCACTGGGTACTATCAGACTATTCTGATATAGGATTTTAAAATTAAAGGCTTAAATGTCCAATTAAATCTATATTTCGGCTATATTTTGGCTACTAATCAAAGCCATATTGTATCTCTTCTTCAGGCTGATCTAACATCGAAACCTCCTGTTTAGCCAGACTCATTTCACCTCAGGGTGATAGTATACACATCCCAGACAGTCACTGGGTATTATCAGACTATTCTGATATAGGATTTAAAAATTAAACATTTACATGTCCACTTAAAGCTATATTTCAACTCTTTTTCAGGCTGCTAATTAAAGCCATAATGTATCTCTTTTTCAGGCTGCTCTATAAACGAAACCTCCTGTTTAGCCAGACTCATTTCACGTCAGGGGGATTGTGTACACATCCCTGACTGTCACTGGGTAATATCGGACCATTCTGATATAGGATTTTAAAAATAAAGTCTTAAATGTCCAAATAAATCTATATTTCAGCTATATTTTGGCTACTAATCAAAGCCATATTGTATCTCTTTTTCAGGCTGCTAATTAAAGCCATGTTGTAACTCTTTTTTCAGGCTGCTCTAACATCGAAACCTCCTGTTTAGCCAGACTCATTTCACCTCAGGGTGATAGTATACACATCCCAGACTGTCACTGGGTAATATTGGACTATTCTTATATAGGATTTTAAAATTAAAGGTTTACATGTCCACTTGAATCTATATTTCAACTCTTTTTCAGGCTGCTAATTGAAGCCATGTTGTAACTCTTTTTCAGGCTGCTATATAAACGAATCCTCCTGTTTAGCCAGACTCATTTCACCTCAGGGTGATAGTAAACACATCCCAGACAGTCACTGGGTATTATCAGACTATTCTGATATAGGATTTTAAAATTAAAGTCTTAAATGTCCAATTAAATCTATATTTCAGCTATATTTTGGCTACTAATCAAAGCCATATTGTATCTCTTTTTCAGGCTGCTAATTAAAGCCATGTTGTAACTCTTTTTCATGCTGCTCTAACATCGAAACCTCCTGTTTAGCCAGACTCATTTCACCTCAGGGTGATAGTATACACATCCCAGACGGTCACTGGGTAATATGGGACTATTCTGATACAGGATTTTAAAAATAAAGTCTTAAATGTCCAATTAAATCTATATTTCGGCTATATTTTGGCTACTAATCAAAGCCATATTGTATCTCTTTTTCATGCTGATCTAACATCGAAACCTCCTCTTTATCCAGACTCATTTCACCTCATGGTGATAGTATACACATCCCAGACTGTCAATGGGTAATATTGGACCATTCTGATATAGGATTTTAAAATTAAAGGTTTACATGTCCACTTAAAGCTATATTTCAACTCTTTTTCAGGCTGCTAATTAAAGCCATATTGTAACTCTTTTTTAGGCTGCTCTATAAACAAAACCTCCTGTTTAGCCAATCTCATCTCACCTCAGGGTGATAGTATACACATCCCAGACTGTCACTGGGTAATATTGGACTATTCTGATATAGGATTTTAAAATTAAAGGCTTAAATGTCCAGTTAAAGGAATATTTCAACTCTTTTTCAGGCTCTTAATTAAAGCCATATTGTATCTCTTTTTCAGGCTGCTCTAACATCGAAACCTCCTGTTTAGCCAGACTCATTTCACCTCAGGGTGATAGTATACACATCCCAGACTGTCACTGGGTACTATCGGACTATTCTGATATAGGATTTTAAAATTAAAGGCTTAAATGTCCAATTAAATCTATATTTCGGCTATATTTTGGCTACTAATCAAAGCCATATTGTATCTCTTCTTCAGGCTGATCTAACATCGAAACCTCCTGTTTAGCCAGACTCATTTCACCTCAGGGTGATAGTATACACATCCCAGACAGTCACTGGGTATTATCAGACTATTCTGATATAGGATTTAAAAATTAAACATTTACATGTCCACTTAAAGCTATATTTCAACTCTTTTTCAGGCTGCTAATTAAAGCCATAATGTAACTCTTTTTCAGGCTGCTCTATAAACGAAACCTCCTGTTTAGCCAGACTCATTTCACGTCAGGGGGATTATGTACACATCCCTGACTGTCACTGGGTAATATCGGACCATTCTGATATAGGATTTTAAAAATAAAGTCTTAAATGTCCAATTAAATCTATATTTCAGCTATATTTTGGCTACTAATCAAAGCCATATTGTATCTCTTTTTCAGGCTGCTAATTAAAGCCATGTTGTAACTCTTTTTCAGGCTGCTCTAACATCGAAACCTCCTGTTTAGCCAGACTCATTTCACCTCAGGGTGATAGTATACACATCCCAGACTGTCACTGGGTACTATCGGACTATTCTGATATAGGATTTTAAAATTAAAGGCTTAAATGTCCAATTAAATCTATATTTCGGCTATATCTTGGCTACTAATCAAAGCCATATTGTATCTCTTCTTCAGGCTGATCTAACATCGAAACCTCCTGTTTAGCCAGACTCATTTCACCTCAGGGTGATAGTATACACATCCCAGACAGTCACTGGGTATTATCAGACTATTCTGATATAGGATTTAAAAATTAAACATTTACATGTCCACTTAAAGCTATAGTTCAACTCTTTTTCATGCTGCTAATTAAAGCCATAATGTAACTCTTTTTCAGGCTGCTCTATAAACGAAACCTCCTGTTTAGCCAGACTCATTTCACGCCAGGGGGATAGTGTACACATCCCTGACTGTCACTGGGTAATATCGGACCATTCTGATATAGGATTTTAAAAATAAAGTCTTAAATGTCCAATTAAATCTATATTTTGGCTATATTTTGGCTACTAATCAAAGCCATATTGTATCTCTTCTTCAGGCTGATCTAACATCGAAACCTCCTGTTTAGCCAGACTCATTTCACCTCAGGGTGATAGTATACACATCCCAGACAGTCACTGGGTAATATCAGACTATTCTGATATAGGATTTAAAAATTAAACATTTACATGACCACTTAATGCTATATTTCAACTCTTTTTCAGGCTGCTAATTAAAGCCATAATGTAACTCTTTTTTAGGCTGCTCTATAAACAAAACATCCTGTTTAGCCAGTCTCATTTCACCTCAGGGTGATAGTATACACATCCCAGACTGTCACTGGGTAATAATGGACTATTCTGATATAGGATCTTAAAATTAAAGGCTTAAATGTCCAGTTAAAGGAATATTTCAACTCTTTTTCACGCTCTTAATTAAAGCCATATTGTATCTCTTTTTCAGGCTGCTCTAACATCGAAACCTCCTGTTTAGCCAGACTCATTTCACCTCAGGGTGATAGTATACACATCCCAGACTGTCACTGGGTAATATTGGACTATTCTGATATAGGATTTTAAAATTAAAGGCTTAAATGTCCAGTTAAAGGAATATTTCAACTCTTTTTCAGGCTCTTAATTAAAGCCATATTGTATCTCTTTTTCAGGCTGCTCTAACATCGAAACCTCCTGTTTAGCCAGACTCATTTCACCTCAGGGTGATAGTATACACATCCCAGACTGTCACTGGTTAATATCGGGCTATTCTGATATAGGATTTAAAAATTAAACGTTTACATGTCCACTTAAAGCTATATTTCAACTCTTTTTCAGGCTGCTAATTAAAGCCATGTTGTAACTCTTTTTCAGGCTGCTCTAACATCGAAACCTCCTGTTTAGCCAGACTCATTTCTCGTCAGGGTGATAGTATACACATCCCAGACTGGCACTGGGTAAAATTGGACCATTCTGATATAGGATTTTAAAATTAAAGGTTTACATGTCCACTTAAAGCTATATTTCAACTCTTTTTCAGGCTGCTAATTAAAGCCATATTGTAACTCTTTTTTAGGCTGCTCTATGAACAAAACCTCCTGTTTAGCCAGTCTCATTTCACCTCAGAGTGATAGTATACACATCCCAGACTGTCATTGGGTAATATCGGACTATTCTGATAAAGGATTTAAAAATTAAAGGTTTACATGTCCACTTAAAGCTATATTTCAACTGTTTTTGAGGCTTCAAATCAAAGCCATATTGTATCTCTTTTTGAGGCTGCTCTAACATCGAAACCTCCCGTTTATCCAGACTCATTTCACCTCATGGTGATAGTATACACATCCCAGACTGTCAATGGGTAATATTGGACCATTCTGATATAGGATTTTAAAATTA
The DNA here is from genome assembly GCA_023566125.1 of Zingel zingel. Lineage (NCBI taxonomy): Eukaryota > Metazoa > Chordata > Actinopteri > Perciformes > Percidae > Zingel > Zingel zingel. The sequence continues at coordinate 31,438,094 of CM042319.1, forward strand.
AAGGTTTACATGTCCACTTAAAGCTATATTTCAACTCTTTTTCAGGCTCTTAATTAAAGCCATATTGTATCTCTTTTTCAGGCTGCTCTAACATCGAAACCTCCTGTTTAGCCAGACTCATTTCACCTCAGGGTGATAGTATACACATCGCAGACTGTCACTGGGTACTATCGGACTATTCTGATACAGGATTTTAAAATTAAAGGCTTAAATGTCCAATTAAATCTATATTTTGGCTATATTTTGGCTACTAATCAAAGCCATATTGTATCTCTTCTTCAGGCTGATCTAACATCGAAACCTCCTGTTTAGCCAGACTCATTTCACCTCAGGGTGATAGTATACACATCCCAGACAGTCACTGGGTAATATCAGACTATTCTGATATAGGATTTAAAAATTAAACATTTACATGACCACTTAATGCTATATTTCAACTCTTTTTCAGGCTGCTAATTAAAGCCATAATGTAACTCTTTTTTAGGCTGCTCTATAAACAAAACCTCCTGTTTAGCCAGTCTCATTTCACCTCAGGGTGATAGTATACACATCCCAGACTGTCACTGGGTAATAATGGACTATTCTGATATAGGATCTTAAAATTAAAGGCTTAAATGTCCAGTTAAAGGAATATTTCAACTCTTTTTCACGCTCTTAATTAAAGCCATATTGTATCTCTTTTTCAGGCTGCTCTAACATCGAAACCTCCTGTTTAGCCAGACTCATTTCACCTCAGGGTGATAGTATACACATCCCAGACTGTCACTGGGTAATATTGGACTATTCTGATATAGGATTTTAAAATTAAAGGCTTAAATGTCCAGTTAAAGGAATATTTCAACTCTTTTTCAGGCTCTTAATTAAAGCCATATTGTATCTCTTTTTCAGGCTGCTCTAACATCGAAACCTCCTGTTTAGCCAGACTCATTTCACCTCAGGGTGATAGTATACACATCCCAGACTGTCACTGGTTAATATCGGGCTATTCTGATATAGGATTTAAAAATTAAACGTTTACATGTCCACTTAAAGCTATATTTCAACTCTTTTTCAGGCTGCTAATTAAAGCCATAATGTAACTTTTTTTCAGGCTGCTCTATAAACGAAACCTCCTGTTTAGCGAGACTCATTTCACCTCAGGGTAATAGTATACACATTCCTGACTGTCACTGGGTAATATCGGACTATTCTGATATAGGATTTTAAAATTAAAGGCTTAAATGTCCAGTTAAAGGAATATTTCAACTCTTTTTCAGGCTCTTAATTAAAGCCATATTGTATCTCTTTTTCAGGCTGCTCTAACATCGAAACATCCTGTTTAGCCAGACTCATTTCACCTCAGGGTGATAGTATACACATCCCAGACTGTCACTGGGTAATATTGGACCATTCTGATACAGGATTTTAAAATTAAAGGTTTACATGTCCACTTAAAGCTATATTTCAACTCTTTTTCAGGCTGCTAATTAAAGCCATAATGTAACTCTTTTTCAGGCTGCTCTATAAACGAAACCTCCTGTTTAGCCAGACTCATTTCACGTCAGGGGGATTATGTACACATCCCTGACTGTCACTGGGTAATATCGGACCATTCTGATATAGGATTTTAAAAATAAAGTCTTAAATGTCCAATTAAATCTATATTTCTGCTATATTTTGGCTACTAATCAAAGCCATATTGTATCTCTTTTTCAGGCTGCTAATTAAAGCCATGTTGTAACTCTTTTTCAGGCTGCTCTAACATCGAAACCTCCTGTTTAGCCAGACTCATTTCACCTTAGGGTGATAGTATACACATCCCAGACTGTCACTGGGTAATATCGGGCTATTCTGATATAGGATTTAAAAATTAAACGTTTACATGTCCACTTAAAGCTATATTTCAACTCTTTTTCAGGCTGCTAATTAAAGCCATAATGTAACTTTTTTTCAGGCTGCTCTATAAACGAAACCTCCTGTTTAGCTAGAATCATTTCACCTCAGGGTAATAGTATACACATTCCTGACTGTCACTGGGTAATATCGGACTATTCTGATATAGGATTTTAAAATTAAAGGCTTAAATGTCCAGTTAAAGGAATATTTCAACTCTTTTTCAGGCTCTTAATTAAAGCCATATTGTATCTCTTTTTCAGGCTGCTCTAACATCGAAACCTCCTGTTTAGCCAGACTCATTTCACCTCAGGGTGATAGTATACACATCCCAGACTGTCACTGGGTAATATTGGACCATTCTGATATAGGATTTTAAAATTAAAGGTTTACATGTCCACTTAAAGCTATATTTCAACTCTTTTTCAGGCTGCTAATTAAAGCCATATTGTAACTCTTTTTTAGGCTGCTCTATAAACAAAACCTCCTGTTTAGCCAGACTCATTTCACCTCAGGGTTATAGTATACACATCCCAGACAGTCACTGGGTAATATCAGACTATTCTGATATAGGATTTAAAAATTAAACATTTACATGTCCACTTAAAGCTATATTTCAACTCTTTTTCAGGCTGCTAATTAAAGCCATAATGTAACTCTTTTTCAGGCTGCTCTATAAACGAAACCTCCTGTTTAGCCAGACTCATTTCACCTCAGGGTGATAGTATACACATCCCTGACTGTCACTGGGTAATATCGGACCATTCTGATATGGGATTTAAAAAATAAAGTCTTAAATGTCCAATTAAATCTATATTTCAGCTATATTTTGGCTACTAATCAAAGCCATATTGTATCTCTTTTTCAGGCTGCTCTAACATCGAAACCTCCTGTCTATCCAAACTGATTTCACCTTATGGTGATAGTATACACATCCCAGACTGTCAATGGGTAATATCGGACTATTCTGATATAGGATTTAAAAATTAAAGGTTTACATGTCCACTTAAAGCTATATATCGACTCTTTTTCAGGCTGCTAATTAAAGCCATATTGAAACTCTTTTTCAGGCTGCTCTATGAACAAAACCTCCTGTTTAGCCAGACTCATTTCACCTCAGGGTGATAGTATACACATCCCAGACTGTTACTGGGTAATATTGGACTATTCTGATATAGGATTTTAAAATTAAAGGCTTAAATGTCCAATTAAAGGAAGATTTCAACTCTTTTTCAGGCTCTTAATTAAAGCCATATTGTATCTATTTTTCAGGCTGCTCTAACATCGAAACCTCCTATTTAGCCAGACACATTTCACCTCAGGCTGATAGTATATACATCCCAGACTGTCACTGGGTATTATTGGACTATTCTGATATAGGATTTTAAAAATAAAGTCTTAAATGTCCAATTAAATCTATATTTTGGCTACTAATCAAAGCCATATTGTATCTCTTTTTCATGCTGATCTAACATCGAAACCTCCTCTTTATCCAGACTCATTTCACCTCATGGTGATAGTATACACATCCCAGACTGTCATTGGATAATATCGGACTATTCTGATATAGGATTTAAAAATTAAAGGTTTACATTTCCACTTAAAGCTATATTTCAACTCTTTTTCAGGCTGCTAATTAAAGCCATGTTGTAACTCTTTTTCAGGCTGCTCTATGAACAAAACCTCCTGTTTAGCCAGTCTCATTTCACCTCAGAGTGATAGTATACACATCCCAGACTGTCAATGGGTAATATCGGACTATTCTGATAAAGGATTTAAAAATTAAAGGTTTACATGTCCACTTAAAGCTATATTTCAACTGTTTTTGAGGCTTCAAATCAAAGCCATATTGTATCTATTTTTGAGGCTGCTCTAACATCGAAACCTCCTGTTTATCCAGACTCATTTCACCTCATGGTGATAGTATACACATCCCAGACTGTCAATGGGTAATATTGGACCATTCTGATATAGGATTTTAAAATTAAAGGTTTACATGTCCACTTAAAGCTATATTTCAACTCTTTTTCAGGCTCTTAATTAAAGCCATATTGTATCTCTTTTTCAGGCTGCTATAACATCGAAACCTCCTGTTTAGCCAGACTCATTTCACCTCAGGGTGATAGTATACACATCGCAGACTGTCACTGGGTACTATCGGACTATTCTGATACAGGATTTTAAAATTAAAGGCTTAAATGTCCAATTAAATCTATATTTTGGCTATATTTTTGCTACTAATCAAAGCCATATTGTATCTCTTCTTCAGGCTGATCTAACATCGAAACCTCCTGTTTAGCCAGACTCATTTCACCTCAGGGTGATAGTATACACATCCCAGACAGTCACTGGGTAATATCAGACTATTCTGATATAGGATTTAAAAATTAAACATTTACATGACCACTTAATGCTATATTTCAACTCTTTTTCAGGCTGCTAATTAAAGCCATAATGTAACTCTTTTTTAGGCTGCTCTATAAACAAAACCTCCTGTTTAGCCAGTCTCATTTCACCTCAGGGTGATAGTATACACATCCCAGACTGTCACTGGGTAATAATGGACTATTCTGATATAGGATCTTAAAATTAAAGGCTTAAATGTCCAGTTAAAGGAATATTTCAACTCTTTTTCACGCTCTTAATTAAAGCCATATTGTATCTCTTTTTCAGGCTGCTCTAACATCGAAACCTCCTGTTTAGCCAGACTCATTTCACCTCAGGGTGATAGTATACACATCCCAGACTGTCACTGGGTAATATTGGACTATTCTGATATAGGATTTTAAAATTAAAGGCTTAAATGTCCAGTTAAAGGAATATTTCAACTATTTTTCAGGCTCTTAATTAAAGCCATATTGTATCTCTTTTTCAGGCTGCTCTAACATCGAAACCTCCTGTTTAGCCAGACTCATTTCACCTCACGGTGATAGTATACACATCCCAGACTGTCACTGGGTAATATCGGGCTATTCTGATATAGGATTTAAAAATTAAATGTTTACATGTCCACTTAAAGCTATATTTCAACTCTTTTTCAGGCTGCTAATTAAAGCCATAATGTAACTCGTTTTCAGGCTGCTCTATAAACGAAACCTCCTGTTTAGCGAGACTCATTTCACCTCAGGGTAATAGTATACACATTCCTGACTGTCACTGGGTAATATCGGACTATTCTGATATAGGATTTTAAAATTAAAGGCTTAAATGTCCAGTTAAAGGAATATTTCAACTCTTTTTCAGGCTCTTAATTAAAGCCATATTGTATCTCTTTTTCAGGCTGCTCTAACATCGAAACCTCCTGTTTAGCCAGACACATTTCACCTCAGGCTGATAGTATATACATCCCAGACTGTCACTGGGTATTATTGGACTATTCTGATATAGGATTTTAAAAATAAAGTCTTAAATGTCCAATTAAATCTATATTTTGGCTACTAATCAAAGCCATATTGTATCTCTTTTTCATGCTGATCTAACATTGAAACCTCCTCTTTATCCAGACTCATTTCACCTCATGGTGATAGTATACACATCCCAGACTGTCATTGGATAATATCGGACTATTCTGATAAAGGATTTAAAAATTAAAGGTTTACATGTCCACTTAAAGCTATATTTCAACTGTTTTTGAGGCTTCAAATCAAAGCCATATTGTATCTCTTCTTCAGGCTGATCTAACATCGAAACCTCCTGTTTAGCCAGACTCATTTCACCTCAGGGTGATAGTATACACATCCCAGACAGTCACTGGGTAATATCAGACTATTCTGATATAGGATTTAAAAATTAAACATTTACATGACCACTTAATGCTATATTTCAACTCTTTTTCAGGCTGCTAATTAAAGCCATAATGTAACTCTTTTTTAGGCTGCTCTGTAAACAAAACCTCCTGTTTAGCCAGTCTCATTTCACCTCAGGGTGATAGTATACACATCCCAGACTGTCACTGGGTAATAATGGACTATTCTGATATAGGATCTTAAAATTAAAGGCTTAAATGTCCAGTTAAAGGAATATTTCAACTCTTTTTCACGCTCTTAATTAAAGCCATATTGTATCTCTTTTTCAGGCTGCTCTAACATCGAAACCTCCTGTTTAGCCAGACTCATTTCACCTCAGGGTGATAGTATACACATCCCAGACTGTCACTGGGTAATATTGGACTATTCTGATAAAGGATTTTAAAATTAAAGGCTTAAATGTCCAGTTAAAGGAATATTTCAACTCTTTTTCAGGCTCTTAATTAAAGCCATATTGTATCTCTTTTTCAGGCTGCTCTAACATCGAAACCTCCTGTTTAGCCAGACTAATTTCACCTCAGGGTGATAGTATACACATCCCAGACTGTCACTGGGTAATATCGGACCATTCTGATATAGGATTTTAAAAATAAAGTCTTAAATGTCCAATTAAATCTATATTTCAGCTATATTTTGGCTACTAATCAAAGCCATATTGTATCTCTTTTTCAGGCTGCTCTAACATCGAAACCTCCTGTCTATCCAAACTGATTTCACCTTATGGTGATAGTATACACATCCCAGACTGTCAATGGGTAATATCGGACTATTCTGATATAGGATTTAAAAATTAAAGGTTTACATGTCCACTTAAAGCTATATTTCGACTCTTTTTCAGGCTGCTAATTAAAGCCATATTGAAACTCTTTTTCAGGCTGCTCTATGAACAAAACCTCCTGTTTAGCCAGACTCATTTCACCTCAGGGTGATAGTATACACATCCCAGACTGTTACTGGGTAATATTGGACTATTCTGATATAGGATTTTAAAATTAAAGGCTTAAATGTCCAATTAAAGGAAGATTTCAACTCTTTTTCAGGCTCTTAATTAAAGCCATATTGTATCTATTTTTCAGGCTGCTCTAACATCGAAACCTCCTGTTTAGCCAGACACATTTCACCTCAGGCTGATAGTATATACATCCCAGACTGTCACTGGGTATTATTGGACTATTCTGATTTAGGATTTTAAAAATAAAGTCTTAAATGTCCAATTAAATCTATATTTTGGCTACTAATCAAAGCCATATTGTATCTCTTCTTCAGGCTGATCTAACATCGAAACCTCCTGTTTAGCCAGACTCATTTCACCTCAGGGTGATAGTATACACATCCCAGAAAGTCACTGGGTAATATCAGACTATTCTGATATAGGATTTAAAAATTAAACATTTACATGACCACTTAATGCTATATTTCAACTCTTTTTCAGGCTGCTAATTAAAGCCATAATGTAACTCTTTTTTAGGCTGCTCTATAAACAAAACCTCCTGTTTAGCCAGTCTCATTTCACCTCAGGGTGATAGTATACACATCCCAGACTGTCACTGGGTAATAATGGACTATTCTGATATAGGATCTTAAAATTAAAGGCTTAAATGTCCAGTTAAAGGAATATTTCAACTCTTTTTCAGGCTCTTAATTAAAGCCATATTGTAACTCTTTTTCAGGCTGCTCTAACATCGAAACATCCTGTTTAGCCAGACTCATTTCACCTCAGGGTGATAGTATACACATCCCAGACTGTCACTGGGTAATATTGGACCATTCTGATATAGGATTTTAAAATTAAAGGTTTACATGTCCAATTAAAGCTATATTTCAACTCTTTTTCAGGCTGCTAATTAAAGCCATATTGTAACTCTTTTTTAGGCTGCTCTATAAACAAAACCTCCTGTTTAGCCAGACTCATTTCACCTCAGGGTTATAGTATACACATCCCAGACAGTCACTGGGTAATATCAGACTATTCTGATATAGGATTTAAAAATTAAACATTTACATGTCCACTTAAAGCTATATTTCAACTCTTTTTCAGGCTGCTAATTAAAGCCATAATGTAACTCTTCTTCAGGCTGCTCTATAAACGAAACCTCCTCTTTAGCCAGACTCATTTCACCTCAGGGTGATACTATACACATCCCTGACTGTCACTGGGTAATATCGGACCATTCTGATACAGGATTTTAAAAATAAAGTCTTAAATGTCCAATTAAATCTATATTTCAGCTATATTTTGGCTACTAATCAAAGCCATATTGTATCTCTTTTTCAGGCTGCTCTAACATCGAAACCTCCTGTCTATCCAAACTGATTTCACCTTATGGTGATAGTATACACATCCCAGACTGTCAATGGGTAATATCGGACTATTCTGATATAGGATTTAAAAATTAAAGGTTTACATGTCCACTTAAAGCTATATTTCGACTCTTTTTCAGGCTGCTAATTAAAGCCATATTGAAACTCTTTTTCAGGCTGCTCTATGAACAAAACCTCCTGTTTAGCCAGACTCATTTCACCTCAGGGTGATAGTATACACATCCCAGACTGTTACTGGGTAATATTGGACTATTCTGATATAGGATTTTAAAATTAAAGGCTTAAATGTCCAATTAAAGGAAGATTTCAACTCTTTTTCAGGCTCTTAATTAAAGCCATATTGTATCTATTTTTCAGGCTGCTCTAACATCGAAACCTCCTGTTTAGCCAGACACATTTCACCTCATGCTGATAGTATATACATCCCAGACTGTCACTGGGTATTATTGGACTATTCTGATATAGGATTTTAAAAATAAAGTCTTAAATGTCCAATTAAATCTATATTTTGGCTACTAATCAAAGCCATATTGTATCTCTTTTTCATGCTGATCTAACATCGAAACCTCCTGTTTAGCCAGACTCATTTCACGTCAGGGTGATAGTATACACATCCCAGACTGTCATTGGGTAATATCGGACTATTCTGATAAAGGATTTAAAAATTAAAGGTTTACATGTCCACTTAAAGCTATATTTCAACTGTTTTTGAGGCTTCAAATCAAAGCCATATTGTATCTCTTTTTGAGGCTGCTCTAACATCGAAACCTCCTGTTTATCCAGACTCATTTCACCTCATGGTGATAGTATATACATCCCAGACTGTCAATGGGTAATATTGGACCATTCTGATATAGGATTTTAAAATTAAAGGTTTACATGTCCACTTAAAGCTATATTTCAACTCTTTTTCAGGCTCTTAATTAAAGCCATATTGTATCTCTTTTTCAGGCTGCTCTAACATCGAAACCTCCTGTTTAGCCAGACTCATTTCACCTCAGGGTGATAGTATACACATCGCAGACTGTCACTGGGTACTATCGGACTATTCTGATACAGGATTTTAAAATTAAAGGCTTAAATGTCCAATTAAATCTATATTTTGGCTATATTTTGGCTACTAATCAAAGCCATATTGTATCTCTTCTTCAGGCTGATCTAACATTGAAACCTCCTGTTTAGCCAGACTCATTTCACCTCAGGGTGATAGTATACACATCCCAGACAGTCACTGGGTAATATCAGACTATTCTGATATAGGATTTAAAAATTAAACATTTACATGACCACTTAATGCTATATTTCAACTCTTTTTCAGGCTGCTAATTAAAGCCATAATGTAACTCTTTTTTAGGCTGCTCTATAAACAAAACCTCCTGTTTAGCTAGTCTCATTTCACCTCAGGGTGATAGTATACACATCCCAGACTGTCACTTGGTAATAATGGACTATTCTGATATAGGATCTTAAAATTAAAGGCTTAAATGTCCAGTTAAAGGAATATTTCAACTCTTTTTCACGCTCTTAATTAAAACCATATTGTATCTCTTTTTCAGGCTGCTCTAACATCGAAACCTCCTGTTTAGCCAGACTCATTTCACCTCAGGGTAATAGTATACACATTCCTGACTGTCACTGGGTAATATCGGACTATTCTGATATAGGATTTTAAAATTAAAGGCTTACATGTCCAGTTAAAGGAATATTTCAACTCTTTTTCAGGCTCTTAATTAAAGCCATATTGTCTCTCTTTTTCAGGCTGCTCTAACATCGAAACCTCCTGTTTAGCCAGACTCATTTCACCTCAGGGTGATAGTATACACATCCCAGACTGTCACTGGGTAATATTGGACCATTCTGATATAGGATTTTAAAATTAAAGGTTTACATGTCCACTTAAAGCTATATTTCAACTCTTTTTCAGGCTGCTAATTAAAGCCATATTGTAACTCTTTTTTAGGCTGCTCTATAAACAAAACCTCCGGTTTAGCCAGTCTCATTTCACCTCAGGGTGATAGTATACACATCCCAGACTGTCACTGGGTAATATTGGACTATTCTGATATAGGATTTTAAAATTAAAGGCTTAATTGTCCAGTTAAAGGAATATTTCAACTCTTTTTCAGGCTCTTAATTAAAGCCATATTGTATCCCTTTTTCAGGCTGCTCTAACATCGAAACCTCCTGTTTAGCCAGACTCATTTCACCTCAGGGTGATAGTATACACATCCCAGACTGTCACTGGGTACTATCGGACTATTCTGATATAGGATTTTAAAATTAAAGGCTTAAATGTCCAATTAAATCTATATTTCGGCTATATTTTGGCTACTAATCAAAGCCATATTGTATCTCTTCTTCAGGCTGATCTAACATCGAAACCTCCTGTTTAGCCAGACTCATTTCACCTCATGGTGATAGTATACACATCCCAGACTGTCAATGGGTAATATCGGACTATTCTGATACAGGATTTAAAAATTAAAGGTTTACATGTCCACTTAAAGCTATATTTCAACTCTTTTTCAGGCTGCTAATTAAAGCCATATTGTAACTCTTTTTTAGGCTGCTCTATAAACAAAACCTCCTGTTTAGCCAGTCTCATTTCACCTCAGAGTGATAGTATACACATCCCAGACTGTCATAGGGTAATATCGGACTATTCTGATATAGGATTTAAAAATTAAACGTTTACATGTCCACTTAAAGCTATATTTCAACTGTTTTTGAGGCTTCAAATCAAAGCCATATTGTATCTCTTTTTCAGGCTGCTCTAACATCGAAACCTCCTGTTTATCCAGACTCATTTCACCTCATGGTGATAGTATACACATCCCAGACTGTCAATGGGTAATATTGGACCATTCTGATATAGGATTTTAAAATTAAAGGCTTAAATGTCCAATTAAAGGAAGATTTCAACTCTTTTTCAGGCTCTTAATTAAAGCCATATTGTATCTCTTTTTCATGCTGATCTAACATCGAAACCTCCTCTTTATCCAGACTCATTTCACCTCAGGGTGATAGTATACACATCACAGACTGTCATTGGATAATATCGGACTATTCTGATATAGGATTTAAAAATTAAAGGTTTACATGTCCACTTAAAGCTATATTTCAACTCTTTTTCAGGCTGCTAATTAAAGCCATGTTGTAACTCTTTTTCAGGCTGCTCTAACATCGAAACCTCCTATTTAGCCAGACTCATTTCACCTCAGGGTGATAGGATACACATCCCAGACTGTCACTGGGTAATATTGGACTATTCTGATATAGGATTTTAAAATTAAAGGCTTAATTTTCCAGTTAAAGGAATATTTCAACTCTTTTTCAGGCTCTTAATTAAAGCCATATTGTATCCCTTTTTCAGGCTGCTCTAACATCGAAACCTCCTGTTTAGCCAGACTCATTTCACCTCATGGTGATAGTATACACATCCCAGACTGTCAATGGGTAATATTGGACCATTCTGATATAGGATTTTAAAATTAAAGGTTTACATGTCCACTTAAAGCTATATTTCAACTCTTTTTCAGGCTCTTAATTAAAGCCATATTGCATCTCTTTTTCAGGCTGCTCTAACATCGAAACCTCCTGTTTAGCCAGACTCATTTCACCTCAGGGTGATAGTATACACATCCCAGACTGTCACTGGGTACTATCGGACTATTCTGATATAGGATTTTAAAATTAAAGGCTTAAATGTCCAATTAAATCTATATTTCGGCTATATTTTGGCTACTAATCAAAGCCATATTGTATCTCTTCTTCAGGCTGATCTAACATCGAAACCTCCTGTTTAGCCAGACTCATTTCACCTCAGGTTGATAGTATACACATCCAAGACAGTCACTGGGTATTATCAGACTATTCTGATATAGGATTTAAAAATTAAACATTTACATGTCCACTTAAAGCTATATTTCAACTCTTTTTCAGGCTGGTAATTAAAGCCATAATGTAACTCTTTTTCAGGCTGCTCTATAAACGAAACCTCCTGTTTAGCCAGACTCATTTCACGTCACGGTGATAGTGTACACATCCCTGACTGTCACTGGGTAATATCGGACCATTCTGATATAGGATTTTAAAAATAAAGGCTGAAATGTCTAATTAAAGGAAGATTTCAACTCTTTTTCAGGCTCTTAATTGAAGCCATATTGTAACTCTTTTTCAGGCTGCTCTATAAATGAAACCTCCTGTTTAGCCAGACTCATTTCACCTCAGGGTGATAGTATACACATCGCAGACTGTCACTGGGTACTATCGGACTATTCTGATACAGGATTTTAAAATTAAAGGCTTAAATGTCCAATTAAATCTATATTTTGGCGATATTTTGGCTACTAATCAAAGCCATATTGTATCTCTTCTTCAGGCTGATCTAACATCGAAACCTCCTGTTTAGCCAGACTCATTTCACCTCAGGGTGATAGTATACACATCCCAGACTGTCACTGGGTAATATTGGACCATTCTGATATAGGATTTTAAAATTAAAGGTTTACATGTCCACTTAAAGCTATATTTCAACTCTTTTTCAGGCTGCTAATTAAAGCCATATTGTAACTCTTTTTTAGGCTGCTCTATAAACAAAACCTCCTGTTTAGCCAGTCTCATTTCACCTCAGGGTGATAGTATACACATCCCAGACTGTCACTGGGTAATATTGGACTATTCTGATATAGGATTTTAAAATTAAAGGCTTAATTGTCCAGTTAAAGGACTATTTCAACTCTTTTTCAGGCTCTTAATTAAAGCCATATTGAAACTCTTTTTCAGGCTGCTCTATGAACAAAACCTCCAGTTTAGCCAGACTCATTTCACCTCAGGGTTATAGTATACACATCCCAGACAGTCACTGGGTAATATCAGACTATTCTGATATAGGATTTAAAAATTAAACATTTACATGTCCACTTAAAGCTATATTTCAACTCTTTTTCAGGCTGCTAATTAAAGCCATAATGTAACTCTTTTTCAGGCTGCTCTATAAACGAAACCTCCTGTTTAGCCAGACTCATTTCACCTCAGGGTGATAGTATACACATCCCTGACTGTCACTGGGTAATATCGGACCATGCTGATATAGGATTTTAAAAATAAAGTCTTAAATGTCCAATTAAATCTATATTTCAGCTATATTTTGGCTACTAATCAAAGCCATATTGTATCTCTTTTTCAGGCTGCTCTAACATCGAAACCTCCTGTCTATTCAAACTGATTTCACCTTATGGTGATAGTATACACATCCCAGACTGTCAATGGGTAATATCGGACTATTCTGATATAGGATTTAAAAATTAAAGGTTTACTTGTCCACTTAAAGCTATATTTCGACTCTTTTTCAGGCTGCTAATTAAAGCCATATTGAAACTCTTTTTCAAGCTGCTCTATGAACAAAACCTCCTGTTTAGCCAGACTCATTTCACCTCAGGGTGATAGTATACACATCCCACACTGTTACTGGGTAATATTGGACTATTCTGATATAGGATTTTAAAATTAAAGGCTTTACTGTCCAATTAAAGGAAGATTTCAACTCTTTTTCAGGCTCTTAATTAAAGCCATATTGTATCTCTTTTTCAGGCTGCTCTAACATCGAAACCTCCTGTTTAGCCAGACCTATTTCACCTCAGGCTGATAGTATACACATCCCAGACTGTCACTGGGTAATATTTGACTATTCTGATATAGGATTTTAAAAATAAAGTCTTAAATGTCCAATTAAATCTATATTTTGGCTACTAATCAAAGCCATATTGTATCTCTTTTTCATGCTGATCTAACATCGAAACCTCCTCTTTATCCAGACTCATTTCACCTCAGGGTGATAGTATACACATCCCAGACTGTCATTGGATAATATCGGACTATTCTGATATAGGATTTAAAAATTAAAGGTTTACATGTCCACTTAAAGCTATATTTCAACTCTTTTTCAGGCTGCTAATTAAAGCCATGTTGTAACTCTTTTTCAGGCTGCTCTAACATCGAAACCTCCTATTTAGCCAGACTCATTTCACCTCAGGGTGATAGGATACACATCCCAGACTGTCACTGGGTAATATTGGACTATTCTGATATAGGATTTTAAAATTAAAGGCTTAATTTTCCAGTTAAAGGAATATTTCAACTCTTTTTCAGGCTCTTAATTAAAGCCATATTGTATCCCTTTTTCAGGCTGCTCTAACATCGAAACCTCCTGTTTAGCCAGACTCATTTCACCTCAGGGTGATAGTATACACATCCCAGACTGTCACTGGGTACTATCGGACTATTCTGATATAGGATTTTAAAATTAAAGGCTTAAATGTCCAATTAAATCTATATTTCGGCTATATTTTGGCTACTAATCAAAGCCATATTGTATCTCTTCTTCAGGCTGATCTAACATCGAAACCTCCTGTTTAGCCAGACTCATTTCACCTCAGGTTGATAGTATACACATCCAAGACAGTCACTGGGTATTATCAGACTATTCTGATACAGGATTTAAAAATTAAACATTTACATGTCCACTTAAAGCTATATTTCAACTCTTTTTCAGGCTGCTAATTAAAGCCATAATGTAACTCTTTTTCAGGCTGCTCTATAAACAAAACCTCCTGTTTAGCCAGACTCATTTCACGTCACGGTGATAGTGTACACATCCCTGACTGTCACTGGGTAATATCGGACCATTCTGATATAGGATTTTAAAAATAAAGGCTTAAATGTCTAATTAAAGGAAGATTTCAACTCTTTTTCAAGCTCTTAATTGAAGCCATATTGTAACTCTTTTTCAGGCTGCTCTATAAATGAAACCTCCTGTTTAGCCAGACTCATTTCACCTCAGGGTGATAGTATACACATCTCAGACTGTCACTGGGTACTATCGGACTATTCTGATACAGGATTTTAAAATTAAAGGCTTAAATGTCCAATTAAATCTATATTTTGGCGATATTTTGGCTACTAATCAAAGCCATATTGTATCTCTTCTTCAGGCTGATCTAACATCGAAACCTCCTGTTTAGCCAGACTCATTTCACCTCAGGGTGATAGTATACACATCCCAGACAGTCACTGGGTAATATCAGACTATTCTGATATAGGATTTAAAAATTAAACATTTACATGACCACTTAATGCTATATTTCAACTCTTTTTCAGGCTGCTAATTAAAGCCATAATGTAACTCTTTTTTAGGCTGCTCTATAAACAAAACCTCCTGTTTAGCCAGTCTCATTTCACCTCAGGGTGATAGTATACACATCCCAGACTGTCACTGGGTAATAATGGACTATTCTGATATAGGATCTTAAAATTAAAGGCTTAAATGTCCAGTTAAAGGAATATTTCAACTCTTTTTCACGCTCTTAATTAAAGCCATATTGTATCTCTTTTTCAGGCTGCTCTAACATCGAAACCTCCTGTTTAGCCAGACTCATTTCACCTCAGGGTGACAGTATACACATCCCAGACTGTCACTGGGTAATATTGGACTATTCTGATATAGGATTTTAAAATTAAAGGCTTAAATGTCCAGTTAAAGGAATATTTCAACTCTTTTTCAGGCTCTTAATTAAAGCCATATTGTATCTCTTTTTCAGGCTGCTCTAACATAGAAACCTCCTGTTTAGCCAGACTCTTTTCACCTCAGGGTGATAGTATACACATCCCAGACTGTCACTGGGTAATATCGGGCTATTCTGATATAGGATTTAAAAATTAAACGTTTACATGTCCACTTAAAGCTATATTTCAACTCTTTTTCAGGCTGCTAATTAAAGCCATAATGTAACTTTTTTTCAGGCTGCTCTATAAACGAAACCTCCTGTTTAGCTAGACTCATTTCACCTCAGGGTGATAGTATACACATCCCAGACTGTCACTGGGTAATATTGGACTATTCTGATATAGGATTTTAAAATGAAAGGCTTAATTGTCCAGTTAAAGGAATATTTCAACTCTTTTTCAGGCTCTTAATTAAAACCATATTGTATCTCTTTTTCAGGCTGCTCTAACATCGAAACCTCCTGTTAAGCCAGACTCATTTCACCTCAGGGTGATAGTATACACATCCCAGACTGTCACTGGGTACTATCGGACTATTCTGATATAGGATTTTAAAATTAAAGGCTTAAATGTCCAATTAAATCTATATTTCGGCTATATTTTGGCTACTAATCAAAGCCATATTGTATCTCTTCTTCAGGCTGATCTAACATCGAAACCTCCTGTTTAGCCAGACTCATTTCACCTCATGGTGATAGTATACACATCCCAGACTGTCAATGGGTAATATCGGACTATTCTGATACAGGATTTAAAAATTAAAGGTTTACATGTCCACTTAAAGCTATATTTCGACTCTTTTTCAGGCTGCTAATTAAAGCCATATTGAAACTCTTTTTCAGGCTGCTCTATGAACAAAACCTCCTGTTTAGCCAGACTCATTTCACCTCAGTGTTATAGTATACACATCCCAGACAGTCACTGGGTAATATCAGACTATTCTGATATAGGATTTAAAAATTAAACATTTACATGTCCACTTAAAGCTATATTTCAACTCTTTTTCAGGCTGCTAATTAAAGCCATAATGTAACTCTTTTTCAGGCTGCTCTATAAACGAAACCTCCTGTTTAGCCAGACTCATTTCACCTCAGGGTGATAGTATACACATCCCTGACTGTCACTGGGTAATATCGGACCATTCTGATATAGGATTTTAAAAATAAAGTCTTAAATGTCCAATTAAATCTATATTTCAGCTATATTTTGGCTACTAATCAAATCCATATTGTATCTCTTTTTCAGGCTGCTCTAATATCGAAACCTCCTGTCTATCCAAACTGATTTCACCTTATGGTGATAGTATACACATCCCAGACTGTCAATGGGTAATATCGGACTATTCTGATATAGGATTTAAAAATTAAAGGTTTACATGTCCACTTAAAGCTATATTTCGACTCTTTTTCAGGCTGCTAATTAAAGCCATATTGAAACTCTTTTTCAGGCTGCTCTATGAACAAAACCTCCTGTTTAGCCAGACTCATTTCACCTCAGGGTGATAGTATACACATCCCAGACTGTTACTGGGTAATATTGGACTATTCTGATATAGGATTTTAAAATTAAAGGCTTAAATGTCCAATTAAAGGAAGATTTCAACTCTTTTTCAGGCTCTTAATTAAAGCCATATTGTATCTCTTTTTCAGGCTGCTCTAACATCGAAACCTCCTGTTTAGCCAGACCTATTTCACCTCAGGCTGATAGTATACACATCCCAGACTGTCACTGGGTAATATTGGACTATTCTGATATAGGATTTTAAAAATAAAGTCTTAAATGTCCAATTAAATCTATATTTTGGCTACTAATCAAAGCCATATTGTATCTCTTTTTCATGCTGATCTAACATCGAAACCTCCTCTTTATCCAGACTCATTTCACCTCAGGGTGATAGTATACACATCCCAGACTGTCATTGGATAATATCGGACTATTCTGATATAGGATTTAAAAATTAAAGGTTTACATGTCCACTTAAAGCTATATTTCAACTCTTTTTCAGGCTGCTAATTAAAGCCATGTTGTAACTCTTTTTCAGGCTGCTCTAACATCGAAACCTCCTATTTAGCCAGACTCATTTCACCTCAGGGTGATAGGATACACATCCCAGACTGTCACTGGGTAATATTGGACTATTCTGATATAGGATTTTAAAATTAAAGGCTTAATTTTCCAGTTAAAGGAATATTTCAACTCTTTTTCAGGCTCTTAATTGAAGCCATATTGTATCCCTTTTTCAGGCTGCTCTAACATCGAAACCTCCTGTTTAGCCAGACTCATTTCACCTCATGGTGATAGTATACACATCCCAGACTGTCAATGGGTAATATTGGACCATTCTGATATAGGATTTTAAAATTAAAGGTTTACATGTCCACTTAAAGCTATATTTCAACTCTTTTTCAGGCTCTTAATTAAAGCCATATTGTATCTCTTTTTCAGGCTGCTCTAACATCGAAACCTCCTGTTTAGCCAGACTCATTTCACCTCAGGGTGATAGTATACACATCCCAGACTGTCACTGGGTACTATCGGACTATTCTGATATAGGATTTTAAAATTAAAGGCTTAAATGTCCAATTAAATCTATATTTCGGCTATATTTTGGCTACTAATCAAAGCCATATTGTATCTCTTCTTCAGGCTGATCTAACATCGAAACCTCCTGTTTAGCCAGACTCATTTCACCTCAGGTTGATAGTATACACATCCAAGACAGTCAATGGGTATTATCAGACTATTCTGATATAGGATTTAAAAATTAAACATTTACATGTCCACTTAAAGCTATATTTCAACTCTTTTTCAGGCTGGTAATTAAAGCCATAATGTAACTCTTTTTCAGGCTGCTCTATAAACGAAACCTCCTGTTTAGCCAGACTCATTTCACGTCACGGTGATAGTGTACACATCCCTGACTGTCACTGGGTAATATCGGACCATTCTGATATAGGATTTTAAAAATAAAGGCTGAAATGTCTAATTAAAGGAAGATTTCAACTCTTTTTCAGGCTCTTAATTGAAGCCATATTGTAACTCTTTTTCAGGCTGCTCTATAAATGAAACCTCCTGTTTAGCCAGACTCATTTCACCTCAGGGTGATAGTATACACATCGCAGACTGTCACTGGGTACTATCGGACTATTCTGATACAGGATTTTAAAATTAAAGGCTTAAATGTCCAATTAAATCTATATTTTGGCGATATTTTGGCTACTAATCAAAGCCATATTGTATCTCTTCTTCAGGCTGATCTAACATCGAAACCTCCTGTTTAGCCAGACTCATTTCACCTCAGGGTGATAGTATACACATCCCAGACAGTCACTGGGTAATATCAGACTATTCTGATATAGGATTTAAAAATTAAACATTTACATGACCACTTAATGCTATATTTCAACTCTTTTTCAGGCTGCTAATTAAAGCCATAATGTAACTCTTTTTTAGGCTGCTCTATAAACAAAACCTCCTGTTTAGCCAGTCTCATTTCACCTCAGGGTGATAGTATACACATCCCAGACTGTCACTGGGTAATAATGGACTATTCTGATATAGGATCTTAAAATTAAAGGCTTAAATGTCCAGTTAAAGGAATATTTCAACTCTTTTTCACGCTCTTAATTAAAGCCATATTGTATCTCAATTTCAGGCTGCTCTAACATCGAAACCTCCTGTTTAGCCAGACTCATTTCACCTCAGGGTGACAGTATACACATCCCAGACTGTCACTGGGTAATATTGGACTATTCTGATATAGGATTTTAAAATTAAAGGCTTAAATGTCCAATTAAATCTATATTTCGGCTATATTTTGGCTACTAATCAAAGCCATATTGTATCTCTTCTTCAGGCTGATCTAACATCGAAACCTCCTGTTTAGCCAGACTCATTTCACCTCATGGTGATAGTATACACATCCCAGACTGTCAATGGGTAATATCGGACTATTCTGATACAGGATTTAAAAATTAAAGGTTTACATGTCCACTTAAAGCTATATTTCGACTCTTTTTCAGGCTGCTAATTAAAGCCATATTGAAACTCTTTTTCAGGCTGCTCTATGAACAAAACCTCCTGTTTAGCCAGACTCATTTCACCTCAGTGTTATAGTATACACATCCCAGACAGTCACTGGGTAATATCAGACTATTCTGATATAGGATTTAAAAATTAAACATTTACATGTCCACTTAAAGCTATATTTCAACTCTTTTTCAGGCTGCTAATTAAAGCCATAATGTAACTCTTTTTCAGGCTGCTCTATAAACGAAACCTCCTGTTTAGCCAGACTCATTTCACCTCAGGGTGATAGTATACACATCCCTGACTGTCACTGGGTAATATCGGACCATTCTGATATAGGATTTTAAAAATAAAGTCTTAAATGTCCAATTAAATCTATATTTCAGCTATATTTTGGCTACTAATCAAATCCATATTGTATCTCTTTTTCAGGCTGCACTAATATCGAAACCTCCTGTCTATCCAAACTGATTTCACCTTATGGTGATAGTATACACATCCCAGACTGTCAATGGGTAATATCGGACTATTCTGATATAGGATTTAAAAATTAAAGGTTTACATGTCCACTTAAAGCTATATTTCGACTCTTTTTCAGGCTGCTAATTAAAGCCATATTGAAACTCTTTTTCAGGCTGCTCTATGAACAAAACCTCCTGTTTAGCCAGACTCATTTCACCTCAGGGTGATAGTATACACATCCCAGACTGTTACTGGGTAATATTGAACTATTCTGATATAGGATTTTAAAATTAAAGGCTTAAATGTCCAATTAAAGGAAGATTTCAACTCTTTTTCAGGCTCTTAATTAAAGCCATATTGTATCTCTTTTTCAGGCTGCTCTAACATCGAAACCTCCTGTTTAGCCAGACCTATTTCACCTCAGGCTGATAGTATACACATCCCAGACTGTCACTGGGTAATATTGGACTATTCTGATATAGGATTTTAAAAATAAAGTCTTAAATGTCCAATTAAATCTATATTTTGGCTACTAATCAAAGCCATATTGTATCTCTTTTTCATGCTGATCTAACATCGAAACCTCCTCTTTATCCAGACTCATTTCACCTCAGGGTGATAGTATACACATCCCAGACTGTCATTGGATAATATCGGACTATTCTGATATAGGATTTAAAAATTAAAGGTTTACATGTCCACTTAAAGCTATATTTCAACTCTTTTTCAGGCTGCTAATTAAAGCCATGTTGTAACTCTTTTTCAGGCTGCTCTAACATCGAAACCTCCTATTTAGCCAGACTCATTTCACCTCAGGGTGATAGGATACACATCCCAGACTGTCACTGGGTAATATTGGACTATTCTGATATAGGATTTTAAAATTAAAGGCTTAATTGTCCAGTTAAAGGAATATTTCAACTCTTTTTCAGGCTCTTAATTAAAGCCATATTGTATCCCTTTTTCAGGCTGCTCTAACATCGAAACCTCCTGTTTAGCCAGACTCATTTCACCTCATGGTGATAGTATACACATCCCAGACTGTCAATGGGTAATATTGGACCATTCTGATATAGGATTTTAAAATTAAAGGTTTACATGTCCACTTAAAGCTATATTTCAACTCTTTTTCAGGCTCTTAATTAAAGCCATATTGTATCTCTTTTTCAGGCTGCTCTAACATCGAAACCTCCTGTTTAGCCAGACTCATTTCACCTCAGGGTGATAGTATACACATCCCAGACTGTCACTGGGTACTATCGGACTATTCTGATATAGGATTTTAAAATTAAAGGCTTAAATGTCCAATTAAATCTATATTTCGGCTATATTTTGGCTACTAATCAAAGCCATATTGTATCTCTTCTTCAGGCTGATCTAACATCGAAACCTCCTGTTTAGCCAGACTCATTTCACCTCAGGTTGATAGTATACACATCCAAGACAGTCACTGGGTATTATCAGACTATTCTGATATAGGATTTAAAAATTAAACATTTACATGTCCACTTAAAGCTATATTTCAACTCTTTTTCAGGCTGGTAATTAAAGCCATAATGTAACTCTTTTTCAGGCTGCTCTATAAACGAAACCTCCTGTTTAGCCAGACTCATTTCACGTCACGGTGATAGTGTACACATCCCTGACTGTCACTGGGTAATATCGGACCATTCTGATATAGGATTTTAAAAATAAAGGCTGAAATGTCTAATTAAAGGAAGATTTCAACTCTTTTTCAGGCTCTTAATTGAAGCCATATTGTAACTCTTTTTCAGGCTGCTCTATAAATGAAACCTCCTGTTTAGCCAGACTCATGTCACCTCAGGGTGATAGTATACACATCGCAGACTGTCACTGGGAACTATCGGACTATTCTGATACAGGATTTTAAAATTAAAGGCTTAAATGTCCAATTAAATCTATATTTTGGCGATATTTTGGCTACTAATCAAAGCCATATTGTATCTCTTCTTCAGGCTGATCTAACATCGAAACCTCCTGTTTAGCCAGACTCATTTCACCTCAGGGTGATAGTATACACATCCCAGACTGTCACTGGGTAATATTGGACCATTCTGATATAGGATTTTAAAATTAAAGGTTTACATGTCCACTTAAAGCTATATTTCAACTCTTTTTCAGGCTGCTAATTAAAGCCATATTGTAACTCTTTTTTAGGCTGCTCTATAAACAAAACCTCCTGTTTAGCCAGTCTCATTTCACCTCAGGGTGATAGTATACACATCCCAGACTGTCACTGGGTAATATTGGACTATTCTGATATAGGATTTTAAAATTAAAGGCTTAATTGTCCAGTTAAAGGAATATTTCAACTCTTTTTCAGGCTCTTAATTAAAGCCATATTGAAACTCTTTTTCAGGCTGCTCTATGAACAAAACCTCCTGTTTAGCCAGACTCATTTCACCTCAGGGTTATAGTATACACATCCCAGACAGTCACTGGGTAATATCAGACTATTCTGATATAGGATTTAAAAATTAAACATTTACATGTCCACTTAAAGCTATATTTCAACTCTTTTTCAGGCTGCTAATTAAAGCCATAATGTAACTCTTTTTCAGGCTGCTCTATAAACGAAACCTCCTGTTTAGCCAGACTCATTTCACCTCAGGGTGATAGTATACACATCCCTGACTGTCACTGGGTAATATCGGACCATTCTGATATAGGATTTTAAAAATAAAGTCTTAAATGTCCAATTAAATCTATATTTCAGCTATATTTTGGCTACTAATCAAAGCCATATTGTATCTCTTTTTCAGGCTGCTCTAACATCGAAACCTCCTGTCTATTCAAACTGATTTCACCTTATGGTGATAGTATACACATCCCAGACTGTCAATGGGTAATATCGGACTATTCTGATATAGGATTTAAAAATTAAAGGTTTACTTGTCCACTTAAAGCTATATTTCGACTCTTTTTCAGGCTGCTAATTAAAGCCATATTGAAACTCTTTTTCAAGCTGCTCTATGAACAAAACCTCCTGTTTAGCCAGACTCATTTCACCTCAGGGTGATAGTATACACATCCCAGACTGTTACTGGGTAATATTGTACTATTCTGATATAGGATTTTAAAATTAAAGGCTTTACTGTCCAATTAAAGGAAGATTTCAACTCTTTTTCAGGCTCTTAATTAAAGCCATATTGTATCTCTTTTTCAGGCTGCTCTAACATCGAAACCTCCTGTTTAGCCAGACCTATTTCACCTCAGGCTGATAGTATACACATCCCAGACTGTCACTGGGTAATATTGGACTATTCTGATATAGGATTTTAAAAATAAAGTCTTAAATGTCCAATTAAATCTATATTTTGGCTACTAATCAAAGCCATATTGTATCTCTTTTTCATGCTGATCTAACATCGAAACCTCCTCTTTATCCAGACTCATTTCACCTCAGGGTGATAGTATACACATCCCAGACTGTCATTGGATAATATCGGACTATTCTGATATAGGATTTAAAAATTAAAGGTTTACATGTCCACTTAAAGCTATATTTCAACTCTTTTTCAGGCTGCTAATTAAAGCCATGTTGTAACTCTTTTTCAGGCTGCTCTAACATCGAAACCTCCTATTTAGCCAGACTCATTTCACCTCAGGGTGATAGGATACACATCCCAGACTGTCACTGGGTAATATTGGACTATTCTGATATAGGATTTTAAAATTAAAGGCTTAATTTTCCAGTTAAAGGAATATTTCAACTCTTTTTCAGGCTCTTAATTAAAGCCATATTGTATCCCTTTTTCAGGCTGCTCTAAGATCGAAACCTCCTGTTTAGCCAGACTCATTTCACCTCAGGGTGATAGTATACACATCCCAGACTGTCACTGGGTACTATCGGACTATGCTGATATAGGATTTTAAAATTAAAGGCTTAAATGTCCAATTAAATCTATATTTCGGCTATATTTTGGCTACTAATCAAAGCCATATTGTATCTCTTCTTCAGGCTGATCTAACATCGAAACCTCCTGTTTAGCCAGACTCATTTCACCTCAGGTTGATAGTATACACATCCAAGACAGTCACTGGGTATTATCAGACTATTCTGATACAGGATTTAAAAATTAAACATTTACATGTCCACTTAAAGCTATATTTCAACTCTTTTTCAGGCTGCTAATTAAAGCCATAATGTAACTCTTTTTCAGGCTGCTCTATAAACGAAACCTCCTGTTTAGCCAGACTCATTTCACGTCACGGTGATAGTGTACACATCCCTGACTGTCACTGGGTAATATCGGACCATTCTGATATAGGATTTTAAAAATAAAGGCTTAAATGTCTAATTAAAGGAAGATTTCAACTCTTTTTCAGGCTCTTAATTGAAGCCATATTGTAACTCTTTTTCAGGCTGCTCTATAAATGAAACCTCCTGTTTAGCCAGACTCATTTCACCTCAGGGTGATAGTATACACATCGCAGACTGTCACTGGGTACTATCGGACTATTCTGATACAGGATTTTAAAATTAAAGGCTTAAATGTCCAATTAAATCTATATTTTGGCGATATTTTGGCTACTAATCAAAGCCATATTGTATCTCTTCTTCAGGCTGATCTAACATCGAAACCTCCTGTTTAGCCAGACTCATTTCACCTCAGGGTGATAGTATACACATCCCAGACAGTCACTGGGTAATATCAGACTATTCTGATATAGGATTTAAAAATTAAACATTTACATGTACACTTAATGCTATATTTCAACTCTTTTTCAGGCTGCTAATTAAAGCCATAATGTAACTCTTTTTTAGGCTGCTCTATAAACAAAACCTCCTGTTTAGCCAGTCTCATTTCACCTCAGGGTGATAGTATACACATCCCAGACTGTCACTGGGTAATAATGGACTATTCTGATATAGGATCTTAAAATTAAAGGCTTAAATGTCCAGTTAAAGGAATATTTCAACTCTTTTTCACGCTCTTAATTAAAGCCATATTGTATCTCTTTTTCAGGCTGCTCTAACATCGAAACCTCCTGTTTAGCCAGACTCATTTCACCTCAGGGTGACAGTATACACATCCCAGACTGTCACTGGGTAATATTGGACTATTCTGATATAGGATTTTAAAATTAAAGGCTTAAATGTCCAGTTAAAGGAATATTTCAACTCTTTTTCAGGCTCTTAATTAAAGCCATATTGTATCTCTTCTTCAGGCTGCTCTAACATAGAAACCTCCTGTTTAGCCAGACTCTTTTCACCTCAGGGTGATAGTATACACATCCCAGACTGTCACTGGGTACTATCGGACTATTCTGATATAGGATTTTAAAATTAAAGGCTTAAATGTCCAATTAAATCTATATTTCGGCTATATTTTGGCTACTAATCAAAGCCATATTGTATCTCTTCTTCAGGCTGATCTAACATCGAAACCTCCTGTTTAGCTAGACTCATTTCACCTCAGGGTGATAGTATACACATCCCTGACTGTCACTGGGTAATATCGGACCATTCTGATATAGGATTTTAAAAATAAAGTCTTAAATGTCCAATTAAATCTATATTTCAGCTATATTTTGGCTACTAATCAAAGCCATATTGTATCTCTTTTTCAGGCTGCTCTAACATCGAAACCTCCTGTCTATTCAAACTGATTTCACCTTATGGTGATAGTATACACATCCCAGACTGTCAATGGGTAATATCGGACTATTCTGATATAGGATTTAAAAATTAAAGGTTTACTTGTCCACTTAAAGCTATATTTCGACTCTTTTTCAGGCTGCTAATTAAAGCCATATTGAAACTCTTTTTCAAGCTGCTCTATGAACAAAACCTCCTGTTTAGCCAGACTCATTTCACCTCAGGGTGATAGTATACACATCCCAGACTGTTACTGGGTAATATTGTACTATTCTGATATAGGATTTTAAAATTAAAGGCTTTACTGTCCAATTAAAGGAAGATTTCAACTCTTTTTCAGGCTCTTAATTAAAGCCATATTGTATCTCTTTTTCAGGCTGCTCTAACATCGAAACCTCCTGTTTAGCCAGACCTATTTCACCTCAGGCTGATAGTATACACATCCCAGACTGTCACTGGGTAATATTGGACTATTCTGATATAGGATTTTAAAAATAAAGTCTTAAATGTCCAATTAAATCTATATTTTGGCTACTAATCAAAGCCATATTGTATCTCTTTTTCATGCTGATCTAACATCGAAACCTCCTCTTTATCCAGACTCATTTCACCTCAGGGTGATAGTATACACATCCCAGACTGTCATTGGATAATATCGGACTATTCTGATATAGGATTTAAAAATTAAAGGTTTACATGTCCACTTAAAGCTATATTTCAACTCTTTTTCAGGCTGCTAATTAAAGCCATGTTGTAACTCTTTTTCAGGCTGCTCTAACATCGAAACCTCCTATTTAGCCAGACTCATTTCACCTCAGGGTGATAGGATACACATCCCAGACTGTCACTGGGTAATATTGGACTATTCTGATATAGGATTTTAAAATTAAAGGCTTAATTTTCCAGTTAAAGGAATATTTCAACTCTTTTTCAGGCTCTTAATTAAAGCCATATTGTATCCCTTTTTCAGGCTGCTCTAAGATCGAAACCTCCTGTTTAGCCAGACTCATTTCACCTCAGGGTGATAGTATACACATCCCAGACTGTCACTGGGTACTATCGGACTATGCTGATATAGGATTTTAAAATTAAAGGCTTAAATGTCCAATTAAATCTATATTTCGGCTATATTTTGGCTACTAATCAAAGCCATATTGTATCTCTTCTTCAGGCTGATCTAACATCGAAACCTCCTGTTTAGCCAGACTCATTTCACCTCAGGTTGATAGTATACACATCCAAGACAGTCACTGGGTATTATCAGACTATTCTGATACAGGATTTAAAAATTAAACATTTACATGTCCACTTAAAGCTATATTTCAACTCTTTTTCAGGCTGCTAATTAAAGCCATAATGTAACTCTTTTTCAGGCTGCTCTATAAACGAAACCTCCTGTTTAGCCAGACTCATTTCACGTCACGGTGATAGTGTACACATCCCTGACTGTCACTGGGTAATATCGGACCATTCTGATATAGGATTTTAAAAATAAAGGCTTAAATGTCTAATTAAAGGAAGATTTCAACTCTTTTTCAGGCTCTTAATTGAAGCCATATTGTAACTCTTTTTCAGGCTGCTCTATAAATGAAACCTCCTGTTTAGCCAGACTCATTTCACCTCAGGGTGATAGTATACACATCGCAGACTGTCACTGGGTACTATCGGACTATTCTGATACAGGATTTTAAAATTAAAGGCTTA
This sequence comes from Zingel zingel, assembly GCA_023566125.1. Taxonomy (NCBI): domain Eukaryota; kingdom Metazoa; phylum Chordata; class Actinopteri; order Perciformes; family Percidae; genus Zingel; species Zingel zingel. The sequence continues at coordinate 31,465,475 of CM042319.1, forward strand.
AATGTCCAATTAAATCTATATTTTGGCGATATTTTGGCTACTAATCAAAGCCATATTGTATCTCTTCTTCAGGCTGATCTAACATCGAAACCTCCTGTTTAGCCAGACTCATTTCACCTCAGGGTGATAGTATACACATCCCAGACAGTCACTGGGTAATATCAGACTATTCTGATATAGGATTTAAAAATTAAACATTTACATGTACACTTAATGCTATATTTCAACTCTTTTTCAGGCTGCTAATTAAAGCCATAATGTAACTCTTTTTTAGGCTGCTCTATAAACAAAACCTCCTGTTTAGCCAGTCTCATTTCACCTCAGGGTGATAGTATACACATCCCAGACTGTCACTGGGTAATAATGGACTATTCTGATATAGGATCTTAAAATTAAAGGCTTAAATGTCCAGTTAAAGGAATATTTCAACTCTTTTTCACGCTCTTAATTAAAGCCATATTGTATCTCTTTTTCAGGCTGCTCTAACATCGAAACCTCCTGTTTAGCCAGACTCATTTCACCTCAGGGTGACAGTATACACATCCCAGACTGTCACTGGGTAATATTGGACTATTCTGATATAGGATTTTAAAATTAAAGGCTTAAATGTCCAGTTAAAGGAATATTTCAACTCTTTTTCAGGCTCTTAATTAAAGCCATATTGTATCTCTTCTTCAGGCTGCTCTAACATAGAAACCTCCTGTTTAGCCAGACTCTTTTCACCTCAGGGTGATAGTATACACATCCCAGACTGTCACTGGGTACTATCGGACTATTCTGATATAGGATTTTAAAATTAAAGGCTTAAATGTCCAATTAAATCTATATTTCGGCTATATTTTGGCTACTAATCAAAGCCATATTGTATCTCTTCTTCAGGCTGATCTAACATCGAAACCTCCTGTTTAGCTAGACTCATTTCACCTCATGGTGATAGTATACACATCCCAGACTGTCAATGGGTAATATCGGACTATTCTGATACAGGATTTAAAAATTAAAGGTTTACATGTCCACTTAAAGCTATATTTCGACTCTTTTTCAGGCTGCTAATTAAAGCCATATTGAAACTCTTTTTCAGGCTGCTCTATGAACAAAACCTCCTGTTTAGCCAGACTCATTTCACCTCAGTGTTATAGTATACACATCCCAGACAGTCACTGGGTAATATCAGACTATTCTGATATAGGATTTAAAAATTAAACATTTACATGTCCACTTAAAGCTATATTTCAACTCTTTTTCAGGCTGCTAATTAAAGCCATAATGTAACTCTTTTTCAGGCTGCTCTATAAACGAAACCTCCTGTTTAGCCAGACTCATTTCACCTCAGGGTGATAGTATACACATCCCTGACTGTCACTGGGTAATATCGGACCATTCTGATATAGGATTTTAAAAATAAAGTCTTAAATGTCCAATTAAATCTATATTTCAGCTATATTTTGGCTCCTAATCAAATCCATATTGTATCTCTTTTTCAGGCTGCTCTAATATCGAAACCTCCTGTCTATCCAAACTGATTTCACCTTATGGTGATAGTATACACATCCCAGACTGTCAATGGGTAATATCGGACTATTCTGATATAGGATTTAAAAATTAAAGGTTTACATGTCCACTTAAAGCTATATTTCGACTCTTTTTCAGGCTGCTAATTAAAGCCATATTGAAACTCTTTTTCAGGCTGCTCTATGAAAAAAACCTCCTGTTTAGCCAGACTCATTTCACCTCAGGGTGATAGTATACACATCCCAGACTGTTACTGGGTAATATTGGACTATTCTGATATAGGATTTTAAAATTAAAGGCTTAAATGTCCAATTAAAGGAAGATTTCAACTCTTTTTCAGGCTCTTAATTAAAGCCATATTGTATCTCTTTTTCAGGCTGCTCTAACATCGAAACCTCCTGTTTAGCCAGACCTATTTCACCTCAGGCTGATAGTATACACATCCCAGACTGTCACTGGGTAATATTGGACTATTCTGATATAGGATTTTAAAAATAAAGTCTTAAATGTCCAATTAAATCTATATTTTGGCTACTAATCAAAGCCATATTGTATCTCTTTTTCATGCTGATCTAACATCGAAACCTCCTCTTTATCCAGACTCATTTCACCTCAGGGTGATAGTATACACATCCCAGACTGTCACTGGGTACTATCGGACTATTCTGATATAGGATTTAAAAATTAAACATTTACATGACCACTTAATGCTATATTTCAACTCTTTTTCAGGCTGCTAATTAAAGCCATAATGTAACTCTTTTTTAGGCTGCTCTATAAACAAAACCTCCTGTTTAGCCAGTCTCATTTCACCTCAGAGTGATAGTATACACATCCAGACTGTCAATGGGTAATATTGGACCATTCTGATATAGGATTTTAAAATTAAAGGTTTACATGTCCACTTAAAGCAATATTTCAACTATTTTTCAGGCTGCTAATTAAAGCCATATTGTAACTCTTTTTTAGGCTGCTCTATAAACAAAACCTCCTGTTTAGCCAGTCTCATTTCACCTCAGAGTGATAGTATACACATCCAGACTGTCAATGGGTAATATTGGACCATTCTGATATAGGATTTTAAAATTAAAGGTTTACATGTCCACTTAAAGCTATATTTCAACTCTTTTTCAGGCTCTTAATTAAAGCCATATTGTATCTCTTTTTCACGCTGCTCTAACATCGAAACCTCCTGTTTAGGCAGACTCATTTCACCTCAGGGTGATAGTATACACATCCCAGACTGTCACTGGGTACTATCGAACTATTCTGATATAGGATTTTAAAATTAAAGGCTATCAACCTGAGGTGAAAATTAAAGGCTTAAATGTCCAATTAAATCAATATTTCGGCTATATTTTGGCTACTAATCAAAGCCATATTGTATCTCTTCTTCAGGCTGATCTAACATCGAAACCTCCTGTTTAGCCAGACTCATTTCACCTCAGGGTGATAGTATACACATCTCAGACTGTCACTAGGTACTATCGGACTATTCTGATATAGGATTTTAAAATTAAAGGCTTAAATGTCCAATTAAATCTAAATTTCGGCTATATTTTGACTACTAATCAAAGCCATATTGTATCTCTTCTTCAGGCTGATCTAACATCGAAACCTCCTGTTTAGCCAGACTCATTTCACCTCAGGTTGATAGTATACACATCCAAGACAGTCACTGGGTATTATCAGACTATTCTGATATAGGATTTAAAAATTAAACATTTACATGTCCACTTAATGCTATATTTTAACTCTTTTGCAGGCTGCTAATTAAAGCCATAATGTAAGTCTTTTTTAGGCTGCTCTATAAACAAAACCTCCTGTTTAGCCAGTCTCATTTCACCTCAGGGTGATAGTATACACATCCCAGACTGTCACTGGGTAATTTTGGACTTTTCTGATATAGGATTTTAAAATAAAAGGCTTAAATGTCCAGTTAAAGGAATATTTCAACTCTTTTTCAGGTTCTTAATTAAAGCCATATTGTATCTCTTTTTCAGGCTGCTCTAACATCGAAACCTCCTGTTTAGCCAGACTCATTTCACCTCAGGGTGATAGTATACACATCTCAGACTGTCACTGGGTACTATCGGACTATTCTGATATAGGATTTTAAAATTAAAGGCTTAAATGTCCAATTAAATCTAAATTTCGGCTATATTTTGACTACTAATCAAAGCCATATTGAATCTCTTCTTCAGGCTGATCTAACATCGAAACCTCCTGTTTAGCCAGACTCATTTCACCTCATGGTGATAGTATACACATCCCAGACTGTCAATGGGTAATATTGGACCATTCTGATAAAGGATTTTAAAATTAAAGGTTTACATGTCCACTTAAAGCTATATTTCAACTCTTTTTCAGGCTCTTAATTAAAGCCATATTGTATCTCTTTTTCAGGCTGCTCTAACATCGAAACCTCCTGTTTAGCCAGACTCATTTCACCTCAGGTTGATAGTATACACATCCAAGACAGTCACTGGGTATTATCAGACTATTCTGATATAGGATCTAAAAATTAAAGGTTTACATGTCCACTTAAAGCTATATTTCAACTCTTTTTCAGGCTGCTAATTAAAGCCATAATGTAACTCTTTTTCAGGCTGCTCTATAAACGAAACCTCCTGTTTAGCCAGACTCATTTCACGTCACGGTGATAGTGTACACATCCCTGACTGTCACTGGGTAATATCGGACCATTCTGATATAGGATTTTAAAAAATAAAGGCTTAAATGTCCAATTAAAGGAAGATTTCAACTCTTTTTCAGGCTCTTAATTGAAGCCATATTGTAACTCTTTTTCAGGCTGCTCTATAAATGAAACCTCCTGTTTAGCCAGACTCATTTCACCTCAGGGTGATAGTATACACATCGCAGACTGTCACTGGGTACTATCGGACTATTCTGATACAGGATTTTAAAATTAATGGCTTAAATGTCCAATTAAATCTATATTTTGGCTATATTTTGGCTAATAATCAAAGCCATATTGTATCTCTTCTTCAGGCTGATCTAACATCGAAACCTCCTGTTTAGCCAGACTCATTTCACCTCAGGGTGATAGTATACACATCCCAGACAGTCACTGGGTAATATCAGACTATTCTGATATAGGATTTAAAAATTAAACATTTACATGACCACTTAATGCTATATTTCAACTCTTTTTCAGGCTGCTAATTAAAGCCATGATGTAACTCTTTTTTAGGCTGCTCTATAAACAAAACCTCCTGTTTATCCAGTCTCATTTCACCTCAGGGTGATAGTATACACATCCCAGACTGTCACTGGGTAATAATGGACTATTCTGATATAGGATCTTAAAATTAAAGGCTTAAATGTCCAGTTAAAGGAATATTTCAACTCTTTTTCAAGCTCTTAATTAAAGCCATATTGTATCTCTTTTTCAGGCTGCTCTAACATCGAAACCTCCTGTTTAGCCAGACTCATTTCACCTCAGGGTGATAGTATACACATCCCAGACTGTCACTGGGTAATATTGGACTATTCTGATATAGGATTTTAAAATTAAAGGCTTAAATGTCCAGTTAAAGGAATATTTCAACTCTTTTTCAGGCTCTTAATTAAAGCCATATTGTATCTCTTTTTCAGGCTGCTCTAACATCGAAACCTCCTGTTTAGCCAGACTCATTTCACCTCAGGGTGATAGTATACACATCCCAGACTGTCACTGGGTAATATTGGACCATTCTGATATAGGATTTTAAAATTAAAGGTTTACATGTCCACTTAAAGCTATATTTCAACTCTTTTTCAGGCTGCTCTAACATCGAAACCTCCTGTTTAGCCAGACTCATTTCACCTCAGGATGATAGTATACACATCCCAGACAGTCACTGGGTACTATCGGACTATTCTGATATAGGATTTTAAAATTAAATGCTTAAATGTCCAATTAAATCTATATTTCGGCTATATTTTGGCTACTAATCAAAGCCATATTGTATCTCTTCTTCAGGCTGATCTAACATCGAAACCTCCTGTTTAGCCAGACTCATTTCACTTCATGGTGATAGTATACACATCCCAGACTGTCAATGGGTAATATCGGACTATTCTGATACAGGATTTAAAAATTAAACATTTACATGACCACTTAATGCTATATTTCAACTCTTTTTCAGGCTGCTAATTAAAGCCATAATGTAACTCTTTTTTAGGCTGCTCTATAAACAAAACCTCCTGTTTAGCCAGTCTCATTTCACCTCAGGGTGATAGTATACACATCCCAGACTGTCACTGGGTAATAATGGACTATTCTGATATAGGATCTTAAAATTAAAGGCTTAAATGTCCAGTTAAAGGAATATTTCAACTCTTTTTCACGCTCTTAATTAAAGCCATATTGTATCTCTTTTTCAGGCTGCTCTATAAACGAAACCTCCTGTTTAGCCAGACTCATTTCACCTCAGTGTGATAGTATACACATCCCTGACTGTCACTGGGTAATATCGGACCATTCTGATATAGGATTTTAAAAATAAAGTCTTAAATGTCCAATTAAATCTATATTTCAGCTATATTTTGGCTACTAATCAAAGCAATATTGTATCTCTTTTTCAGGCTGCTCTAACATCGAAACCTCCTGTCTATCCAAACTGATTTCACCTTATGGTGATAGTATACACATCCTAGACTGTCAATGGGTAATATCGGACTATTCTGATATAGGATTTAAAAATTAAAGGTTTACATGTCCACTTAAAGCTATATTTCAACTGTTTTTGAGGCTTCAAATCAAAGCCATATTGTATCTCTTTTTCAGGCTGCTCTAACATCGAAACCTCCTGTTTAGGCAGACTCATTTCACCTCAGGGTGATAGTATAAACATTCCAGACTGTCACTGGGTACTATCGGACTATTCTGATATAGGATTTTAAAATTAAAGGCTTACATGTCCAATTAAATCTATATTTCGGCTATATTTTGGCTACTAATCAAAGCCATATTGTATCTCTTCTTCAGGCTGATCTAACATCGAAAACCTCCTGTTTAGCCAGACTCATTTCACCTCAGGTTGATAGTATACACATCCAAGACAGTCACTGGGTATTATCAGACTATTCTGATATAGGATTTAAAAATTAAACATTTACATGTCCACTTAAAGCTATATTTCAACTCTTTTTCAGGCTGCTAATTAAATCCATAATGTAACTCTTTTTCAGGCTGCTCTATAAACGAAACCTCCTGTTTAGCCAGACTCATTTCACGTCACGGTGATAGTGTACACATCCCTGACTGTCACTGGGTAATATCGGACCATTCTGATATAGGATTTTAAAAATAAAGGCTTAAATGTCCAATTAAAGGAAGATTTCAACTCTTTTTCAGGCTCTTAATTGAAGCCATATTGTAACTCTTTTTCAGGCTGCTCTATAAATGAAACCTCCTGTTTAGCCAGACTCATTTCACCTCAGGGTGATAGTATACACATCGCAGACTGTCACTGGGTACTATCGGACTATTCTGATACAGGATTTTAAAATTAAAGGCTTAAATGTCCAATTAAATCTATATTTTGGCTATATTTTGGCTACTAATCAAAGCCATATTGTATCTCTTATTCAGGCTGATCTAACATCGAAACGTCCTGTATAGCCAGGCTCATTTCACCTCAGGGTGATAGTATACACATCCCAGACAGTCACTGGGTAATATGAGACTATTCTGATATAGGATTTAAAAATTAAACATTTACATGATCACTTAGTGCTATATTTCAACTCTTTTTCAGGCTGCTAATTAAAGCCATAATGTAACTCTTTTTTAGGCTGCTCTAACATCAAAACCTCCTGTTTAGCCAGACTCATTTCACCTCAGGGTGATAGTATACACATCCCAGACTGTCACTGGGTAATATTGGACCATTCTGATATAGGATTTTAAAATTAAAGGTTTACATGTCCACTTAAAGCAATATTTCAACTATTTTTCAGGCTGCTAATTAAAGCCATATTGTAACTCTTTTTTAGGCTGCTCTATAAAAAAAACCTCCTGTTTAGCCAGTCTCATTTCACCTCAGAGTGATAGTATACACATCCAGACTGTCAATGGGTAATATTGGACCATTCTGATATAGGATTTTAAAATTAAAGGTTTACATGTCCACTTAAAGCTATATTTCAACTCTTTTTCAGGCTCTTAATTAAAGCCATATTGTATCTCTTTTTCAGGCTGCTCTAACATCGAAACCTCCTGTTTAGCCAGACTCATTTCACCTCAGGGTGATAGTATGCACATCCCAGACTGTCACTGGGTACTATCGAACTATTCTGATATAGGATTTTAAAATTAAAGGCTATCAACCTGAGGTGAAAATTAAAGGCTTAAATGTCCAATTAAATCTATATTTCGGCTATATTTTGGCTACTAATCAAAGCCATATTGTATCTCTTCTTCAGGCTGATCTAACATCGAAACCTCCTGTTTAGCCAGACTCATTTCACCTCAGGTTGATAGTATACACATCCAAGACAGTCACTGGGTATTATCAGACTATTCTGATATAGGATTTAAAAATTAAACATGTACATGTCCACTTAATGCTATATTTCAACTCTTTTTCAGGCTGCTAATTAAAGCCATAATGTAAGTCTTTTTTAGGCTGCTATATAAACAAAACCTCCTGTTTAGCCAGTCTCATTTCACCTCAGGGTGATAGTATACACATCCCAGGCTGTCACTGGGTAATATTGGACTTTTCTGATATAGGATTTTAAAATAAAAGGCTTAAATGTCCAGTTAAAGGAATATTTCAACTCTTTTTCAGGCTCTTAATTAAAGCCATATTGTATCTCTTTTTCAGGCTGCTCTAACATCGAAACCTCCTGATTAGCCAGACTCATTTCACCTCAGGGTGATAGTATACACATCTCAGACTGTCACTGTGTACTATCGGACTATTCTGATATAGGATTTTAAAATTAAAGGCTTAAATGTCCAATTAAATCTAAATTTCGGCTATATTTTGACTACTAATCAAAGCCATATTGTATCTCTTCTTCAGGCTGATCTAACATCGAAACCTCCTGTTTAGCCAGACTCATTTCACCTCAGGTTGATAGTATACACATCCAAGACAGTCACTGGGTATTATCAGACTATTCTGATATAGGATTTAAAAATTAAACATTTACATGTCCACTTAATGCTATATTTTAACTCTTTTGCAGGCTGCTAATTAAAGCCATAATGTAAGTCTTTTTTAGGCTGCTCTATAAACAAAACCTCTTGTTTAGCCAGTCTCATTTCACCTCAGGGTGATAGTATACACATCCCAGACTGTCACTGGGTAATATTGGACTTTTCTGATATAGGATTTTAAAATAAAAGGCTTAAATGTCCAGTTAAAGGAATATTTCAACTCTTTTTCAGGCTCTTAATTAAAGCCATATTGTATCTCTTTTTCAGGCTGCTCTAACATCGAAACCTCCTGTTTAGCCAGACTCATTTCACCTCAGGGTGATAGTATACACATCTCAGACTGTCACTGGGTACTATCGGACTATTCTGATATAGGATTTTAAAATTAAAGGCTTAAATGTCCAATTAAATCTAAATTTCGGCTATATTTTGACTACTAATCAAAGCCATATTGAATCTCTTCTTCAGGCTGATCTAACATCGAAACCTCCTGTTTAGCCAGACTCATTTCACCTCAGGTTGATAGTATACACATCCAAGACAGTCACTGGGTATTATCAGACTATTCTGATATAGGATTTAAAAATTAAACATTTACATGTCCACTTAAAGCTATATTTCAACTCTTTTTCAGGCTGCTAATTAAAGCCATAATGTAACTCTTTTTCAGGCTGCTCTATAAACGAAACCTCCTGTTTAGCCAGACTCATTTCACGTCACGGTGATAGTGTACACATCCCTGACTGTCACTGGGTAATATCGGACCATTCTGATATAGGATTTTAAAAATAAAGGCTTAAATGTCCAATTAAAGGAAGATTTCAACTCTTTTTCAGGCTCTTAATTGAAGCCATATTGTAACTCTTTTTCAGGCTGCTCTATAAAGGAAACCTCCTGTTTAGCCAGACTCATTTCACCTCAGCATGATAGTATACACATCGCAGACTGTCACTGGGTACTATCGGACTATTCTGATACAGGATTTTAAAATTAAAGGCTTAAATGTCCAATTAAATCTATATTTTGGCTATATTTTGGCTACTAATCAAAGCCATATTGTATCTCTTATTCAGGCTGATCTAACATCGAAACGTCCTGTATAGCCAGGCTCATTTCACCTCAGGGTGATAGTATACACATCCCAGACAGTCACTGGGTAATCTGAGACTATTCTGATATAGGATTTAAAAATTAAACATTTACATGATCACTTAGTGCTATATTTCAACTCTTTTTCAGGCTGCTAATTAAAGCCATAATGTAACTCTTTTTTAGGCTGCTCTATAAACAAAACCTCCTGTTTAGCCAGTCTCATTTCACCTCAGGGTGATAGTATACACATCCCAGACTGTCACTGGGTAATAATGGACTATTCTGATATAGGATCTTAAAATTAAAGGCTTAAATGTCCAGTTAAAGGAATATTTCAACTCATTTTCACGCTCTTAATTAAAGCCATATTGTATCTCTTTTTCAGGCTGCTCTAACATCAAAACCTCCTGTTTAGCCAGACTCATTTCACCTCAGGGTGATAGTATACACATCCCAGACTGTCACTGGGTAATATTGGACCATTCTGATATAGGATTTTAAAATTAAAGGTTTACATGTCCACTTAAAGCAATATTTCAACTATTTTTCAGGCTGCTAATTAAAGCCATATTGTAACTCTTTTTTAGGCTGCTCTATAAAAAAAACCTCCTGTTTAGCCAGTCTCATTTCACCTCAGAGTGATAGTATACACATCCAGACTGTCAATGGGTAATATTGGACCATTCTGATATAGGATTTTAAAATTAAAGGTTTACATGTCCACTTAAAGCTATATTTCAACTCTTTTTCAGGCTCTTAATTAAAGCCATATTGTATCTCTTTTTCAGGCTGCTCTAACATCGAAACCTCCTGTTTAGCCAGACTCATTTCACCTCAGGGTGATAGTATACACATCCCAGACTGTCACTGGGTACTATCGAACTATTCTGATATAGGATTTTAAAATTAAAGGCTATCAACCTGAGGTGAAAATTAAAGGCTTAAATGTCCAATTAAATCTATATTTCGGCTATATTTTGGCTACTAATCAAAGCCATATTGTATCTCTTCTTCAGGCTGATCTAACATCGAAACCTCCTGTTTAGCCAGACTCATTTCACCTCAGGTTGATAGTATACACATCCAAGACAGTCACTGGGTATTATCAGACTATTCTGATATAGGATTTAAAAATTAAACATGTACATGTCCACTTAATGCTATATTTCAACTCTTTTTCAGGCTGCTAATTAAAGCCATAATGTAAGTCTTTTTTAGGCTGCTCTATAAACAAAACCTCCTGTTTAGCCAGTCTCATTTCACCTCAGGGTGATAGTATACACATCCCAGGCTGTCACTGGGTAATATTGGACTTTTCTGATATAGGATTTTAAAATAAAAGGCTTAAATGTCCAGTTAAAGGAATATTTCAACTCTTTTTCAGGCTCTTAATTAAAGCCATATTGTATCTCTTTTTCAGGCTGCTCTAACATCGAAACCTCCTGATTAGCCAGACTCATTTCACCTCAGGGTGATAGTATACACATCTCAGACTGTCACTGTGTACTATCGGACTATTCTGATATAGGATTTTAAAATTAAAGGCTTAAATGTCCAATTAAATCTAAATTTCGGCTATATTTTGACTACTAATCAAAGCCATATTGTATCTCTTCTTCAGGCTGATCTAACATCGAAACCTCCTGTTTAGCCAGACTCATTTCACCTCAGGTTGATAGTATACACATCCAAGACAGTCACTGGGTATTATCAGACTATTCTGATATAGGATTTAAAAATTAAACATTTACATGTCCACTTAATGCTATATTTTAACTCTTTTGCAGGCTGCTAATTAAAGCCATAATGTAAGTCTTTTTTAGGCTGCTCTATAAACAAAACCTCCTGTTTAGCCAGTCTCATTTCACCTCAGGGTGATAGTATACACATCCCAGACTGTCACTGGGTAATATTGGACTTTTCTGATATAGGATTTTAAAATAAAAGGCTTAAATGTCCAGTTAAAGGAATATTTCAACTCTTTTTCAGGCTCTTAATTAAAGCCATATTGTATCTCTTTTTCAGGCTGCTCTAACATCGAAACCTCCTGTTTAGCCAGACTCATTTCACCTCAGGGTGATAGTATACACATCTCAGACTGTCACTGGGTACTATCGGACTATTCTGATATAGGATTTTAAAATTAAAGGCTTAAATGTCCAATTAAATCTAAATTTCGGCTATATTTTGACTACTAATCAAAGCCATATTGAATCTCTTTTTTCAGGCTGATCTAACATCGAAACCTCCTGTTTAGCCAGACTCATTTCACCTCAGGTTGATAGTATACACATCCAAGACAGTCACTGGGTATTATCAGACTATTCTGATATAGGATTTAAAAATTAAACATTTACATGTCCACTTAAAGCTATATTTCAACTCTTTTTCAGGCTGCTAATTAAAGCCATAATGTAACTCTTTTTCAGGCTGCTCTATAAACGAAACCTCCTGTTTAGCCAGACTCATTTCACGTCAAGGTGATAGTGTACACATCCCTGACTGTCACTGGGTAATATCGGACCATTCTGATATAGGATTTTAAAAATAAAGGCTTAAATGTCCAATTAAAGGAAGATTTCAACTCTTTTTCAGGCTCTTAATTGAAGCCATATTGTAACTCTTTTTCAGGCTGCTCTATAAAGGAAACCTCCTGTTTAGCCAGACTCATTTCACCTCAGCATGATAGTATACACATCCCAGACTGTCACTGGGTACTATCGGACTATTCTGATACAGGATTTTAAAATGAAAGGCTTAAATGTCCAATTAAATCTATATTTCGGCTATATTTTGGCTACTAATCAAAGCCATATTGTATCTCTTCTTCAGGCTGATCTAACATCGAAACCTCCTGTTTAGCCAGACTCATTTCACCTCAGGTTGATAGTATACACATCCAAGACAGTCACTGGGTATTATCAGACTATTCTGATATAGGATTTAAAAATTAAACATTTACATGTCCACTTAAAGCTATATTTCAACTCTTTTTCAGGCTGCTAATTAAAGCCATAATGTAACTCTTTTTCAGGCTGCTCTATAAACAAAACCTCCTGTTTAGCCAGACTCATTTCACGTTAGGGTGATAGTGTACACATCCCAGACTGTCACTGGGTAATATCGGACCATTCTGATATAGGATTTTAAAAATAAAGGCTTAAATGTCCAATTAAAGGAAGATTTCAACTCTTTTTCAGGCTCTTAATTGAAGCCATATTGTAACTCTTTTTCAGGCTGCTCTATAAATGAAACCTCCTGTTTAGCCAGACTCATTTCACCTCAGGGTGATAGTATACACATCCCAGACAGTCACTGGGTAATATCAGACTATTCTGATATAGGATTCAAAAATTAAACATTTACATGTCCACTTAATGCTATATTTGAACTCTTTTTCAGGCTGCTAATTAAAGCCATAATGTAACTCTTTTTCAGGCTGCTCTATAAACGAAACCTCCTGTTTAGCCAGACTCATTTCACGTCACGGTGATAGTGTACACATCCCTGACTGTCACTGGGTAATATCGGACCATTCTGATATAGGATTTTAAAAATAAAGGCTTAAATGTCCAATTAAAGGAAGATTTCAACTCTTTTTCAGGCTCTTAATTGAAGCCATATTGTAACTCTTTTTCAGGCTGCTCTATAAAGGAAACCTCCTGTTTAGCCAGACTCATTTCACCTCAGCATGATAGTATACACATCCCAGACTGTCAGTGGGTACTATCGGACTATTCTGATACAGGATTTTAAAATGAAAGGCTTAAATGTCCAATTAAATCTATATTTCGGCTATATTTTGGCTACTAATCAAAGCCATATTGTATCTCTTCTTCAGGCTGATCTAACATCGAAACCTCCTGTTTAGCCAGACTCATTTCACCTCAGGGTGATAGTATACACATCCCAGACAGTCACTGGGTAATATCAGACTATTCTGATATAGGATTTAAAAATTAAACATTTACATGTCCACTTAATGCTATATTTCAACTCTTTTTCAGGCTGCTAATTAAAGCCATAATGTAACTCTTTTTCAGGCTGCTCTATAAACGAAACCTCCTGTTTAGCCAGACTCATTTCACCTCAGGGTGATAGTATACACATCTCAGACTGTCACTGGGTACTATCGGACTATTCTGATATAGGATTTTAAAATTAAAGGCTTAAATGTCCAATTAAATCTATATTTCGGCTATATTTTGGCTACTAATCAAAGCCATATTGTATCTCTTCTTCAGGCTGATCTAACATCGAAACCTCCTGTTTAGCCAGACTCATTTCACCTCAGGTTGATAGTATACACATCCAAGACAGTCACTGGTTATTATCAGACTATTCTGATATAGGATTTAAAAATTAAACATTTACATGTCCACTTAAAGCTATATTTCAACTCTGTTTCAGGCTGCTAATTAAAGCCATAATGTAACTCTTTTTCAGGCTGCTCTATAAACGAAACCTCCTGTTTAGCCAGACTCATTTCACGTCAGGGTGATAGTGTACACATCCCTGACTGTCACTGGGTAATATCGGACCATTCTGATATAGGATTTTAAAAATAAAGGCTTAAATGTCCAATTAAAGGAAGATTTCAACTCTTTTTCAGGCTCTTAATTGAAGCCATATTGTAACTCTTTTCCAGGCTGCTCTATAAATGAAACCTCCTGTTTAGCCAGACTCATTTCACCTCAGGGTGATAGTATACACATCTCAGACTGTCACTGGGTACTATCGGACTATTCTGATATAGGATTTTAAAATTAAAGGCTTAAATGTCCAATTAAATCTAAATTTCGGCTATATTTTGACTACTAATCAAAGCCATATTGTATCTCTTCTTCAGGCTGATCTAACATCGAAACCTCCTGTTTAGCCAGACTCATTTCACCTCAGGTTGATAGTATACACATCCAAGACAGTCACTGGGTATTATCAGACTATTCTGATATAGGATTTAAAAATTAAACATTTACATGTCCACTTAAAGCTATATTTCAACTCTTTTTCAGGCTGCTAATTAAAGCCATAATGTAACTCTTTTTCAGGCTGCTCTATAAACAAAACCTCCTGTTTAGCCAGACTCATTTCACGTCAGGGTGATAGTGTACACATCCCTGACTGTCACTGGGTAATATCGGACCATTCTGATATAGGATTTTAAAAATAAAGGCTTAAATGTCCAATTAAAGGAAGATTTCAACTCTTTTTCAGGCTCTTAATTGAAGCCATATTGTAACTCTTTTTCAGGCTGCTCTATAAATGAAACCTCCTGTTTAGCCAGACTCATTTCACCTCAGGGTGATAGTATACACATCCCAGACAGTCACTGGGTAATATCAGACTATTCTGATATAGGATTTAAAAATTAAACATTTACATGTCCACTTAATGCTATATTTGAACTCTTTTTCAGGCTGCTAATTAAAGCCATAATGTAACTCTTTTTCAGGCTGCTCTATAAACGAAACCTCCTGTTTAGCCATACTCATTTCACCTCAGGGTGATAGTATACACATCTCAGACTGTCACTGGGTACTATCGGACTATTCTGATATAGGATTTTAAAATTAAAGGCTTAAATGTCCAATTAAATCTATATTTCGGCTATATTTTGGCTACTAATCAAAGCCATATTGTATCTCTTCTTCAGGCTGATCTAACATCGAAACCTCCTGTTTAGCCAGACTCATTTCACCTCAGGTTGATAGTATACACATCCAAGACAGTCACTGGGTATTATCAGACTATTCTGATATAGGATTTAAAAATTAAACATTTACATGTCCACTTAAAGCTATATTTCAACTCTGTTTCAGGCTGCTAATTAAAGCCATAATGTAACTCTTTTTCAGGCTGCTCTATAAACGAAACCTCCTGTTTAGCCAGACTCATTTCACGTCAGGGTGATAGTGTACACATCCCTGACTGTCACTGGGTAATATCGGACCATTCTGATATAGGATTTTAAAAATAAAGGCTTAAATGTCCAATTAAAGGAAGATTTCAACTCTTTTTCAGGCTCTTAATTGAAGCCATATTGTAACTCTTTTTCAGGCTGCTCTATAAATGAAACCTCCTGTTTAGCCAGACTCATTTCACCTCAGGGTGATAGTATACACATCTCAGACTGTCACTGGGTACTATCGGACTATTCTGATATAGGATTTTAAAATTAAAGGCTTAAATGTCCAATTAAATCTAAATTTCGGCTATATTTTGACTACTAATCAAAGCCATATTGTATCTCTTCTTCAGGCTGATCTAACATCGAAACCTCCTGTTTAGCCAGACTCATTTCACCTCAGGTTGATAGTATACACATCCAAGACAGTCACTGGGTATTATCAGACTATTCTGATATAGGATTTAAAAATTAAACATTTACATGTCCACTTAAAGCTATATTTCAACTCTTTTTCAGGCTGCTAATTAAAGCCATAATGTAACTCTTTTTCAGGCTGCTCTATAAACAAAACCTC
This sequence comes from Zingel zingel, assembly GCA_023566125.1. Lineage (NCBI taxonomy): Eukaryota > Metazoa > Chordata > Actinopteri > Perciformes > Percidae > Zingel > Zingel zingel. The sequence continues at coordinate 31,481,738 of CM042319.1, forward strand.
CTGTTTAGCCAGACTCATTTCACGTCAGGGTGATAGTGTACACATCCCTGACTGTCACTGGGTAATATCGGACCATTCTGATATAGGATTTTAAAAATAAAGGCTTAAATGTCCAATTAAAAGTAGATTTCAACTCTTTTTCAGGCTCTTAATTGAAGCCATATTGTAACTCTTTTTCAGGCTGCTCTATAAATGAAACCTCCTGATTAGCCAGACTCATTTCACCTCAGGTTGATAGTATACACATCCCAGACTGTCACTGGGTACTATCGGACTATTCTGATACAGGATTTTAAAATTAAAGGCTTAAATGTCCAATTAAATCTATATTTCGGCTATATTTTGGCTACTAATCAAAGCCATATTGTATCTCTTCTTCAGGCTGATCTAACATCGAAACCTCCTGTTTAGCCAGACTCATTTCACCTCAGGGTGATAGTATACACATCCCAGACAGTCACTGGGTAATATCAGACTATTCTGATATAGGATTTAAAAATTAAACATTTACATGTCCACTTAATGCTATATTTCAACTCTTTTTCAGGCTGCTAATTAAAGCCATAATGTAACTCTTTTTCAGGCTGCTCTATAAACGAAACCTCCTGTTTAGCCAGACTCATTTCACGTCAGGGTGATAGTGTACACATCCCTGACTGTCACTGGGTAATATCGGACCATTCTGATATAGGATTTTAAAAATAAAGGCTTAAATGTCCAATTAAAGGAAGATTTCAACTCTTTTTCAGGCTCTTAATTGAAGCCATATTGTAACTCTTTTTCAGGCTGCTCTATAAATGAAACCTCCTGTTTAGCCAGACTCATTTCACCTCAGGGTGATAGTATACACATTCCAGACTGTCACTGGGTACTATCGGACTATTCTGATACAGGATTTTAAAATTAAAGGCTTAAATGTCCAATTAAATCTATATTTCGGCTATATTTTGGCTACTAATCAAAGCCATATTGTATCTCTTCTTCAGGCTGATCTAACATCGAAACCTCCTGTTTAGCCAGACTCATTTCAACTCAGGTTGATAGTATACACATCCAAGACAGTCACTGGGTAATATCAGACTATTCTGATATAGGATTTAAAAATTAAACATTTACATGTCCACTTAATGCTATATTTCAACTCTTTTTCAGGATGCTAATTAAAGCCATAATGTAACTCTTTTTTATGCTGCTCTATAAACAAAACCTCCTGTTTAGCCAGTCTCATTTCACCTCAGGGTTATAGTATACACATCCCAGACTGTCACTGGGTAATATTGGACTATTCTGATATAGGATTTTAAAATAAAAGGCTTAAATGTCCAGTTAAAGGAATATTTCAACTCTTTTTCAGGCTCTTAATTAAAGCCATATTGTATCTCTTTTTCAGGCTGCTCTATAAACGAAACCTCCTGTTTAGCCAGACTCATTTCACCTCAGGGTGATAGTATACACATCCCAGACTGTCACTGGGTACTATCGGACTATTCTGATATAGGATTTTAAAATTAAAGGCTTAAATGTCCAATTAAATCTATATTTCGGCTATATTTTGGCTACTAACCAAAGCCATATTGTATCTCTTCTTCAGGCTGATCTAACATCGAAACCTCCTGTTTAGCCAGACTCACTTCACCTCAGGTTGATAGTATACACATCCAAGACAGTCACTGGGTATTATCAGACTATTCTGATATAGGATTTAAAAATTAAACATTTACATGTCCACTTAAAGCTATATTTCAACTCTTTTTCAGGCTGCTAATTAAAGCCATAATGTAACTCTTTTTCAGGCTGCTCTATAAACAAAACCTCCTGTTTAGCCAGACTCATTTCACGTCAGGGTGATAGTGTACACATCCCTGACTGTCACTGGGTAATATCGGACCATTCTGATATAGGATTTTAAAAATAAAGGCTTAAATGTCCAATTAAAGGAAGATTTCAACTCTTTTTCAGGCTCTTAATTGAAGCCATATTGTAACTCTTTTTCAGGCTGCTCTATAAATGAAACCTCCTGATTAGCCAGACTCATTTCACCTCAGGTTGATAGTATACACATCCCAGACTGTCACTGGGTACTATCGGACTATTCTGATACAGGATTTTAAAATGAAAGGCTTAAATGTCCAATTAAATCTATATTTCGGGTATATTTTGGCTACTAATCAAAGCCATATTGTATCTCTTCTTCAGGCTGATCTAACATCGAAACCTCCTGTTTAGCCAGACTCATTTCACCTCAGGTTGATAGTATACACATCCAAGACAGTCACTGGGTATTATCAGACTATTCTGATATAGGATTTAAAAATTAAACATTTACATGTCCACTTAATGCTATATTTCAACTCTTTTTCAGGCTGCTAATTAAAGCCATAATGTAACTCTTTTTCAGGCTGCTCTATAAACAAAACCTCCTGTTTAGCCAGACTCATTTCACGTCAGGGTGATAGTGTACACATCCCTGACTGTCACTGGGTAATATCGGACCATTCTGATATAGGATTTTAAAAATAAAGGCTTAAATGTCCAATTAAAGGAAGACTTCAACTCTTTTTCAGGCTCTTAATTGAAGCCATATTGTAACTCTTTTTCAGGCTGCTCTATAAATGAAACCTCCTGATTAGCCAGACTCATTTCACCTCAGGTTGATAGTATACACATCCCAGACTGTCACTGGGTACTATCGGACTATTCTGATACAGGATTTTAAAATTAAAGGCTTAAATGTCCAATTAAATCTATATTTCGGCTATATTTTGGCTACTAATCAAAGCCATATTGTATCTCTTCTTCAGGCTGATCTAACATCGAAACCTCCTGTTTAGCCAGACTCATTTCACCTCAGGTTGATAGTATACACATCCAAGACAGTCACTGGGTATTATCAGACTATTCTGATATAGGATTTAAAAATTAAACATTTACATGTCCACTTAATGCTATATTTCAACTCTTTTTCAGGCTGCTAATTAAAGCCATAATGTAACTCTTTTTCAGGCTGCTCTATAAACAAAACCTCCTGTTTAGCCAGACTCATTTCACGTCAGGGTGATAGTGTACACATCCCTGACTGTCACTGGGTAATATCGGACCATTCTGATATAGGATTTTAAAAATAAAGGCTTAAATGTCCAATTAAAGGAAGACTTCAACTCTTTTTCAGGCTCTTAATTGAAGCCATATTGTAACTCTTTTTCAGGCTGCTCTATAAATGAAACCTCCTGATTAGCCAGACTCATTTCACCTCAGGTTGATAGTATACACATCCCAGACTGTCACTGGGTACTATCGGACTATTCTGATACAGGATTTTAAAATTAAAGGCTTAAATGTCCAATTAAATCTATATTTCGGCTATATTTTGGCTACTAATCAAAGCCATATTGTATCTCTTCTTCAGGCTGATCTAACATCGAAACCTCCTGTTTAGCCAGACTCATTTCACCTCAGGTTGATAGTATACACATCCAAGACAGTCACTGGGTATTATCAGACTATTCTGATATAGGATTTAAAAATTAAACATGTACATGTCCACTTAAAGCTATATTTCAACTCTTTTTCAGGCTGCTAATTAAAGCCATAATGTAACTCTTTTTCAGGCTGCTCTATAAACGAAACCTCCTGTTTAGCCAGACTCATTTCACGTCACGGTGATAGTGTACACATCCCAGACTGTCACTGGGTAATATCGGACCATTCTGATATAGGATTTTAAAAATAAAGGCATAAATGTCCAGTTAAAGGAATATTTCAACTCTTTTTCAGGCTCTTAATTAAAGCCATATTGTATCTCTTTTTCAGGCTGCTCTAACATCGAAACATCCTGTTTAGCCAGACTCATTTCACCTCAGGGTGATAGTATACACATCCCAGACTGTTACTGGGTAATATTGGACCATTCTGATATAGGATTTTAAAATTAAAGGTTTACATGTCCACTTAAAGCTATATTTCAACTCTTTTTCAGGCTGCTCTAACATCGAAACCTCCTGTTTAGCCAGACTCATTTCACCTCAGGATGATAGTATACACATCCCAGACAGTCACTGGGTACTATCGGACTATTCTGATATAGGATCTTAAAATTAAAGGCTTAAATGTCCAGTTAAAGGAATATTTCAACTCTTTTTCACGCTCTTAATTAAAGCCATATTGTATCTCTTTTTCAGGCTGCTCTATAAACGAAACCTCCTGTTTAGCCAGACTCATTTCACCTCAGGGTGATAGTATACACATCCCTGACTGTCACTGGGTAATATCGGACCATTCTGATATAGGATTTTAAAAATAAAGTCTTAAATGTCCAATTAAATCTATATTTCAGCTATATTTTGGCTACTAATCAAAGCAATATTGTATCTCTTTTTCAGGCTGCTCTAACATCGAAACCTCCTGTCTATCCAAACTGATTTCACCTTATGGTGATAGTATACACATCCTAGACTGTCAATGGGTAATATCGGACTATTCTGATATAGGATTTAAAAATTAAAGGTTTACATGTCCACTTAAAGCTATATTTCAACTGTTTTTGAGGCTTCAAATCAAAGCCATATTGTATCTCTTTTTCAGGCTGCTCTAACATCGAAACCTCCTGTTTAGGCAGACTCATTTCACCTCAGGGTGATAGTATAAACATCCCAGACTGTCACTGGGTACTATCGGACTATTCTGATATAGGATTTTAAAATTAAAGGCTTACATGTCCAATTAAATCTATATTTCGGCTATATTTTGGCTACTAATCAAAGCCATATTGTATCTCTTCTTCAGGCTGATCTAACATCGAAAACCTCCTGTTTAGCCAGACTCATTTCACCTCAGGTTGATAGTATACACATCCAAGACAGTCACTGGGTATTATCAGACTATTCTGATATAGGATTTAAAAATTAAACATTTACATGTCCACTTAATGCTATATTTTAACTCTTTTGCAGGCTGCTAATTAAAGCCATAATGTAAGTCTTTTTTAGGCTGCTCTATAAACAAAACCTCCTGTTTAGCCAGTCTCATTTCACCTCAGGGTGATAGTATACACATCCCAGACTGTCACTGGGTAATATTGGACTTTTCTGATATAGGATTTTAAAATAAAAGGCTTAAATGTCCAGTTAAAGGAATATTTCAACTCTTTTTCAGGCTCTTAATTAAAGCCATATTGTATCTCTTTTTCAGGCTGCTCTATAAACGAAACCTCCTGTTTAGCCAGACTCATTTCACCTCAGGGTGATAGTATACACATCCCAGACTGTCACTGGGTACTATCGGACTATTCTGATATAGGATTTTAAAATTAAAGGCTTAAATGTCCAATTAAATCTATATTTCGGCTATATTTTGGCTACTAACCAAAGCCATATTGTATCTCTTCTTCAGGCTGATCTAACATCGAAACCTCCTGTTTAGCCAGACTCACTTCACCTCAGGTTGATAGTATACACATCCAAGACAGTCACTGGGTATTATCAGACTATTCTGATATAGGATTTAAAAATTAAACATTTACATGTCCACTTAAAGCTATATTTCAACTCTTTTTCAGGCTGCTAATTAAAGCCATAATGTAACTCTTTTTCAGGCTGCTCTATAAACAAAACCTCCTGTTTAGCCAGACTCATTTCACGTCAGGGTGATAGTGTACACATCCCTGACTGTCACTGGGTAATATCGGACCATTCTGATATAGGATTTTAAAAATAAAGGCTTAAATGTCCAATTAAAGGAAGATTTCAACTCTTTTTCAGGCTCTTAATTGAAGCCATATTGTAACTCTTTTTCAGGCTGCTCTATAAATGAAACCTCCTGATTAGCCAGACTCATTTCACCTCAGGTTGATAGTATACACATCCCAGACTGTCACTGGGTACTATCGGACTATTCTGATACAGGATTTTAAAATGAAAGGCTTAAATGTCCAATTAAATCTATATTTCGGCTATATTTTGGCTACTAATCAAAGCCATATTGTATCTCTTCTTCAGGCTGATCTAACATCGAAACCTCCTGTTTAGCCAGACTCATTTCACCTCAGGTTGATAGTATACACATCCAAGACAGTCACTGGGTATTATCAGACTATTCTGATATAGGATTTAAAAATTAAACATTTACATGTCCACTTAATGCTATATTTCAACTCTTTTTCAGGCTGCTAATTAAAGCCATAATGTAACTCTTTTTCAGGCTGCTCTATAAACAAAACCTCCTGTTTAGCCAGACTCATTTCACGTCAGGGTGATAGTGTACACATCCCTGACTGTCACTGGGTAATATCGGACCATTCTGATATAGGATTTTAAAAATAAAGGCTTAAATGTCCAATTAAAGGAAGACTTCAACTCTTTTTCAGGCTCTTAATTGAAGCCATATTGTAACTCTTTTTCAGGCTGCTCTATAAATGAAACCTCCTGATTAGCCAGACTCATTTCACCTCAGGTTGATAGTATACACATCCCAGACTGTCACTGGGTACTATCGGACTATTCTGATACAGGATTTTAAAATTAAAGGCTTAAATGTCCAATTAAATCTATATTTCGGCTATATTTTGGCTACTAATCAAAGCCATATTGTATCTCTTCTTCAGGCTGATCTAACATCGAAACCTCCTGTTTAGCCAGACTCATTTCACCTCAGGTTGATAGTATACACATCCAAGACAGTCACTGGGTATTATCAGACTATTCTGATATAGGATTTAAAAATTAAACATTTACATGTCCACTTAATGCTATATTTCAACTCTTTTTCAGGCTGCTAATTAAAGCCATAATGTAACTCTTTTTCAGGCTGCTCTATAAACAAAACCTCCTGTTTAGCCAGACTCATTTCACGTCAGGGTGATAGTGTACACATCCCTGACTGTCACTGGGTAATATCGGACCATTCTGATATAGGATTTTAAAAATAAAGGCTTAAATGTCCAATTAAAGGAAGACTTCAACTCTTTTTCAGGCTCTTAATTGAAGCCATATTGTAACTCTTTTTCAGGCTGCTCTATAAATGAAACCTCCTGATTAGCCAGACTCATTTCACCTCAGGTTGATAGTATACACATCCCAGACTGTCACTGGGTACTATCGGACTATTCTGATACAGGATTTTAAAATTAAAGGCTTAAATGTCCAATTAAATCTATATTTCGGCTATATTTTGGCTACTAATCAAAGCCATATTGTATCTCTTCTTCAGGCTGATCTAACATCGAAACCTCCTGTTTAGCCAGACTCATTTCACCTCAGGTTGATAGTATACACATCCAAGACAGTCACTGGGTATTATCAGACTATTCTGAAATAGGATTTAAAAATTAAACATTTACATGTCCACTTAAAGCTATATTTCAACTCTTTTTCAGGCTGCTAATTAAAGCCATAATGTAACTCTTTTTCAGGCTGCTCTATAAACGAAACCTCCTGTTTAGCCAGACTCATTTCACGTCACGGTGATAGTGTACACATCCCAGACTGTCACTGGGTAATATCGGACCATTCTGATATAGGATTTTAAAATAAAAGGCTTAAATGTCCAGTTAAAGGAATATTTCAACTCTTTTTCAGGCTCTTAATTAAAGCCATATTGTATCTCTTTTTCAGGCTGCTCTAACATCGAAACCTCCTGATTAGCCAGACTCATTTCACCTCAGGGTGATAGTATACACATCTCAGACTGTCACTGTGTACTATCGGACTATTCTGATATAGGATTTTAAAATTAAAGGCTTAAATGTCCAATTAAATCTAAATTTCGGCTATATTTTGACTACTAATCAAAGCCATATTGTATCTCTTCTTCAGGCTGATCTAACATCGAAACCTCCTGTTTAGCCAGACTCATTTCACCTCAGGTTGATAGTATACACATCCAAGACAGTCACTGGGTATTATCAGACTATTCTGATATAGGATTTAAAAATTAAACATTTACATGTCCACTTAATGCTATATTTTAACTCTTTTGCAGGCTGCTAATTAAAGCCATAATGTAAGTCTTTTTTAGGCTGCTCTATAAACAAAACCTCCTGTTTAGCCAGTCTCATTTCACCTCAGGGTGATAGTATACACATCCCAGACTGTCACTGGGTAATATTGGACTTTTCTGATATAGGATTTTAAAATAAAAGGCTTAAATGTCCAGTTAAAGGAATATTTCAACTCTTTTTCAGGCTCTTAATTAAAGCCATATTGTATCTCTTTTTCAGGCTGCTCTAACATCGAAACCTCCTGTTTAGCCAGACTCATTTCACCTCAGGGTGATATTATACACATCTCAGACTGTCACTGGGTACTATCGGACTATTCTGATATAGGATTTTAAAATTAAAGGCTTAAATGTCCAATTAAATCTAAATTTCGGCTATATTTTGACTACTAATCAAAGCCATATTGAATCTCTTCTTCAGGCTGATCTAACATCGAAACCTCCTGTTTAGCCAGACTCATTTCACCTCAGGTTGATAGTATACACATCCAAGACAGTCACTGGGTATTATCAGACTATTCTGATATAGGATTTAAAAATTAAACATTTACATGTCCACTTAAAGCTATATTTCAACTCTTTTTCAGGCTGCTAATTAAAGCCATAATGTAACTCTTTTTCAGGCTGCTCTATAAACGAAACCTCCTGTTTAGCCAGACTCATTTCACGTCACGGTGATAGTGTACACATCCCTGACTGTCACTGGGTAATATCGGACCATTCTGATATAGGATTTTAAAAATAAAGGCTTAAATGTCCAATTAAAGGAAGATTTCAACTCTTTTTCAGGCTCTTAATTGAAGCCATATTGTAACTCTTTTTCAGGCTGCTCTATAAAGGAAACCTCCTGTTTAGCCAGACTCATTTCACCTCAGCATGATAGTATACACATCCCAGACTGTCACTGGGTACTATCGGACTATTCTGATACAGGATTTTAAAATGAAAGGCTTAAATGTCCAATTAAATCTATATTTCGGCTATATTTTGGCTACTAATCAAAGCCATATTGTATCTCTTCTTCAGGCTGATCTAACATCGAAACCTCCTGTTTAGCCAGACTCATTTCACCTCAGGGTGATAGTATACACATCCCAGACAGTCACTGGGTAATATCAGACTATTCTGATATAGGATTTAAAAATTAAACATTTACATGTCCACTTAATGCTATATTTCAACTCTTGTTCAGGCTGCTAATTAAAGCCATAATGTAACTCTTTTTCAGGCTGCTCTATAAACGAAACCTCCTGTTTAGCCAGACTCATTTCACGTCAGGGTGATAGTGTACACATCCCTGACTGTCACTGGGTAATATCGGACCATTCTGATATAGGATTTTAAAAATAAAGGCTTAAATGTCCAATTAAAGGAAGATTTCAACTCTTTTTCAGGCTCTTAATTGAAGCCATATTGTAACTCTTTTCCAGGCTGCTCTATAAATGAAACCTCCTGTTTAGCCAGACTCATTTCACCTCAGGGTGATAGTATACACATCTCAGACTGTCACTGGGTACTATCGGACTATTCTGATATAGGATTTTAAAATTAAAGGCTTAAATGTCCAATTAAATCTAAATTTCGGCTATATTTTGACTACTAATCAAAGCCATATTGTATCTCTTCTTCAGGCTGATCTAACATCGAAACCTCCTGTTTAGCCAGACTCATTTCACCTCAGGTTGATAGTATACACATCCAAGACAGTCACTGGGTATTATCAGACTATTCTGATATAGGATTTAAAAATTAAACATTTACATGTCCACTTAAAGCTATATTTCAACTCTTTTTCAGGCTGCTAATTAAAGCCATAATGTAACTCTTTTTCAGGCTGCTCTATAAACAAAACCTCCTGTTTAGCCAGACTCATTTCACGTCAGGGTGATAGTGTACACATCCCAGACTGTCACTGGGTAATATCGGACCATTCTGATATAGGATTTTAAAAATAAAGGCTTAAATGTCCAATTAAAGGAAGATTTCAACTCTTTTTCAGGCTCTTAATTGAAGCCATATTGTAACTCTTTTTCAGGCTGCTCTATAAATGAAACCTCCTGTTTAGCCAGACTCATTTCACCTCAGGGTGATAGTATACACATCCCAGACAGTCACTGGGTAATATCAGACTATTCTGATATAGGATTCAAAAATTAAACATTTACATGTCCACTTAATGCTATATTTGAACTCTTTTTCAGGCTGCTAATTAAAGCCATAATGTAACTCTTTTTCAGGCTGCTCTATAAACGAAACCTCCTGTTTAGCCAGACTCATTTCACGTCACGGTGATAGTGTACACATCCCTGACTGTCACTGGGTAATATCGGACCATTCTGATATAGGATTTTAAAAATAAAGGCTTAAATGTCCAATTAAAGGAAGATTTCAACTCTTTTTCAGGCTCTTAATTGAAGCCATATTGTAACTCTTTTTCAGGCTGCTCTATAAAGGAAACCTCCTGTTTAGCCAGACTCATTTCACCTCAGCATGATAGTATACACATCCCAGACTGTCACTGGGTACTATCGGACTATTCTGATACAGGATTTTAAAATGAAAGGCTTAAATGTCCAATTAAATCTATATTTCGGCTATATTTTGGCTACTAATCAAAGCCATATTGTATCTCTTCTTCAGGCTGATCTAACATCGAAACCTCCTGTTTAGCCAGACTCATTTCACCTCAGGGTGATAGTATACACATCCCAGACAGTCACTGGGTAATATCAGACTATTCTGATATAGGATTTAAAAATTAAACATTTACATGTCCACTTAATGCTATATTTCAACTCTTTTTCAGGCTGCTAATTAAAGCCATAATGTAACTCTTTTTCAGGCTGCTCTATAAACGAAACCTCCTGTTTAGCCAGACTCATTTCACCTCAGGGTGATAGTATACACATCTCAGACTGTCACTGGGTACTATCGGACTATTCTGATATAGGATTTTAAAATTAAAGGCTTAAATGTCCAATTAAATCTATATTTCGGCTATATTTTGGCTACTAATCAAAGCCATATTGTATCTCTTCTTCAGGCTGATCTAACATCGAAACCTCCTGTTTAGCCAGACTCATTTCACCTCAGGTTGATAGTATACACATCCAAGACAGTCACTGGTTATTATCAGACTATTCTGATATAGGATTTAAAAATTAAACATTTACATGTCCACTTAAAGCTATATTTCAACTCTGTTTCAGGCTGCTAATTAAAGCCATAATGTAACTCTTTTTCAGGCTGCTCTATAAACGAAACCTCCTGTTTAGCCAGACTCATTTCACGTCAGGGTGATAGTGTACACATCCCTGACTGTCACTGGGTAATATCGGACCATTCTGATATAGGATTTTAAAAATAAAGGCTTAAATGTCCAATTAAAGGAAGATTTCAACTCTTTTTCAGGCTCTTAATTGAAGCCATATTGTAACTCTTTTCCAGGCTGCTCTATAAATGAAACCTCCTGTTTAGCCAGACTCATTTCACCTCAGGGTGATAGTATACACATCTCAGACTGTCACTGGGTACTATCGGACTATTCTGATATAGGATTTTAAAATTAAAGGCTTAAATGTCCAATTAAATCTAAATTTCGGCTATATTTTGACTACTAATCAAAGCCATATTGTATCTCTTCTTCAGGCTGATCTAACATCGAAACCTCCTGTTTAGCCAGACTCATTTCACCTCAGGTTGATAGTATACACATCCAAGACAGTCACTGGGTATTATCAGACTATTCTGATATAGGATTTAAAAATTAAACATTTACATGTCCACTTAATGCTATATTTCAACTCTTTTTCAGGCTGCTAATTAAAGCCATAATGTAACTCTTTTTCAGGCTGCTCTATAAACGAAACCTCCTGTTTAGCCAGACTCATTTCACGTCACGGTGATAGTGTACACATCCCAGACTGTCACTGGGTAATATCGGACCATTCTGATATAGGATTTTAAAAATAAAGGCATAAATGTCCAGTTAAAGGAATATTTCAACTCTTTTTCAGGCTCTTAATTAAAGCCATATTGTATCTCTTTTTCAGGCTGCTCTAACATCGAAACATCCTGTTTAGCCAGACTCATTTCACCTCAGGGTGATAGTATACACATCCCAGACTGTTACTGGGTAATATTGGACCATTCTGATATAGGATTTTAAAATTAAAGGTTTACATGTCCACTTAAAGCTATATTTCAACTCTTTTTCAGGCTGCTCTAACATCGAAACCTCCTGTTTAGCCAGACTCATTTCACCTCAGGATGATAGTATACACATCCCAGACAGTCACTGGGTACTATCGGACTATTCTGATATAGGATCTTAAAATTAAAGGCTTAAATGTCCAGTTAAAGGAATATTTCAACTCTTTTTCACGCTCTTAATTAAAGCCATATTGTATCTCTTTTTCAGGCTGCTCTATAAACGAAACCTCCTGTTTAGCCAGACTCATTTCACCTCAGGGTGATAGTATACACATCCCTGACTGTCACTGGGTAATATCGGACCATTCTGATATAGGATTTTAAAAATAAAGTCTTAAATGTCCAATTAAATCTATATTTCAGCTATATTTTGGCTACTAATCAAAGCAATATTGTATCTCTTTTTCAGGCTGCTCTAACATCGAAACCTCCTGTCTATCCAAACTGATTTCACCTTATGGTGATAGTATACACATCCTAGACTGTCAATGGGTAATATCGGACTATTCTGATATAGGATTTAAAAATTAAAGGTTTACATGTCCACTTAAAGCTATATTTCAACTGTTTTTGAGGCTTCAAATCAAAGCCATATTGTATCTCTTTTTCAGGCTGCTCTAACATCGAAACCTCCTGTTTAGGCAGACTCATTTCACCTCAGGGTGATAGTATAAACATCCCAGACTGTCACTGGGTACTATCGGACTATTCTGATATAGGATTTTAAAATTAAAGGCTTACATGTCCAATTAAATCTATATTTCGGCTATATTTTGGCTACTAATCAAAGCCATATTGTATCTCTTCTTCAGGCTGATCTAACATCGAAAACCTCCTGTTTAGCCAGACTCATTTCACCTCAGGTTGATAGTATACACATCCAAGACAGTCACTGGGTATTATCAGACTATTCTGAAATAGGATTTAAAAATTAAACATTTACATGTCCACTTAAAGCTATATTTCAACTCTTTTTCAGGCTGCTAATTAAATCCATAATGTAACTCTTTTTCAGGCTGCTCTATAAACGAAACCTCCTGTTTAGCCAGACTCATTTCACGTCACGGTGATAGTGTACACATCCCAGGCTGTCACTGGGTAATATTGGACTTTTCTGATATAGGATTTTAAAATAAAAGGCTTAAATGTCCAGTTAAAGGAATATTTCAACTCTTTTTCAGGCTCTTAATTAAAGCCATATTGTATCTCTTTTTCAGGCTGCTCTAACATCGAAACCTCCTGATTAGCCAGACTCATTTCACCTCAGGGTGATAGTATACACATCTCAGACTGTCACTGTGTACTATCGGACTATTCTGATATAGGATTTTAAAATTAAAGGCTTAAATGTCCAATTAAATCTAAATTTCGGCTATATTTTGACTACTAATCAAAGCCATATTGTATCTCTTCTTCAGGCTGATCTAACATCGAAACCTCCTGTTTAGCCAGACTCATTTCACCTCAGGTTGATAGTATACACATCCAAGACAGTCACTGGGTATTATCAGACTATTCTGATATAGGATTTAAAAATTAAACATTTACATGTCCACTTAATGCTATATTTTAACTCTTTTGCAGGCTGCTAATTAAAGCCATAATGTAAGTCTTTTTTAGGCTGCTCTATAAACAAAACCTCCTGTTTAGCCAGTCTCATTTCACCTCAGGGTGATAGTATACACATCCCAGACTGTCACTGGGTAATATTGGACTTTTCTGATATAGGATTTTAAAATAAAAGGCTTAAATGTCCAGTTAAAGGAATATTTCAACTCTTTTTCAGGCTCTTAATTAAAGCCATATTGTATCTCTTTTTCAGGCTGCTCTAACATCGAAACCTCCTGTTTAGCCAGACTCATTTCACCTCAGGGTGATATTATACACATCTCAGACTGTCACTGGGTACTATCGGACTATTCTGATATAGGATTTTAAAATTAAAGGCTTAAATGTCCAATTAAATCTAAATTTCGGCTATATTTTGACTACTAATCAAAGCCATATTGAATCTCTTCTTCAGGCTGATCTAACATCGAAACCTCCTGTTTAGCCAGACTCATTTCACCTCAGGTTGATAGTATACACATCCAAGACAGTCACTGGGTATTATCAGACTATTCTGATATAGGATTTAAAAATTAAACATTTACATGTCCACTTAAAGCTATATTTCAACTCTTTTTCAGGCTGCTAATTAAAGCCATAATGTAACTCTTTTTCAGGCTGCTCTATAAACGAAACCTCCTGTTTAGCCAGACTCATTTCACGTCACGGTGATAGTGTACACATCCCTGACTGTCACTGGGTAATATCGGACCATTCTGATATAGGATTTTAAAAATAAAGGCTTAAATGTCCAATTAAAGGAAGATTTCAACTCTTTTTCAGGCTCTTAATTGAAGCCATATTGTAACTCTTTTTCAGGCTGCTCTATAAAGGAAACCTCCTGTTTAGCCAGACTCATTTCACCTCAGCATGATAGTATACACATCCCAGACTGTCACTGGGTACTATCGGACTATTCTGATACAGGATTTTAAAATGAAAGGCTTAAATGTCCAATTAAATCTATATTTCGGCTATATTTTGGCTACTAATCAAAGCCATATTGTATCTCTTCTTCAGGCTGATCTAACATCGAAACCTCCTGTTTAGCCAGACTCATTTCACCTCAGGGTGATAGTATACACATCCCAGACAGTCACTGGGTAATATCAGACTATTCTGATATAGGATTTAAAAATTAAACATTTACATGTCCACTTAATGCTATATTTCAACTCTTGTTCAGGCTGCTAATTAAAGCCATAATGTAACTCTTTTTCAGGCTGCTCTATAAACGAAACCTCCTGTTTAGCCAGACTCATTTCACGTCAGGGTGATAGTGTACACATCCCTGACTGTCACTGGGTAATATCGGACCATTCTGATATAGGATTTTAAAAATAAAGGCTTAAATGTCCAATTAAAGGAAGATTTCAACTCTTTTTCAGGCTCTTAATTGAAGCCATATTGTAACTCTTTTCCAGGCTGCTCTATAAATGAAACCTCCTGTTTAGCCAGACTCATTTCACCTCAGGGTGATAGTATACACATCTCAGACTGTCACTGGGTACTATCGGACTATTCTGATATAGGATTTTAAAATTAAAGGCTTAAATGTCCAATTAAATCTAAATTTCGGCTATATTTTGACTACTAATCAAAGCCATATTGTATCTCTTCTTCAGGCTGATCTAACATCGAAACCTCCTGTTTAGCCAGACTCATTTCACCTCAGGTTGATAGTATACACATCCAAGACAGTCACTGGGTATTATCAGACTATTCTGATATAGGATTTAAAAATTAAACATTTACATGTCCACTTAAAGCTATATTTCAACTCTTTTTCAGGCTGCTAATTAAAGCCATAATGTAACTCTTTTTCAGGCTGCTCTATAAACAAAACCTCCTGTTTAGCCAGACTCATTTCACGTCAGGGTGATAGTGTACACATCCCAGACTGTCACTGGGTAATATCGGACCATTCTGATATAGGATTTTAAAAATAAAGGCTTAAATGTCCAATTAAAGGAAGATTTCAACTCTTTTTCAGGCTCTTAATTGAAGCCATATTGTAACTCTTTTTCAGGCTGCTCTATAAATGAAACCTCCTGTTTAGCCAGACTCATTTCACCTCAGGGTGATAGTATACACATCCCAGACAGTCACTGGGTAATATCAGACTATTCTGATATAGGATTCAAAAATTAAACATTTACATGTCCACTTAATGCTATATTTGAACTCTTTTTCAGGCTGCTAATTAAAGCCATAATGTAACTCTTTTTCAGGCTGCTCTATAAACGAAACCTCCTGTTTAGCCAGACTCATTTCACGTCACGGTGATAGTGTACACATCCCTGACTGTCACTGGGTAATATCGGACCATTCTGATATAGGATTTTAAAAATAAAGGCTTAAATGTCCAATTAAAGGAAGATTTCAACTCTTTTTCAGGCTCTTAATTGAAGCCATATTGTAACTCTTTTTCAGGCTGCTCTATAAAGGAAACCTCCTGTTTAGCCAGACTCATTTCACCTCAGCATGATAGTATACACATCCCAGACTGTCACTGGGTACTATCGGACTATTCTGATACAGGATTTTAAAATGAAAGGCTTAAATGTCCAATTAAATCTATATTTCGGCTATATTTTGGCTACTAATCAAAGCCATATTGTATCTCTTCTTCAGGCTGATCTAACATCGAAACCTCCTGTTTAGCCAGACTCATTTCACCTCAGGGTGATAGTATACACATCCCAGACAGTCACTGGGTAATATCAGACTATTCTGATATAGGATTTAAAAATTAAACATTTACATGTCCACTTAATGCTATATTTCAACTCTTTTTCAGGCTGCTAATTAAAGCCATAATGTAACTCTTTTTCAGGCTGCTCTATAAACGAAACCTCCTGTTTAGCCAGACTCATTTCACCTCAGGGTGATAGTATACACATCTCAGACTGTCACTGGGTACTATCGGACTATTCTGATATAGGATTTTAAAATTAAAGGCTTAAATGTCCAATTAAATCTATATTTCGGCTATATTTTGGCTACTAATCAAAGCCATATTGTATCTCTTCTTCAGGCTGATCTAACATCGAAACCTCCTGTTTAGCCAGACTCATTTCACCTCAGGTTGATAGTATACACATCCAAGACAGTCACTGGTTATTATCAGACTATTCTGATATAGGATTTAAAAATTAAACATTTACATGTCCACTTAAAGCTATATTTCAACTCTGTTTCAGGCTGCTAATTAAAGCCATAATGTAACTCTTTTTCAGGCTGCTCTATAAACGAAACCTCCTGTTTAGCCAGACTCATTTCACGTCAGGGTGATAGTGTACACATCCCTGACTGTCACTGGGTAATATCGGACCATTCTGATATAGGATTTTAAAAATAAAGGCTTAAATGTCCAATTAAAGGAAGATTTCAACTCTTTTTCAGGCTCTTAATTGAAGCCATATTGTAACTCTTTTCCAGGCTGCTCTATAAATGAAACCTCCTGTTTAGCCAGACTCATTTCACCTCAGGGTGATAGTATACACATCTCAGACTGTCACTGGGTACTATCGGACTATTCTGATATAGGATTTTAAAATTAAAGGCTTAAATGTCCAATTAAATCTAAATTTCGGCTATATTTTGACTACTAATCAAAGCCATATTGTATCTCTTCTTCAGGCTGATCTAACATCGAAACCTCCTGTTTAGCCAGACTCATTTCACCTCAGGTTGATAGTATACACATCCAAGACAGTCACTGGGTATTATCAGACTATTCTGATATAGGATTTAAAAATTAAACATTTACATGTCCACTTAAAGCTATATTTCAACTCTTTTTCAGGCTGCTAATTAAAGCCATAATGTAACTCTTTTTCAGGCTGCTCTATAAACAAAACCTCCTGTTTAGCCAGACTCATTTCACGTCAGGGTGATAGTGTACACATCCCTGACTGTCACTGGGTAATATCGGACCATTCTGATATAGGATTTTAAAAATAAAGGCTTAAATGTCCAATTAAAGGAAGATTTCAACTCTTTTTCAGGCTCTTAATTGAAGCCATATTGTAACTCTTTTTCAGGCTGCTCTATAAATGAAACCTCCTGTTTAGCCAGACTCATTTCACCTCAGGGTGATAGTATACACATCCCAGACAGTCACTGGGTAATATCAGACTATTCTGATATAGGATTTAAAAATTAAACATTTACATGTCCACTTAATGCTATATTTGAACTCTTTTTCAGGCTGCTAATTAAAGCCATAATGTAACTCTTTTTCAGGCTGCTCTATAAACGAAACCTCCTGTTTAGCCATACTCATTTCACCTCAGGGTGATAGTATACACATCCCAGACTGTCACTGGGTACTATCGGACTATTCTGATACAGGATTTTAAAATTAAAGGCTTAAATGTCCAATTAAATCTATATTTCGGCTATATTTTGGCTACTAATCAAAGCCATATTGTATCTCTTCTTCAGGCTGATCTAACATCGAAACCTCCTGTTTAGCCAGACTCATTTCACCTCAGGGTGATAGTATACACATCCCAGACAGTCACTGGGTAATATCAGACTATTCTGATATAGGATTTAAAAATTAAACATTTACATGTCCACTTAATGCTATATTTCAACTCTTTTTCAGGCTGCTAATTAAAGCCATAATGTAACTCTTTTTCAGGCTGCTCTATAAACGAAACCTCCTGTTTAGCCAGACTCATTTCACGTCAGGGTGATAGTGTACACATCCCTGACTGTCACTGGGTAATATCGGACCATTCTGATATAGGATTTTAAAAATAAAGGCTTAAATGTCCAATTAAAGGAAGATTTCAACTCTTTTTCAGGCTCTTAATTGAAGCCATATTGTAACTCTTTTTCAGGCTGCTCTATAAATGAAACCTCCTGTTTAGCCAGACTCATTTCACCTCAGGGTGATAGTATACACATTCCAGACTGTCACTGGGTACTATCGGACTATTCTGATACAGGATTTTAAAATTAAAGGCTTAAATGTCCAATTAAATCTATATTTCGGCTATATTTTGGCTACTAATCAAAGCCATATTGTATCTCTTCTTCAGGCTGATCTAACATCGAAACCTCCTGTTTAGCCAGACTCATTTCAACTCAGGTTGATAGTATACACATCCAAGACAGTCACTGGGTAATATCAGACTATTCTGATATAGGATTTAAAAATTAAACATTTACATGTCCACTTAATGCTATATTTCAAATCTTTTTCAGGATGCTAATTAAAGCCATAATGTAACTCTTTTTTATGCTGCTCTATAAACAAAACCTCCTGTTTAGCCAGTCTCATTTCACCTCAGGGTTATAGTATACACATCCCAGACTGTCACTGGGTAATATTGGACTATTCTGATATAGGATTTTAAAATAAAAGGCTTAAATGTCCAGTTAAAGGAATATTTCAACTCTTTTTCAGGCTCTTAATTAAAGCCATATTGTATCTCTTTTTCAGGCTGCTCTATAAACGAAACCTCCTGTTTAGCCAGACTCATTTCACCTCAGGGTGATAGTATACACATCCCAGACTGTCACTGGGTACTATCGGACTATTCTGATATAGGATTTTAAAATTAAAGGCTTAAATGTCCAATTAAATCTATATTTCGGCTATATTTTGGCTACTAACCAAAGCCATATTGTATCTCTTCTTCAGGCTGATCTAACATCGAAACCTCCTGTTTAGCCAGACTCACTTCACCTCAGGTTGATAGTATACACATCCAAGACAGTCACTGGGTATTATCAGACTATTCTGATATAGGATTTAAAAATTAAACATTTACATGTCCACTTAAAGCTATATTTCAACTCTTTTTCAGGCTGCTAATTAAAGCCATAATGTAACTCTTTTTCAGGCTGCTCTATAAACGAAACCTCCTGTTTAGCCAGACTCATTTCACGTCACGGTGATAGTGTACACATCCCAGACTGTCACTGGGTAATATCGGACCATTCTGATATAGGATTTTAAAAATAAAGGCATAAATGTCCAATTAAAGGAAGATTTCAACTCTTTTTCAGGCTCTTAATTGAAGCCATATTGTAACTATTTTTCAGGCTGCTCTAACATCGAAACCTCCTGTTTAGCCAGACTCATTTCACCTCAGGACGATAGTATACACATCCCAGACTGTCACTGGGTAATATTGGACTATTCTGCTATAGGATTTTAAAATTAAAGGCTTAAATGTCCAGTTAAAGGAATATTTCAACTCTTTTTCAGGCTCTTAATTAAAGCCTAATTGTATCTCTTTTTCAGGCTGCTCTATAAACAAAACCTCCTGTTTAGCCAGACTCATTTCACGTCAGGGTGATAGTGTACACATCGCTGACTGTCACTGGGTAATATCGGACCATTCTGATATAGGATTTTAAAAATAAAGGCTTAAATGTCCAATTAAAGGAAGATTTCAACTCTTTTTCAGGCTCTTAATTGAAGCCATATTGTAACTCTTTTTCAGGCTGCTCTATAAATGAAACCTCCTGATTAGCCAGACTCATTTCACCTCAGGTTGATAGTATACACATCCCAGACTGTCACTGGGTACTATCGGACTATTCTGATACAGGATTTTAAAATGAAAGGCTTAAATGTCCAATTAAATCTATATTTCGGGTATATTTTGGCTACTAATCAAAGCCATATTGTATCTCTTCTTCAGGCTGATCTAACATCGAAACCTCCTGTTTAGCCAGACTCATTTCACCTCAGGTTGATAGTATACACATCCAAGACAGTCACTGGGTATTATCAGACTATTCTGATATAGGATTTAAAAATTAAACATTTACATGTCCACTTAATGCTATATTTCAACTCTTTTTCAGGCTGCTAATTAAAGCCATAATGTAACTCTTTTTCAGGCTGCTCTATAAACAAAACCTCCTGTTTAGCCAGACTCATTTCACGTCAGGGTGATAGTGTACACATCCCTGACTGTCACTGGGTAATATCGGACCATTCTGATATAGGATTTTAAAAATAAAGGCTTAAATGTCCAATTAAAGGAAGACTTCAACTCTTTTTCAGGCTCTTAATTGAAGCCATATTGTAACTCTTTTTCAGGCTGCTCTATAAATGAAACCTCCTGATTAGCCAGACTCATTTCACCTCAGGTTGATAGTATACACATCCCAGACTGTCACTGGGTACTATCGGACTATTCTGATACAGGATTTTAAAATTAAAGGCTTAAATGTCCAATTAAATCTATATTTCGGCTATATTTTGGCTACTAATCAAAGCCATATTGTATCTCTTCTTCAGGCTGATCTAACATCGAAACCTCCTGTTTAGCCAGACTCATTTCACCTCAGGTTGATAGTATACACATCCAAGACAGTCACTGGGTACTATCGGACTATTCTGATACAGGATTTTAAAATTAAACATGTACATGTCCACTTAAAGCTATATTTCAACTCTTTTTCAGGCTGCTAATTAAAGCCATAATGTAACTCTTTTTCAGGCTGCTCTATAAACGAAACCTCCTGTTTAGCCAGACTCATTTCACGTCACGGTGATAGTGTACACATCCCAGACTGTCACTGGGTAATATCGGACCATTCTGATATAGGATTTTAAAAATAAAGGCATAAATGTCCAATTAAAGGAAGATTTCAACTCTTTTTCAGGCTCTTAATTGAAGCCATATTGTAACTATTTTTCAGGCTGCTCTAACATCGAAACCTCCTGTTTAGCCAGACTCATTTCACCTCAGGACGATAGTATACACATCCCAGACTGTCACTGGGTAATATTGGACTATTCTGCTATAGGATTTTAAAATTAAAGGCTTAAATGTCCAGTTAAAGGAATATTTCAACTCTTTTTCAGGCTCTTAATTAAAGCCTAATTGTATCTCTTTTTCAGGCTGCTCTATAAACGAAACCTCCTGTTTAGCCAGACTCATTTCACCTCAGGGTGATAGTATACACATCCCAGACTGTCACTGGGTACAATCGGACTATTCTGATATAGGATTTTAAAATTAAAGGCTTAAATGTCCAATTAAATCTATATTTCGGCTATATTTTGGCTACTAATCAAAGCCATATTGTATCTCTTCTTCAGGCTGATCTAACATCGAAACCTCCTGTTTAGCCAGACTCAATTCACCTCAGGTTGATAGTATACACATCCAAGACAGTCACTGGGTATTATCAGACTATTCTGATATAGGATTTAAAAATTAAACATTTACATGTCCACTTAAAGCTATATTTCAACTCTGTTTCAGGCTGCTAATTAAAGCCATAATGTAACTCTTTTTCAGGCTGCTCTATAAACGAAACCTCCTGTTTAGCCAGACTCATTTCACGTCAGGGTGATAGTGTACACATCCCTGACTGTCACTGGGTAATATCGGACCATTCTGATATAGGATTTTAAAAATAAAGGCTTAAATGTCCAATTAAAGGAAGATTTCAACTCTTTTTCAGGCTCTTAATTGAAGCCATATTGTAACTATTTTTCAGGCTGCTCTAACATCGAAACCTCCTGTTTAGCCAGACTCATTTCACCTCAGGACGATAGTATACACATCCCAGACTGTCACTGGGTAATATTGGACTATTCTGCTATAGGATTTTAAAATTAAAGGCTTAAATGTCCAGTTAAAGGAATATTTCAACTCTTTTTCAGGCTCTTAATTAAAGCCTAATTGTATCTCTTTTTCAGGCTGCTCTATAAACGAAACCTCCTGTTTAGCCAGACTCATTTCACCTCAGGGTGATAGTATACACATCCCAGACTGTCACTGGGTACAATCGGACTATTCTGATATAGGATTTTAAAATTAAAGGCTTAAATGTCCAATTAAATCTATATTTCGGCTATATTTTGGCTACTAATCAAAGCCATATTGTATCTCTTCTTCAGGCTGATCTAACATCGAAACCTCCTGTTTAGCCAGACTCAATTCACCTCAGGTTGATAGTATACACATCCAAGACAGTCACTGGGTATTATCAGACTATTCTGATATAGGATTTAAAAATTAAACATTTACATGTCCACTTAAAGCTATATTTCAACTCTGTTTCAGGCTGCTAATTAAAGCCATAATGTAACTCTTTTTCAGGCTGCTCTATAAACGAAACCTCCTGTTTAGCCAGACTCATTTCACTTCAGGGTGATAGTGTACACATCCCTGACTGTCACTGGGTAATATCGGACCATTCTGATATAGGATTTTAAAAATAAAGGCTTAAATGTCCAATTAAAGGAAGATTTCAACTCTTTTTCAGGCTCTTAATTGAAGCCATATTGTAACTCTTTTTCAGGCTGCTCTATAAATGAAACCTCCTGTTTAGCCAGACTCTTTTCACCTCAGGGTGATAGTATACACATCCCAGACTGTCACTGGGTACTATCGGACTATTCTGATACAGGATTTTAAAATTAAAGGCTTAAATGTCCAATTAAATCGATATTTCGGCTATATTTTGGCTACTAATCAAAGCCATATTGTATCTCTTCTTCAGGCTGCTCTAACATCGAAACCTCCTGTTTAGCCAGACTCATTTCACCTCAGGGTGATAGTATACACATCCCAGACTGTCACTGGGTAATATTGGACCATTCTGATATAGGATTTTAAAATTAAAGGTTTACATGTCCACTTAAAGCAATATTTCAACTCTTTTTCAGGCTGCTAATTAAAGCCATATGGTAACTCTTTTTTAGGCTGCTCTATAAACAAAACCTCCTGTTTAGCCAGTCTCATTTCACCTCAGAGTGATAGTATACACATCCAGACTGTCAATGGGTAATATTGGACCATTCTGATATAGGATTTTAAAATTAAAGGTTTACATGTCCACTTAAAGCTATATTTCAACTATTTTTCAGGCTCTTAATTAAAGCCATATTGTATCTCTTTTTCAGGCTGCTCTATAAACGAAACCTCCTGTTTAGCCAGACTCATTTCACCTCAGGGTGATAGTATACACATCCCAGACTGTCACTGGGTACAATCGGACTATTCTGATATAGGATTTTAAAATTAAAGGCTTAAATGTCCAATTAAATCTATATTTCGGCTATATTTTGGCTACTAATCAAAGCCATATTGTATCTCTTCTTCAGGCTGATCTAACATCGAAACCTCCTGTTTAGCCAGTCTCACTTCACCTCAGGTTGATAGTATACACATCCAAGACAGTCACTGGGTATTATCAGACTATTCTGATATAGGATTTAAAAATTAAACATTTACATGTCCACTTAAAGCTATATTTCAACTCTGTTTCAGGCTGCTAATTAAAGCCATAATGTAACTCTTTTTCAGGCTGCTCTATAAACGAAACCTCCTGTTTAGCCAGACTCATTTCACGTCAGGGTGATAGTGTACACATCCCTGACTGTCACTGGGTAATATCGGACCATTCTGATATAGGATTTTAAAAATAAAGGCTTAAATGTCCAATTAAAGGAAGATTTCAACTCTTTTTCAGGCTCTTAATTGAAGCCATATTGTAACTCTTTTTCAGGCTGCTCTATAAATGAAACCTCCTGTTTAGCCAGACTCATTTCACCTCAGGGTGATAGTATACACATCCCAGACTGTCACTGGGTACTATCGGACTATTCTGATACAGGATTTTAAAATTAAAGGCTTAAATGTCCAATTAAATCGATATTTCGGCTATATTTTGGCTACTAATCAAAGCCATATTGTATCTCTTCTTCAGGCTGCTCTAACATCGAAACCTCCTGTTTAGCCAGACTCATTTCACCTCAGGGTGATAGTATACACATCCCAGACTGTCACTGGGTAATATTGGACCATTCTGATATAGGATTTTAAAATTAAAGGTTTACATGTCCACTTAAAGCAATATTTCAACTCTTTTTCAGGCTGCTAATTAAAGCCATATGGTAACTCTTTTTTAGGCTGCTCTATAAACAAAACCTCCTGTTTAGCCAGTCTCATTTCACCTCAGAGTGATAGTATACACATCCAGACTGTCAATGGATAATATTGGACCATTCTGATATAGGATTTTAAAATTAAAGGTTTACATGTCCACTTAAAGCTATATTTCAACTCTTTTTCAGGCTCTTAATTAAAGCCATATTGTATCTCTTTTTCAGGCTGCTCTAACATCGAAACCTCCTGTTTAGCCAGACTCATTTCACCTCAGGGTGATAGTATACACATCACAGAATGTCACTGGGTACTATCGAACTATTCTGATATAGGATTTTAAAATTAAAGGCTATCAACCTGAGGTGAAAATTAAAGGCTTAAATGTCCAATTAAATCTATATTTCGGCTATATTTTGGCTACTAATCAAAGCCATATTGTATCTCTTCTTCAGGCTGATCTAACATCGAAACCTCCTGTTTAGCCAGACTCATTTCACCTCAGGTTGATAGTATACACACCCAAGACAGTCACTGGGTAATATCAGACTATTCTGATATAGGATTTAAAAATTAAACATTTACATGTCCACTTAATGCTATATTTCAACTCTTTTTCAGGATGCTAATTAAAGCCATAATGTAACTCTTTTTTATGCTGCTCTATAAACAAAACCTCCTGTTTAGCCAGTCTCATTTCACCTCAGGGTTATAGTATACACATCCCAGACTGTCACTGGGTAATATTGGACTATTCTGATATAGGATTTTAAAATAAAAGGCTTAAATGTCCAGTTAAAGGAATATTTCAACTCTTTTTCAGGCTCTTAATTAAAGCCATATTGTATCTCTTTTTCAGGCTGCTCTATAAACGAAACCTCCTGTTTAGCCAGACTCATTTCACCTCAGGGTGATAGTATACACATCCCAGACTGTCACTGGGTACTATCGGACTATTCTGATATAGGATTTTAAAATTAAAGGCTTAAATTGTCCAATTAAATCTATATTTCGGCTATATTTTGGCTACTAACCAAAGCCATATTGTATCTCTTCTTCAGGCTGATCTAACATCGAAACCTCCTGTTTAGCCAGACTCACTTCACCTCAGGTTGATAGTATACACATCCAAGACAGTCACTGGGTATTATCAGACTATTCTGATATAGGATTTAAAAATTAAACATTTACATGTCCACTTAAAGCTATATTTCAACTCTTTTTCAGGCTGCTAATTAAAGCCATAATGTAACTCTTTTTCAGGCTGCTCTATAAACAAAACCTCCTGTTTAGCCAGACTCATTTCACGTCAGGGTGATAGTGTACACATCGCTGACTGTCACTGGGTAATATCGGACCATTCTGATATAGGATTTTAAAAATAAAGGCTTAAATGTCCAATTAAAGGAAGATTTCAACTATTTTTCAGGCTCTTAATTGAAGCCATATTGTAACTCTTTTTCAGGCTGCTCTATAAATGAAACCTCCTGATTAGCCAGACTCATTTCACCTCAGGTTGATAGTATACACATCCCAGACTGTCACTGGGTACTATCGGACTATTCTGATACAGGATTTTAAAATGAAAGGCTTAAATGTCCAATTAAATCTATATTTCGGGTATATTTTGGCTACTAATCAAAGCCATATTGTATCTCTTCTTCAGGCTGATCTAACATCGAAACCTCCTGTTTAGCCAGACTCATTTCACCTCAGGTTGATAGTATACACATCCAAGACAGTCACTGGGTATTATCAGACTATTCTGATATAGGATTTAAAAATTAAACATGTACATGTCCACTTAAAGCTATATTTCAACTCTTTTTCAGGCTGCTAATTAAAGCCATAATGTAACTCTTTTTCAGGCTGCTCTATAAACGAAACCTCCTGTTTAGCCAGACTCATTTCACGTCACGGTGATAGTGTACACATCCCAGACTGTCACTGGGTAATATCGGACCATTCTGATATAGGATTTTAAAAATAAAGGCATAAATGTCCAATTAAAGGAAGATTTCAACTCTTTTTCAGGCTCTTAATTGAAGCCATATTGTAACTATTTTTCAGGCTGCTCTAACATCGAAACCTCCTGTTTAGCCAGACTCATTTCACCTCAGGGTGATAGTATACACATCCCAGACTGTCACTGGGTAATATTGGACTATTCTGCTATAGGATTTTAAAATTAAAGGCTTAAATGTCCAGTTAAAGGAATATTTCAACTCTTTTTCAGGCTCTTAATTAAAGCCTAATTGTATCTCTTTTTCAGGCTGCTCTATAAACGAAACCTCCTGTTTAGCCAGACTCATTTCACCTCAGGGTGATAGTATACACATCCCAGACTGTCACTGGGTACAATCGGACTATTCTGATATAGGATTTTAAAATTAAAGGCTTAAATGTCCAATTAAATCTATATTTCGGCTATATTTTGGCTACTAATCAAAGCCATATTGTATCTCTTCTTCAGGCTGATCTAACATCGAAACCTCCTGTTTAGCCAGACTCAATTCACCTCAGGTTGATAGTATACACATCCAAGACAGTCACTGGGTATTATCAGACTATTCTGATGTAGGATTTAAAAATTAAACATTTACATGTCCACTTAAAGCTATATTTCAACTCTGTTTCAGGCTGCTAATTAAAGCCATAATGTAACTCTTTTTCAGGCTGCTCTATAAACGAAACCTCCTGTTTAGCCAGACTCATTTCACGTCAGGGTGATAGTGTACACATCCCTGACTGTCACTGGGTAATATCGGACCATTCTGATATAGGATTTTAAAAATAAAGGCTTAAATGTCCAATTAAAGGAAGATTTCAACTCTTTTTCAGGCTCTTAATTGAAGCCATATTGTAACTCTTTTTCAGGCTGCTCTATAAATGAAACCTCCTGTTTAGCCAGACTCTTTTCACCTCAGGGTGATAGTATACACATCCCAGACTGTCACTGGGTACTATCGGACTATTCTGATACAGGATTTTAAAATTAAAGGCTTAAATGTCCAATTAAATCGATATTTCGGCTATATTTTGGCTACTAATCAAAGCCATATTGTATCTCTTCTTCAGGCTGCTCTAACATCGAAACCTCCTGTTTAGCCAGACTCATTTCACCTCAGGGTGATAGTATACACATCCCAGACTGTCACTGGGTAATATTGGACCATTCTGATATAGGATTTTAAAATTAAAGGTTTACATGTCCACTTAAAGCAATATTTCAACTCTTTTTCAGGCTGCTAATTAAAGCCATATGGTAACTCTTTTTTAGGCTGCTCTATAAACAAAACCTCCTGTTTAGCCAGTCTCATTTCACCTCAGAGTGATAGTATACACATCCAGACTGTCAATGGGTAATATTGGACCATTCTGATATAGGATTTTAAAATTAAAGGTTTACATGTCCACTTAAAGCTATATTTCAACTATTTTTCAGGCTCTTAATTAAAGCCATATTGTATCTCTTTTTCAGGCTGCTCTATAAACGAAACCTCCTGTTTAGCCAGACTCATTTCACCTCAGGGTGATAGTATACACATCCCAGACTGTCACTGGGTACAATCAGACTATTCTGATATAGGATTTTAAAATTAAAGGCTTAAATGTCCAATTAAATCTATATTTCGGCTATATTTTGGCTACTAATCAAAGCCATATTGTATCTCTTCTTCAGGCTGATCTAACATCGAAACCTCCTGTTTAGCCAGTCTCACTTCACCTCAGGTTGATAGTATACACATCCAAGACAGTCACTGGGTATTATCAGACTATTCTGATATAGGATTTAAAAATTAAACATTTACATGTCCACTTAAAGCTATATTTCAACTCTGTTTCAGGCTGCTAATTAAAGCCATAATGTAACTCTTTTTCAGGCTGCTCTATAAACGAAACCTCCTGTTTAGCCAGACTCATTTCACGTCAGGGTGATAGTGTACACATCCCTGACTGTCACTGGGTAATATCGGACCATTCTGATATAGGATTTTAAAAATAAAGGCTTAAATGTCCAATTAAAGGAAGATTTCAACTCTTTTTCAGGCTCTTAATTGAAGCCATATTGTAACTCTTTTTCAGGCTGCTCTATAAATGAAACCTCCTGTTTAGCCAGACTCATTTCACCTCAGGGTGATAGTATACACATCCCAGACTGTCACTGGGTACTATCGGACTATTCTGATACAGGATTTTAAAATTAAAGGCTTAAATGTCCAATTAAATCGATATTTCGGCTATATTTTGGCTACTAATCAAAGCCATATTGTATCTCTTCTTCAGGCTGCTCTAACATCGAAACCTCCTGTTTAGCCAGACTCATTTCACCTCAGGGTGATAGTATACACATCCCAGACTGTCACTGGGTAATATTGGACCATTCTGATATAGGATTTTAAAATTAAAGGTTTACATGTCCACTTAAAGCAATATTTCAACTCTTTTTCAGGCTGCTAATTAAAGCCATATGGTAACTCTTTTTTAGGCTGCTCTATAAACAAAACCTCCTGTTTAGCCAGTCTCATTTCACCTCAGAGTGATAGTATACACATCCAGACTGTCAATGGATAATATTGGACCATTCTGATATAGGATTTTAAAATTAAAGGTTTACATGTCCACTTAAAGCTATATTTCAACTCTTTTTCAGGCTCTTAATTAAAGCCATATTGTATCTCTTTTTCAGGCTGCTCTAACATCGAAACCTCCTGTTTAGCCAGACTCATTTCACCTCAGGGTGATAGTATACACATCCCAGAATGTCACTGGGTACTATCGAACTATTCTGATATAGGATTTTAAAATTAAAGGCTATCAACCTGAGGTGAAAATTAAAGGCTTAAATGTCCAATTAAATCTATATTTCGGCTATATTTTGGCTACTAATCAAAGCCATATTGTATCTCTTCTTCAGGCTGATCTAACATCGAAACCTCCTGTTTAGCCAGACTCATTTCACCTCAGGTTGATAGTATACACACCCGAGACAGTCACTGGGTAATATCAGACTATTCTGATATAGGATTTAAAAATTAAACATTTACATGTCCACTTAATGCTATATTTCAACTCTTTTTCAGGATGCTAATTAAAGCCATAATGTAACTCTTTTTTATGCTGCTCTATAAACAAAACCTCCTGTTTAGCCAGTCTCATTTCACCTCAGGGTTATAGTATACACATCCCAGACTGTCACTGGGTAATATTGGACTATTCTGATATAGGATTTTAAAATAAAAGGCTTAAATGTCCAGTTAAAGGAATATTTCAACTCTTTTTCAGGCTCTTAATTAAAGCCATATTGTATCTCTTTTTCAGGCTGCTCTATAAACGAAACCTCCTGTTTAGCCAGACTCATTTCACCTCAGGGTGATAGTATACACATCC
This sequence comes from Zingel zingel, assembly GCA_023566125.1. NCBI lineage: Eukaryota > Metazoa > Chordata > Actinopteri > Perciformes > Percidae > Zingel > Zingel zingel. Next base: position 31,511,818 of record CM042319.1, read on the forward strand.
CAGACTGTCACTGGGTACTATCGGACTATTCTGATATAGGATTTTAAAATTAAAGGCTTAAATTGTCCAATTAAATCTATATTTCGGCTATATTTTGGCTACTAACCAAAGCCATATTGTATCTCTTCTTCAGGCTGATCTAACATCGAAACCTCCTGTTTAGCCAGACTCACTTCACCTCAGGTTGATAGTATACACATCCAAGACAGTCACTGGGTATTATCAGACTATTCTGATATAGGATTTAAAAATTAAACATTTACATGTCCACTTAAAGCTATATTTCAACTCTTTTTCAGGCTGCTAATTAAAGCCATAATGTAACTCTTTTTCAGGCTGCTCTATAAACAAAACCTCCTGTTTAGCCAGACTCATTTCACGTCAGGGTGATAGTGTACACATCGCTGACTGTCACTGGGTAATATCGGACCATTCTGATATAGGATTTTAAAAATAAAGGCTTAAATGTCCAATTAAAGGAAGATTTCAACTATTTTTCAGGCTCTTAATTGAAGCCATATTGTAACTCTTTTTCAGGCTGCTCTATAAATGAAACCTCCTGATTAGCCAGACTCATTTCACCTCAGGTTGATAGTATACACATCCCAGACTGTCACTGGGTACTATCGGACTATTCTGATACAGGATTTTAAAATGAAAGGCTTAAATGTCCAATTAAATCTATATTTCGGGTATATTTTGGCTACTAATCAAAGCCATATTGTATCTCTTCTTCAGGCTGATCTAACATCGAAACCTCCTGTTTAGCCAGACTCATTTCACCTCAGGTTGATAGTATACACATCCAAGACAGTCACTGGGTATTATCAGACTATTCTGATATAGGATTTAAAAATTAAACATGTACATGTCCACTTAAAGCTATATTTCAACTCTTTTTCAGGCTGCTAATTAAAGCCATAATGTAACTCTTTTTCAGGCTGCTCTATAAACGAAACCTCCTGTTTAGCCAGACTCATTTCACGTCACGGTGATAGTGTACACATCCCAGACTGTCACTGGGTAATATCGGACCATTCTGATATAGGATTTTAAAAATAAAGGCATAAATGTCCAATTAAAGGAAGATTTCAACTCTTTTTCAGGCTCTTAATTGAAGCCATATTGTAACTATTTTTCAGGCTGCTCTAACATCGAAACCTCCTGTTTAGCCAGACTCATTTCACCTCAGGGTGATAGTATACACATCCCAGACTGTCACTGGGTAATATTGGACTATTCTGCTATAGGATTTTAAAATTAAAGGCTTAAATGTCCAGTTAAAGGAATATTTCAACTCTTTTTCAGGCTCTTAATTAAAGCCTAATTGTATCTCTTTTTCAGGCTGCTCTATAAACGAAACCTCCTGTTTAGCCAGACTCATTTCACCTCAGGGTGATAGTATACACATCCCAGACTGTCACTGGGTACAATCGGACTATTCTGATATAGGATTTTAAAATTAAAGGCTTAAATGTCCAATTAAATCTATATTTCGGCTATATTTTGGCTACTAATCAAAGCCATATTGTATCTCTTCTTCAGGCTGATCTAACATCGAAACCTCCTGTTTAGCCAGACTCAATTCACCTCAGGTTGATAGTATACACATCCAAGACAGTCACTGGGTATTATCAGACTATTCTGATGTAGGATTTAAAAATTAAACATTTACATGTCCACTTAAAGCTATATTTCAACTCTGTTTCAGGCTGCTAATTAAAGCCATAATGTAACTCTTTTTCAGGCTGCTCTATAAACGAAACCTCCTGTTTAGCCAGACTCATTTCACGTCAGGGTGATAGTGTACACATCCCTGACTGTCACTGGGTACTATCGGACTATTCTGATACAGGATTTTAAAATTAAAGGCTTAAATGTCCAATTAAATCGATATTTCGGCTATATTTTGGCTACTAATCAAAGCCATATTGTATCTCTTCTTCAGGCTGCTCTAACATCGAAACCTCCTGTTTAGCCAGACTCATTTCACCTCAGGGTGATAGTATACACATCCCAGACTGTCACTGGGTAATATTGGACCATTCTGATATAGGATTTTAAAATTAAAGGTTTACATGTCCACTTAAAGCAATATTTCAACTCTTTTTCAGGCTGCTAATTAAAGCCATATGGTAACTCTTTTTTAGGCTGCTCTATAAACAAAACCTCCTGTTTAGCCAGTCTCATTTCACCTCAGAGTGATAGTATACACATCCAGACTGTCAATGGGTAATATTGGACCATTCTGATATAGGATTTTAAAATTAAAGGTTTACATGTCCACTTAAAGCTATATTTCAACTATTTTTCAGGCTCTTAATTAAAGCCATATTGTATCTCTTTTTCAGGCTGCTCTATAAACGAAACCTCCTGTTTAGCCAGACTCATTTCACCTCAGGGTGATAGTATACACATCCCAGACTGTCACTGGGTACAATCGGACTATTCTGATATAGGATTTTAAAATTAAAGGCTTAAATGTCCAATTAAATCTATATTTCGGCTATATTTTGGCTACTAATCAAAGCCATATTGTATCTCTTCTTCAGGCTGATCTAACATCGAAACCTCCTGTTTAGCCAGTCTCACTTCACCTCAGGTTGATAGTATACACATCCAAGACAGTCACTGGGTATTATCAGACTATTCTGATATAGGATTTAAAAATTAAACATTTACATGTCCACTTAAAGCTATATTTCAACTCTGTTTCAGGCTGCTAATTAAAGCCATAATGTAACTCTTTTTCAGGCTGCTCTATAAACGAAACCTCCTGTTTAGCCAGACTCATTTCACGTCAGGGTGATAGTGTACACATCCCTGACTGTCACTGGGTAATATCGGACCATTCTGATATAGGATTTTAAAAATAAAGGCTTAAATGTCCAATTAAAGGAAGATTTCAACTCTTTTTCAGGCTCTTAATTGAAGCCATATTGTAACTCTTTTTCAGGCTGCTCTATAAATGAAACCTCCTGTTTAGCCAGACTCATTTCACCTCAGGGTGATAGTATACACATCCCAGACTGTCACTGGGTACTATCGGACTATTCTGATACAGGATTTTAAAATTAAAGGCTTAAATGTCCAATTAAATCGATATTTCGGCTATATTTTGGCTACTAATCAAAGCCATATTGTATCTCTTCTTCAGGCTGCTCTAACATCGAAACCTCCTGTTTAGCCAGACTCATTTCACCTCAGGGTGATAGTATACACATCCCAGACTGTCACTGGGTAATATTGGACCATTCTGATATAGGATTTTAAAATTAAAGGTTTACATGTCCACTTAAAGCAATATTTCAACTCTTTTTCAGGCTGCTAATTAAAGCCATATGGTAACTCTTTTTTAGGCTGCTCTATAAACAAAACCTCCTGTTTAGCCAGTCTCATTTCACCTCAGAGTGATAGTATACACATCCAGACTGTCAATGGATAATATTGGACCATTCTGATATAGGATTTTAAAATTAAAGGTTTACATGTCCACTTAAAGCTATATTTCAACTCTTTTTCAGGCTCTTAATTAAAGCCATATTGTATCTCTTTTTCAGGCTGCTCTAACATCGAAACCTCCTGTTTAGCCAGACTCATTTCACCTCAGGGTGATAGTATACACATCCCAGAATGTCACTGGGTACTATCGAACTATTCTGATATAGGATTTTAAAATTAAAGGCTATCAACCTGAGGTGAAAATTAAAGGCTTAAATGTCCAATTAAATCTATATTTCGGCTATATTTTGGCTACTAATCAAAGCCATATTGTATCTCTTCTTCAGGCTGATCTAACATCGAAACCTCCTGTTTAGCCAGACTCATTTCACCTCAGGTTGATAGTATACACACCCGAGACAGTCACTGGGTAATATCAGACTATTCTGATATAGGATTTAAAAATTAAACATTTACATGTCCACTTAATGCTATATTTCAACTCTTTTTCAGGATGCTAATTAAAGCCATAATGTAACTCTTTTTTATGCTGCTCTATAAACAAAACCTCCTGTTTAGCCAGTCTCATTTCACCTCAGGGTTATAGTATACACATCCCAGACTGTCACTGGGTAATATTGGACTATTCTGATATAGGATTTTAAAATAAAAGGCTTAAATGTCCAGTTAAAGGAATATTTCAACTCTTTTTCAGGCTCTTAATTAAAGCCATATTGTATCTCTTTTTCAGGCTGCTCTATAAACGAAACCTCCTGTTTAGCCAGACTCATTTCACCTCAGGGTGATAGTATACACATCCCAGACTGTCACTGGGTACTATCGGACTATTCTGATATAGGATTTTAAAATTAAAGGCTTAAATGTCCAATTAAATCTATATTTCGGCTATATTTTGGCTACTAACCAAAGCCATATTGTATCTCTTCTTCAGGCTGATCTAACATCGAAACCTCCTGTTTAGCCAGACTCACTTCACCTCAGGTTGATAGTATACACATCCAAGACAGTCACTGGGTATTATCAGACTATTCTGATATAGGATTTAAAAATTAAACATTTACATGTCCACTTAAAGCTATATTTCAACTCTTTTTCAGGCTGCTAATTAAAGCCATAATGTAACTCTTTTTCAGGCTGCTCTATAAACAAAACCTCCTGTTTAGCCAGACTCATTTCACGTCAGGGTGATAGTGTACACATCGCTGACTGTCACTGGGTAATATCGGACCATTCTGATATAGGATTTTAAAAATAAAGGCTTAAATGTCCAATTAAAGGAAGATTTCAACTCTTTTTCAGGCTCTTAATTGAAGCCATATTGTAACTCTTTTTCAGGCTGCTCTATAAATGAAACCTCCTGATTAGCCAGACTCATTTCACCTCAGGTTGATAGTATACACATCCCAGACTGTCACTGGGTACTATCGGACTATTCTGATACAGGATTTTAAAATGAAAGGCTTAAATGTCCAATTAAATCTATATTTCGGGTATATTTTGGCTACTAATCAAAGCCATATTGTATCTCTTCTTCAGGCTGATCTAACATCGAAACCTCCTGTTTAGCCAGACTCATTTCACCTCAGGTTGATAGTATACACATCCAAGACAGTCACTGGGTATTATCAGACTATTCTGATATAGGATTTAAAAATTAAACATGTAAATGTCCACTTAAAGCTATATTTCAACTCTTTTTCAGGCTGCTAATTAAAGCCATAATGTAACTCTTTTTCAGGCTGCTCTATAAACGAAACCTCCTGTTTAGCCAGACTCATTTCACGTCACGGTGATAGTGTACACATCCCAGACTGTCACTGGGTAATATCGGACCATTCTGATATAGGATTTTAAAAATAAAGGCATAAATGTCCAATTAAAGGAAGATTTCAACTCTTTTTCAGGCTCTTAATTGAAGCCATATTGTAACTATTTTTCAGGCTGCTCTAACATCGAAACCTCCTGTTTAGCCAGACTCATTTCACCTCAGGGTGATAGTATACACATCCCAGACTGTCACTGGGTAATATTGGACTATTCTGCTATAGGATTTTAAAATTAAAGGCTTAAATGTCCAGTTAAAGGAATATTTCAACTCTTTTTCAGGCTCTTAATTAAAGCCTAATTGTATCTCTTTTTCAGGCTGCTCTATAAACGAAACCTCCTGTTTAGCCAGACTCATTTCACCTCAGGGTGATAGTATACACATCCCAGACTGTCACTGGGTACAATCGGACTATTCTGATATAGGATTTTAAAATTAAAGGCTTAAATGTCCAATTAAATCTATATTTCGGCTATATTTTGGCTACTAATCAAAGCCATATTGTATCTCTTCTTCAGGCTGATCTAACATCGAAACCTCCTGTTTAGCCAGACTCAATTCACCTCAGGTTGATAGTATACACATCCAAGACCGTCACTGGGTATTATCAGACTATTCTGATATAGGATTTAAAAATTAAACATTTACATGTCCACTTAAAGCTATATTTCAACTCTGTTTCAGGCTGCTAATTAAAGCCATAATGTAACTCTTTTTCAGGCTGCTCTATAAACGAAACCTCCTGTTTAGCCAGACTCATTTCACGTCAGGGTGATAGTGTACACATCCCTGACTGTCACTGGGTAATATCGGACCATTCTGATATAGGATTTTAAAAATAAAGGCTTAAATGTCCAATTAAAGGAAGATTTCAACTCTTTTTCAGGCTCTTAATTGAAGCCATATTGTAACTCTTTTTCAGGCTGCTCTATAAATGAAACCTCCTGTTTAGCCAGACTCTTTTCACCTCAGGGTGATAGTATACACATCCCAGACTGTCACTGGGTACTATCGGACTATTCTGATACAGGATTTTAAAATTAAAGGCTTAAATGTCCAATTAAATCGATATTTCGGCTATATTTTGGCTACTAATCAAAGCCATATTGTATCTCTTCTTCAGGCTGCTCTAACATCGAAACCTCCTGTTTAGCCAGACTCATTTCACCTCAGGGTGATAGTATACACATCCCAGACTGTCACTGGGTAATATTGGACCATTCTGATATAGGATTTTAAAATTAAAGGTTTACATGTCCACTTAAAGCAATATTTCAACTCTTTTTCAGGCTGCTAATTAAAGCCATATGGTAACTCTTTTTTAGGCTGCTCTATAAACAAAACCTCCTGTTTAGCCAGTCTCATTTCACCTCAGAGTGATAGTATACACATCCAGACTGTCAATGGGTAATATTGGACCATTCTGATATAGGATTTTAAAATTAAAGGTTTACATGTCCACTTAAAGCTATATTTCAACTATTTTTCAGGCTCTTAATTAAAGCCATATTGTATCTCTTTTTCAGGCTGCTCTAACATCGAAACCTCCTGTTTAGCCAGACTCATTTCACCTCAGGGTGATAGTATACACATCCCAGAATGTCACTGGGTACTATCGAACTATTCTGATATAGGATTTTAAAATTAAAGGCTATCAACCTGAGGTGAAAATTAAAGGCTTAAATGTCCAATTAAATCTATATTTCGGCTATATTTTGGCTACTAATCAAAGCCATATTGTATCTCTTCTTCAGGCTGATCTAACATCGAAACCTCCTGTTTAGCCAGACTCATTTCACCTCAGGTTGATAGTATACACATCCAAGACAGTCACTCGGTATTATCAGACTATTCTGATATAGGATTTAAAAATTAAACATGTACATGTCCACTTAAAGCTATATTTCAACTCTTTTTCAGGCTGCTAATTAAAGCCATAATGTAACTCTTTTTCAGGCTGCTCTATGAACGAAACCTCCTGTTTAGCCAGACTCATTTCACGTCACGGTGATAGTGTACACATCCCTGACTGTCACTGGGTCATATCGGACCATTCTGATATAGGATTTTAAAAATAAAGGCATAAATGTCCAATTAAAGGAAGATTTCAACTCTTTTTCAGGCTCTTAATTGAAGCCATATTGTAACTCTTTTTCAGGCTGCTCTATAAATGAAACCTCCTGTTTAGCCAGACTCATTTCACCTCAGGGTGATAGTATACACATCCCAGACTGTCACTGGGTACTATCGGACTATTTTGATACAGGATTTTAAAATTAAAGGCTTAAATGTCCAATTAAATCTATATTTCGGCTATATTTTGGCTACTAATCAAAGCCATATTGTATCTCTTCTTCAGGCTGATCTAACATCGAAACCTCCTGTTTAGCCAGACTCACTTCACCTCAGGTTGATAGTATACACATCCAAGACAGTCACTGGGTATTATCAGACTATTCTGATATAGGATTTAAAAATTAAACATTTACATGTCCACTTAAAGCTATATTTCAACTCTTTTTCAGGCTGCTAATTAAAGCCATAATGTAACTCTTTTTCAGGCTGCTCTATAAACAAAACCTCCTGTTTAGCCAGACTCATTTCACGTCAGGGTGATAGTGTACACATCCCTGACTGTCACTGGGTAATATCGGACCATTCTGATATAGGATTTTAAAAATAAAGGCTTAAATGTCCAATTAAAGGAAGATTTCAACTCTTTTTCAGGCTCTTAATTGAAGCCATATTGTAACTCTTTTTCAGGCTGCTCTATAAATGAAACCTCCTGATTAGCCAGACTCATTTCACCTCAAGTTGATAGTATACACATCCCAGACTGTCACTGGGTACTATCGGACTATTCTGATACAGGATTTTAAAATTAAAGGCTTAAATGTCCAATTAAATCTATATTTCGGCTATATTTTGGCTACTAATCAAAGCCATATTGTATCTCTTCTTCAGGCTGATCTAACATCGAAACCTCCTGTTTAGCCAGACTCATTTCACCTCAGGGTGATAGTATACACATCCCAGACAGTCACTGGGTAATATCAGACTATTCTGATATAGGATTTAAACATTAAACATTTACATGTCCACTTAATGCTATATTTCAACTATTTTTCAGGCTGCTAATTAAAGCCATAATGTAACTCTTTTTCAGGCTGCTCTATAAACGAAACCTCCTGTTTAGCCAGACTCATTTCACGTCAGGGTGATAGTGTACACATCCCTGACTGTCACTGGGTAATATCGGACCATTCTGATATAGGAATTTAAAAATAAAGGCTTAAATGTCCAATTAAAGGAAGATTTCAACTCTTTTTCAGGCTCTTAATTGAAGCCATATTGTAACTCTTTTTCAGGCTGCTCTATAAATGAAACCTCCTGTTTAGCCAGACTCATTTCACCTCAGGGTGATAGTATACACATTCCAGACTGTCACTGGGTACTATCGGACTATTCTGATACAGGATTTTAAAATTAAAGGCTTAAATGTCCAATTAAACCTATATTTCGGCTATATTTTGGCTACTAATCAAAGCCATATTGTATCTCTTCTTCAGGCTGATCTAACATCGAAACCTCCTGTTTAGCCAGACTCATTTCACCTCAGGTTGATAGTATACACATCCAAGACAGTCACTGGGTAATATCAGACTATTCTGATATAGGATTTAAAAATTAAACATTTACATGTCCACTTAATGCTATATTTCAACTCTTTTTCAGGCTGCTAATTAAAGCCATAATGTAACTCTTTTTTAGGCTGCTCTATAAACAAAACCTCCTGTTTAGCCAGTCTCATTTCACCTCAGGGTGATAGTATACACATCCCAGACTGTCACTGGGTAATATTGGACTATTCTGATATAGGATTTTAAAATAAAAGGCTTAAATGTCCAGTTAAAGGAATATTTCAACTCTTTTTCAGGCTCTTAATTAAAGCCATATTGTATCTCTTTTTCAGGCTGCTCTAACATCGAAACCTCCTGTTTAGCCAGACTCATTTCACCTCAGGGTGATAGTATACACATCCCAGACTGTCACTGGGTAATATTGGACTATTCTGATATAGGATTTTAAAATTAAAGGCTTAAATGTCCACTTAAAGCAATATTTCAACTCTTTTTCAGGCTGCTAATTAAAGCCATATTGTAACTCTTTTTTAGGCTGCTTTATAAACAAAACCTCCTGTTTAGCCAGTCTCATTTCACCTCAGAGTGATAGTATACACATCCAGACTGTCACTGGCTACTATCGAACTATTCTGATATAGGATTTTAAAATCAAAGGCTATCAACCTGAGGTGAAAATTAAAGGCTTAAATGTCCAATTAAATCTATATTTCGGCTATATTTTGGCTACTAATCAAAGCCATATTGTATCTCTTCTTCAGGCTGATCTAACATTGAAACCTCCTGTTTAGCCAGACTCATTTCACCTCAGGTTGATAGTATACACATCCAAGACAGTCACTGGGTATTATCAGACTATTCTGATATAGGATTTAAAAATTAAACATGTACATGTCCACTTAAAGCTATATTTCAACTCTTTTTCAGGCTGCTAATTAAAGCCATAATGTAACTCTTTTTCAGGCTGCTCTATAAACGAAACCTCCTGTTTAGCCAGACTCATTTCACGTCACGGTGATAGTGTACACATCCCTGACTGTCACTGGGTAATATCGGACCATTCTGATATAGGATTTTAAAAATAAAGGCATAAATGTCCAATTAAAGGAAGATTTCAACTCTTTTTCAGGCTCTTAATTGAAGCCATATTGTAACTCTTTTTCAGGCTGCTCTAACATCGAAACCTCCTGTTTAGCCAGACTTATTTCACCTCAGGGTGATAGTATACACATCCCAGACTGTCACTGGGTAATATTGGACTATTCTGATATAGGATTTTAAAATTAAAGGCTTAAATGTCCAGTTAAAGGAATATTTCAACTCTTTTTCAGGCTCTTAATTAAAGCCATATTGTATCTCTTTTTCAGGCTGCTCTATAAACGAAACCTCCTGTTTAGCCAGACTCATTTCACCTCAGGGTGATAGTATACACATCCCAGACTGTCACTGGGTACAATCGGACTATTCTGATATAGGATTTTAAAATTAAAGGCTTAAATGTCCAATTAAATCTATATTTCGGCTATATTTTGGCTACTAATCAAAGCCATATTGTATCTCTTCTTCAGGCTGATCTAACATCGAAACCTCCTGTTTAGCCAGACTCATTTCACCTCAGGGTGATAGTATACACATCCAAGACAGTCACTGGGTATTATCAGACTATTCTGATATAGGATTTAAAAATTAAAGGTTTACATGTCCACTTAAAGCAATATTTCAACTCTTTTTCAGGCTGCTAATTAAAGCCATATTGTAACTCTTTTTTAGGCTGCTCTATAAACAAAACCTCCTGTTTAGCCAGTCTCATTTCACCTCAGAGTGATAGTATACACATCCAGACTGTCAATGGGTAATATTGGACCATTCTGATATAGGATTTTAAAATTAAAGGCTATCAACCTGAGGTGAAAATTAAAGGCTTAAATGTCCAATTAAATCTATATTTCGGCTATATTTTGGCTACTAATCAAAGCCATATTGTATCTCTTCTTCAGGCTGATCTAACATCGAAATCTCCTGTTTAGCCAGACTCATTTCACCTCAGGTTGATAGTATACACATCCAAGACAGTCACTGGGTATTATCAGACTATTCTGATATAGGATTTAAAAATTAAACATGTACATGTCCACTTAAAGCTATATTTCAACTCTTTTTCAGGCTGCTAATTAAAGCCATAATGTAACTCTTTTTCAGGCTGCTCTATAAACGAAACCTCCTGTTTAGCCAGACTCATTTCACGTCACGGTGATAGTGTACACATCCCTGACTGTCACTGGGTAATATCGGACCATTCTGATATAGGATTTTAAAAATAAAGGCATAAATGTCCAATTAAAGGAAGATTTCAACTCTTTTTCAGGCTCTTAATTGAAGCCATATTGTAACTCTTTTTCAGGCTGCTCTATAAATGAAACCTCCTGTTTAGCCAGACTCATTTCACCTCAGGGTGATAGTATACACATCCCAGACTGTCACTGGGTACTATCGGACTATTCTGATACAGGATTTTAAAATTAAAGGCTTAAATGTCCAATTAAATCTATATTTTGGCTATATTTTGGCTACTAATCAAAGCCATATTGTATCTCTTCTTCAGGCTGCTCTAACATCGAAACCTCCTGTTTAGCCAGACTCATTTCACCTCAGGGTGATAGTATACACATCCCAGACTGTCACTGGGTAATATTGGAAAATTCTGATATAGGATTTTAAAATTAAAGGTTTACATGTCCACTTAAAGCAATATTTCAACTCTTTTTCAGGCTGCTAATTAAAGCCATATTGTAACTCTTTTTTAGGCTGCTCTATAAACAAAACCTCCTGTTTAGCCAGTCTCATTTCACCTCAGAGTGATAGTATACACATCCAGACTGTCAATGGGTAATATTGGACCATTCTGATATAGGATTTTAAAATTAAAGGTTTACATGTCCACTTAAAGCTATATTTCAACTCTTTTTCAGGCTCTTAATTAAAGCCATATTGTATCTCTTTTTCAGGCTGCTCTAACATCGAAACCTCCTGTTTAGCCAGACTCATTTCACATCAGGGTGATAGTATACACATCCCAGAATGTCACTGGGTACTATCGAACTATTCTGATATAGGATTTTAAAATTAAAGGCTATCAACCTGAGGTGAAAATTAAAGGCTTAAATGTCCAATTAAATCTATATTTTGGCTATATTTTGGCTACTAATCAAAGCCATATTGTATCTCTTCTTCAGGCTGATCTAACATCGAAACCTCCTGTTTAGCCAGACTCATTTCACCTCAGGTTGATAGTATACACATCCAAGACAGTCACTGGGTATTATCAGACTATTCTGATATAGGATTTAAAAATTAAACATGTACATGTCCACTTAAAGCTATATTTCAACTCTTTTTCAGGCTGCTAATTAAAGCCATAATGTAACTCTTTTTCAGGCTGCTCTATAAACGAAACCTCCTGTTTAGCCAGACTCATTTCACGTCACGGTGATAGTGTACACATCCCTGACTGTCACTGGGTAATATCGGACAATTCTGATATAGGATTTTAAAAATAAAGGCATAAATGTCCAATTAAAGGAAGATTTCAACTCTTTTTCAGGCTCTTAATTGAAGCCATAATGTAACTCTTTTTCAGGCTGCTCTATAAATGAAACCTCCTGTTTAGCCAGACTCATTTCACCTCAGGGTGATTGTATACACATCCCAGACTGTCACTGGGTACTATCGGACTATTCTGATACAGGATTTTAAAATGAAAGGCTTAAATGTCCAATTAAATCTATATTTTGGCTATATTTTGGCTACTAATCAAAGCCATATTGTATCTCTTCTTCAGGCTGCTCTAACATCGAAACCTCCTGTTTAGCCAGTCTCATTTCACCTCAGGGTGATAGTATACACATCCCAGACTGTCACTGGGTAATATTGGACTTTTCTGATATAGGATTTTAAAATAAAAGGCTTAAATGTCCAGTTAAAGGAATATTTCAACTATTTTTCAGGCTCTTAATTAAAGCCATATTGTATCTCTTTTTCAGGCTGCTCTAACATCGAAACCTCCTGTTTAGCCAGACTCATTTCACCTCAGGGTGATAGTATACACATCTCAGACTGTCACTGGGTACTATCGGACTATTCTGATATAGGATTTTAAAATTAAAGGCTTAAATGTCCAATTAAATCTAAATTTCGGCTATATTTTGACTTCTAATCAAAGCCATATTGTATCTCTTTTTCAGGCTGCTCTAACATCGAAACCTCCTGTTTAGCCAGACTCATTTCACCTCAGGTTGATAGTATACACATCCAAAACAGTCACTGGGTATTATCAGACTATTCTGATATAGGATTTAAAAATTAAACATTTACATGTCCACTTAATGCTATATTTCAACTCTTTTGCAGGCTGCTAATTAAAGCCATAATGTAAGTCTTTTTTAGGCTGCTCTATAAACAAAACCTCCTGTTTAGCCAGTCTCATTTCACCTCAGGGTGATAGTATACACATCCCAGACTGTCACTGGGTAATATTGGACTTTTCTGATATAGGATTTTAAAATAAAAGGCTTAAATGTCCAGTTAAAGGAATATTTCAACTCTTTTTCAGGCTCTTAATTAAAGCCATATTGTATCTCTTTTTCAGGCTGCTCTAACATCGAAACCTCCTGTTTAGCCAGACTCATTTCACCTCAGGGTGATAGTATACACATCTCAGACTGTCACTGGGTACTATCGGACTATTCTGATATAGGATTTTAAAATTAAAGGCTTAAATGTCCAATTAAATCTAAATTTCGGCTATATTTTGACTACTAATCAAAGCCATATTGTATCTCTTCTTCAGGCTGATCTAACATCGAAACCTCCTGTTTAGCCAGACTCATTTCACCTCAGGTTGATAGTATACACATCCAAGACAGTCACTGGGTATTATCAGACTATTCTGATATAGGATTTACAAATTAAACATTTACATGTCCACTTAAAGCTATATTTCAACTCTTTTTCAGGCTGCTAATTAAAGCCATAATGTAACTCTTTTTCAGGCTGCTCTATAAACGAAACCTCCTGTTTAGCCAGACTCATTTCACGTCACGGTGATAGTGTACACATCCCTGACTGTCACTGGGTAATATCGGAACATTCTGATATAGGATTTTAAAAATAAAGGCTTAAATGTCCAATTAAAGGAAGATTTCAACTCTTTTTCAGGCTCTTAATTGAAGCCATATTGTAACTCTTTTTCAGGCTGCTCTATAAATGAAACCTCCTGTTTAGCCAGACTCCTTTCACCTCAGGGTGATAGTATACACATCCCAGACTGTCACTGGGTACTATCGGACTATTCTGATACAGGATTTTAAAATGAAAGGCTTAAATGTCCAATTAAATCTATATTTCGGCTATATTTTGGCTACTAATCAAAGCCATATTGTATCTCTTCTTCAGGCTGATCTAACATCGAAACCTCCTGATTAGCCAGACTCATTTCACCTCAGGTTGATAGTATACACATCCAAGACAGTCACTGGGTATTATCAGACTATTCTGATATAGGATTTAAAAATTAAACATTTACATGTCCACTTAAAGCTATATTTCAACTCTTTTTCAGGCTGCTAGTTAAAGCCATAATGTAACTCTTTTTCAGGCTGCTCTATAAACGAAACCTCCTGTTTAACCAGACTCATTTCACGTCAGGGTGATAGTGTACACATCCCTGACTGTCACTGGGTAATATCGGACCATTCTGATATAGGATTTTAAAATTAAAGGCTTAAATGTCCAATTAAATCTATATTTCGGCTATATTTTGGCTACTCATCAAAGCCATATTGTATCTCTTCTTCAGGCTGATCTAACATCGAAACCTCCTGTTTAGCCAGACTCATTTCACCTCAGGTTGATAGTATACACATCCAAGACAGTCACTGGGTAATATCAGACTATTCTGATATAGGATTTAAAAATTAAACATTTACATGTCCACTTAATGCTATATTTCAACTCTTTTTCAGGCTGCTAATTAAAGCCATAATGTAACTCTTTTTTAGGCTGCTCTATAAACAAAACCTCCTGTTTAGCCAGTCTCATTTAAAATCAGCGTGATAGTTTACACATCCCAGACTGTCACTGGGTAATATTGGACTATTCTGATATAGGATTTTAAAATAAAAGGCTTAAATGTCCAGTTAAAGGAATATTTCAACTCTTTTTCAGGCTCTTAATTAAAGCCATATTGTATCTCTTTTTCAGGCTGCTCTAACATCGAAACCTCCTGTTTAGCCAGACTCATTTCACCTCAGGGTGATAGTATACACATCCCAGACTGTCACTGGGTACTATAGGACTATTCTGATATAGGATTTTAAAATTAAAGGCTTAAATGTCCAATTAAATCTATATTTCGGCTATATTTTGGCTACTAATCAAAGCCATATTGTATCTCTTCTTCAGGCTGATCTAACATCGAAACCTCCTGTTTAGCCAGACTCATTTCACCTCAGGGTGATAGTATACACATCCCAGACAGTCACTGGGTAATATCAGACTATTCTGATATAGGATTTAAAAATTAAACATTTACATGTCCACTTAAGGCTATATTTCAACTCTTTTTTAGGCTGCTAATTAAAGCCATAATGTAACTCTTTTTCAAGCTGCTCTATAAACGAAACCTCCTGTTTAGCCAGACTCATTTCACGTCAGGGTGATAGTGTACACATCACTGACTGTCACTGGGTAATATCGGACCATTCTGATATAGGATTTTAAAAATAAAGGCTTAAATGTCCAATTAAAGGAAGATTTCAACTCTTTTTCAGGCTCTTAATTGAAGCCATATTGTAACTCTTTTTCAGGCTGCTCTATAAATGAAACCTCCTGTTTAGCCAGACTCATTTCACCTCAGGGTGATAGTATACACATCCCAGACTGTCACTGGGTAATATTGGACTATTCTGATATAGGATTTTAAAATAAAAGGCTTAAATGTCCAATTAAATCTATATTTCGGCTATATTTTGGCTACTCATCAAAGCCATATTGTATCTCTTCTTCAGGCTGATCTAACATCGAAACCTCCTGTTTAGCCAGACTCATTTCACCTCAGGTTGATAGTATACACATCCAAGACAGTCACTGGGTAATATCAGACTATTCTGATATAGGATTTAAAAATTAAACATTTACATGTCCACTTAAAGCTATATTTCAACTCTGTTTCAGGCTGCTAATTAAAGCCATAATGTAACTCTTTTTCAGGCTGCTCTATAAACGAAACCTCCTGTTTAGCCAGACTCATTTCACGTCAGGGTGATAGTGTACACATCCCTGACTGTCACTGGGTAATATCGGACCATTCTGATATAGGATTTTAAAATTAAAGGCTTAAATGTCCAATTAAATCTATATTTCGGCTATATTTTGGCTACTAATCAAAGCCATATTGTATCTCTTATTCAGGCTGATCTAACATCGAAACCTCCTGTTTAGCCAGACTCACTTCACCTCAGGTTGATAGTATACACATCCAAGACAGTCACTGGGTATTATCAGACTATTCTGATATAGGATTTAAAAATTAAACATTTACATGTCCACTTAAAGCTATATTTCAACTCTGTTTCAGGCTGCTAATTAAAGCCATAATGTAACTCTTTTTCAGGCTGCTCTATAAACGAAACCTCCTGTTTAGCCAGACTCATTTCACGTCAGGGTGATAGTGTACACATCCCTGACTGTCACTGGGTAATATCGGACCATTCTGATATAGGATTTTAAAAATAAAGGCTTAAATGTCCAATTAAAGGAAGATTTCAACTCGTTTTCAGGCTCTTAATTGAAGCCATATTGTAACTCTTTTTCAGGCTGCTCTATAAATGAAACCTCCTGTTTAGCCAGACTCATTTCACCTCAGGGTGATAGTATACACATCCCAGACTGTCACTGGGTACTATCGGACTATTCTGATACAGGATTTTAAAATTAAAGGCTTAAATGTCCAATTAAATCTATATTTCGGCTATATTTTGGCTACTCATCAAAGCCATATTGTATCTCTTCTTCAGGCTGATCTAACATCGAAACCTCCTGTTTAGCCAGACTCATTTCATCCCAGGTTGATAGTATACACATCCAAGACAGTCACTGGGTATTATCAGACTATTCTGATATAGTATTTAAAAATTAAACATTTACATGTCCACTTAAAGCTATATTTCAACTCTTTTTCAGGCTGCTAATTAAAGCCATAATGTAACTCTTTTTCAGGCTGCTCTATAAACGAAACCTCCTGTTTAGCCAGACTCATTTCACATCAGGGTGATAGTGTACACATCCCTGACTGTCACTGGGTAATATCGGACCATTCTGATATAGGATTTTAAAAATAAAGGCTTAAATGTCCAATTAAAGGAAGATTTCAACTCTTTTTCAGGCTCTTAATTGAAGCCATATTGTAACTCTTTTTCAGGCTGCTCTATAAATGAAACCTCCTGTTTAGCCAGACTCATTTCACCTCAGGGTGATAGTATACACATTCCAGACTGTCACTGGGTACTATCGGACTATTCTGATACAGGATTTTAAAATTAAAGGCTTAAATGTCCAATTAAATCTATATTTCGGCTATATTTTGGCTACTCATCAAAGCCATATTGTATCTCTTCTTCAGGCTGATCTAACATCGAAACCTCCTGTTTAGCCAGACTCATTTCACCTCAGGTTGATAGTATACACATCCAAGACAGTCTCTGGGTAATATCAGACTATTCTGATATAGGATTTAAAAATTAAACATTTACATGTCCACTTAATGCTATATTTCAACTCTTTTTCAGGCTGCTAATTAAAGCCATAATGTAACTCTTTTTAAGGCTGCTCTATAAACAAAACCTCCTGTTTAGCCAGTCTCATTTCAACTCAGCGTGATAGTATACACATCCCAGACTGTCACTGGGTAATATTGGACTATTCTGATATAGGATTTTAAAATAAAAGGCTTAAATGTCCAGTTAAAGGAATATTTCAACTCTTTTTCAGGCTCTTAATTAAAGCCATATTGTATCTCTTTTTCAGGCTGTTCTAACATCGAAACCTCCTGTTTAGCCAGACTCATTTCACCTCAGGGTGATAGTATACACATCCCAGACTGTCACTGGGTAATATTGGACTATTCTGATATAGGATTTTAAAATTAAAGGCTTAAATGTCCAGTTAAAGGAATATTTCAACTCTTTTTCAGGCTCTTAATTAAAGCCATATTGTATCTCTTTTTCAGGCTGCTCTATAAACGAAACCTCCTGTTTAGCCAGACTCATTTCACCTCAGGGTGATAGTATACACATCCCAGACTGTCACTGGGTACTATCGGACTATTCTGATATAGGATTTTAAAATTAAAGGCTTAAATGTCCAATTAAATCTATATTTCGGCTATATTTTGGCTACTAATCAAAGCCATATTGTATCTCTTCTTCAGGCTGATCTAACATCGAAACCTCCTGTTTAGCCAGACTCACTTCACCTCAGGTTGATAGTATACACATCCAAGACAGTCACTGGGTATTATCAGACTATTCTGATATAGGATTTAAAAATTAAACATTTACATGTCCACTTAAAGCTATATTTCAACTCTGTTTCAGGCTGCTAATTAAAGCCATAATGTAACTCTTTTTCAGGCTGCTCTATAAACGAAACCTCCTGTTTAGCCAGACTCATTTCACGTCAGGGTGATAGTGTACACATCCCTGACTGTCACTGGGTAATATCGGACCATTCTGATATAGGATTTTAAAAATAAAGGCTTAAATGTCCAATTAAAGGAAGATTTCAACTCTTTTTCAGGCTCTTAATTGAAGCCATATTGTAACTCTTTTTCAGGCTGCTCTATAAATGAAACCTCCTGTTTAGCCAGACTCATTTCACCTCAGGGTGATAGTATACACATCCAAGACTGTCACTGGGTACTATCGGACTATTCTGATACAGGATTTTAAAATTAAAGGCTTAAATGTCCAATTAAATCGATATTTCGGCTATATTTTGGCTACTAATCAAAGCCATATTGTATCTCTTCTTCAGGCTGATCTAACATCGAAACCTCCTGTTTAGCCAGACTCATTTCACCTCAGGGTGATAGTATACACATCCCAGACAGTCACTGGGTAATATCAGACTATTCTGATATAGGATTTAAAAATTAAACATTTACATGTCCACTTAATGCTATATTTCAACTCTTTTTCAGGCTGCTAATTAAAGCCATAATGTAACTCTTTTTCAGGCTGCTCTATAAACGAAACCTCCTGTTTAGCCAGACTCATTTCACCTCAGGGTGATAGTATACACATCTCAGACTGTCACTGGGTACTATCGGACTATTCTGATATAGGATTTTAAAATTAAAGGCTTAAATGTCCAATTAAATCTATATTTCGGCTATATTTTGGCTACTAATCAAAGCCATATTGTATCTCTTCTTCAGGCTGATCTAACATCGAAACCTCCTGTTTAGCCAGACTCATTTCACCTCAGGTTGATAGTATACACATCCAAGACAGTCACTGGTAATATCAGACTATTCTGATATAGGATTTAAAAATTAAACATTTACATGTCCACTTAATGCTATATTTCAACTCTTTTTCAGGCTGCTAATTAAAGCCATAATGTAACTCTTTTTTAGGCTGCTCTATAAACAAAACCTCCTGTTTAGCCAGTCTCATTTCACCTCAGGGTGATAGTATACACATCCCAGACTGTCACTGGGTAATATTGGACTATTCTGATATAGGATTTTAAAATAAAAGGCTTAAATGTCCAGTTAAAGGAATATTTCAACTCTTTTTCAGGCTCTTAATTAAAGCCATATTGTATCTCTTTTTCAGGCTGCTCTAACATCGAAACCTCCTGTTTAGCCAGACTCATTTCACCTCAGGGTGATAGTATACACATCACAGACTGTCACTGGGTAATATTGGACTATTCTGATATAGGATTTTAAAATTAAAGGCTTAAATGTCCAGTTAAAGGAATATTTCAACTCTTTTTCAGGCTCTTAATTAAAGCCATATTGTATCTCTTTTTCAGGCTGCTCTATAAACGAAACCTCCTGTTTAGCCAGACTCATTTCAGCTCAGGGTGATAGTATACACATCCCAGACTGTCACTGGGTACTATCGGACTATTCTGATATAGGATTTAAAAATTAAACATTTACATGTCCACTTAAAGCTATATTTCAACTCTGTTTCAGGCTGCTAATTAAAGCCATAATGTAACTCTTTTTCAGGTTGCTCTATAAACGAAACCTCCTGTTTAGCCAGACTCATTTCACGTCAGGGTGATAGTGTACACATCCCTGACTGTCACTGGGTACTATCGGACTATTCTGATACAGGATTTTAAAATTAAAGGCTTAAATGTCCAATTAAATCTATATTTCGGCTATATTTTGGCTACTAATCAAAGCCATATTGTATCTCTTCTTCAGGCTGATCTAACATCGAAACCTCCTGTTTAGCAGGACTCATTTCATCCCAGGTTGATAGTATACACATCCAAGACAGTCACTGGGTATTATCAGACTATTCTGATATAGTATTTAAAAATTAAACATTTACATGTCCACATAAAGCTATATTTCAACTCTTTTTCAGACTGCTAATTAAAGCCATAATGTAACTCTTTTTCAGGCTGCTCTATAAACGAAACCTCCTGTTTAGCCAGACTCATTTCACGTCAGGGTGATAGTGTACACATCCCTGACTGTCACTGGGTAATATCGGACCATTCTGATATAGGATTTTAAAAATAAAGGCTTAAATGTCCAATTAAAGGAAGATTTCAACTCTTTTTCAGGCTCTTAATTAAAGCCATATTGTATCTCTTTTTCAGGCTGCTCTATAAACGAAACCTCCTGTTTAGCCAGACTCATTTCAGCTCAGGGTGATAGTATACACATCCCAGACTGTCACTGGGTACTATCGGACTATTCTGATATAGGATTTAAAAATTAAACATTTACATGTCCACTTAAAGCTATATTTCAACTCTGTTTCAGGCTGCTAATTAAAGCCATAATGTAACTCTTTTTCAGGCTGCTCTATAAACGAAACCTCCTGTTTAGCCAGACTCATTTCACGTCAGGGTGATAGTGTACACATCCCTGACTGTCACTGGGTAATATCGGACCATTCTGATATAGGATTTTAAAATTAAAGGCTTAAATGTCCAATTAAATCTATATTTCGGCTATATTTTGGCTACTAATCAAAGCCATATTGTATCTCTTATTCAGGCTGATCTAACATCGAAACCTCCTGTTTAGCCAGACTCACTTCACCTCAGGTTGATTGTGTACACATCCAAGACAGTCACTGGGTATTATCAGACTATTCTGATATAGGATTTAAAAATTAAACATTTACATGTCCACTTAAAGCTATATTTCAACTCTGTTTCAGGCTGCTAATTAAAGCCATAATGTAACTCTTTTTCAGGCTGCTCTATAAATGAAACCTCCTGTTTAGCCAGACTCATTTCATGTCAGGGTGATAGTGTACACATCCCTGACTGTCACTGGGTAATATCGGACCATTCTGATATAGGAATTTAAAAATAAAGGCTTAAATGTCCAATTAAAGGAAGATTTCAACTCTTTTTCAGGCTCTTAATTGAAGCCATATTGTAACTCTTTTTCAGGCTGCTCTATAAATGAAACCTCCTGTTTAGCCAGACTCATTTCACCTCAGGGTGATAGTATACACATCCCAGACTGTCACTGGGTACTATCGGACTATTCTGATACAGGATTTTAAAATTAAAGGCTTAAATGTCCAATTAAATCTATATTTCGGCTATATTTTGGCTACTAATCAAAGCCATATTGTACCTCTTCTTCAGGCTGATCTAACCTCGAAACCTCCTGTTTAGCCAGACTCATTTCACCTCAGGGTGATAGTATACACATCCCAGACAGTCACTGGGTAATATCAGACTATTCTGATATAGGATTTAAAAATTAAACATTTACATGTCCACTTAATGCTATATTTCAACTCTTTTTCAGGCTGCTAATTAAAGCCATAATGTAACTCTTTTTCAGGCTGCTCTATAAACGAAACCTCCTGTTTAGCCAGACTCATTTCACATCAGGGTGATAGTGTACACATCCCTGACTGTCACTGGGTAATATCGGACCATTCTGATATAGGATTTTAAAAATAAAGGCTTAAATGTCCAATTAAAGGAAGATTTCAACTCTTTTTCAGGCTCTTAATTGAAGCCATATTGTAACTCTTTTTCAGGCTGCTCTATAAATGAAACCTCCTGTTTAGCCAGACTCATTTCACCTCAGGGTGATAGTATACACATCCCAGACTGTCACTGGGTACTATCGGACTATTCTGATACAGGATTTTAAAATTAAAGGCTTAAATGTCCAATTAAATCTATATTTCGGCTATATTTTGGCTACTAATCAAAGCCATATTGTATCTCTTCTTCAGGCTGATCTAACATCGAAACCTCCTGTTTAGCCAGACTCATTTCACCTCAGGGTGATAGTATACACATCCCAGACAGTCACTGGGTAATATCAGACTATTCTGATATAGGATTTAAAAATTAAACATTTACATGTCCACTTAATGCTATATTTCAACTCTTTTTCAGGCTGCTAATTAAAGCCATATTGTATCTCTTCTTCAGGCTGATCTAACATCGAAACCTCCTGTTTAGCCAGACTCATTTCACCTCAGGTTGATAGTATACACATCCATGACAGTCACTGGGTATTATCAGACTATTCTGATATAGGATTTAACAATTAAACATTTACATGTCCACTTAAAGCTATATTTCAACTCTTTTTCAGGCTGCTAATTAAAGCCATAATGTAACTCTTTTTCAGGCTGCTCTATAAACGAAACCTCCTGTTTAGCCAGACTCATTTCACCTCAGGGTGATAGTATACACATCTCAGACTGTCACTGGGTACTATCGGACTATTCTCATATAGGATTTTAAAATTAAAGGCTTAAATGTCCAATTAAATCTATATTTCGGCTATATTTTGGCTACTAATCAAAGCCATATTGTATCTCTTCTTCAGGCTGATCTAACATCGAAACCTCCTGTTTAGCCAGACTCATTTCACCTCAGGTTGATAGTATACACATCCAAGACAGTCACTGGGTATTATCAGACTATTCTGATATAGGATTTAAAAATTAAACATTTACATGTCCACTTAAAGCTATATTTCAACTCTGTTTCAGGCTGCTAATTAAAGCCATAATGTAACTCTTTTTCAGGCTGCTCTATAAATGAAACCTCCTGTTTAGCCAGACTCATTTCATGTCAGGGTGATAGTGTACACATCCCTGACTGTCACTGGGTAATATCGGACCATTCTGATATAGGAATTTAAAAATAAAGGCTTAAATGTCCAATTAAAGGAAGATTTCAACTCTTTTTCAGGCTCTTAATTGAAGCCATATTGTAACTCTTTTTCAGGCTGCTCTATAAATGAAACCTCCTGTTTAGCCAGACTCATTTCACCTCAGGGTGATAGTATACACATTCCAGACTGTCACTGGGTACTATCGGACTATTCTGATACAGGATTTTAAAATTAAAGGCTTAAATGTCCAATTAAATCTATATTTCGGCTATATTTTGGCTACTAATCAAAGCCATATTGTATCTCTTCTTCAGGCTGATCTAACCTCGAAACCTCCTGTTTAGCCAGACTCATTTCACCTCAGGGTGATAGTATACACATCCCAGACAGTCACTGGGTAATATCAGACTATTCTGATATAGGATTTAAAAATTAAACATTTACATGTCCACTTAATGCTATATTTCAACTCTTTTTCAGGCTGCTAATTAAAGCCATAATGTAACTCTTTTTCAGGCTGCTCTATAAACGAAACCTCCTGTTTAGCCAGACTCATTTCACCTCAGGGTGATAGTATACCCATCTCAGACTGCCACTGGGTACTATCGGACTATTCTGAGATAGGATTTTAAAATTAAAGGCTTAAATGTCCAATTAAATCTATATTTCGGCTATATTTTGGCTACTAATCAAAGCCATATTGTATCTCTTTTTCAGGCTGATCTAACATCGAAACCTCCTGTTTAGCCAGACTCATTTCACCTCAGGTTGATAGTATACACATCCAAGACAGTCAATGGGTATTATCAGACTATTCTGATATAGTATTTAAAAATTAAACATTTACATGTCCACTTAAAGCTATATTTCAACTCTTTTTCAGGCTGCTAATTAAAGCCATAATGTAACTCTTTTTCAGGCTGCTCTATAAACGAAACCTCCTGTTTAGCCAGACTCATTTCACGTCAGGGTGATAGTGTACACATCCCTGACTGTCACTGGGTAATATCGGACCATTCTGATATAGGATTTTAAAAATAAAGGCTTAAATGTCCAATTAAAGGAAGATTTCAACTCTTTTTCAGGCTCTTAATTGAAGCCATATTGTAACTCTTTTTCAGGCTGCTCTATAAATGAAACCTCCTGTTTAGCCAGACTCATTTCACCTCAGGGTGATAGTATACACATCCCAGACTGTCACTGGGTACTATCGGACTATTCTGATACAGGATTTTAAAATTAAAGGCTTAAATGTCCAATTGAATCTATATTTCGGCTATATTTTGGCTACTAATCAAAGCCATATTGTATCTCTTCTTCAGGCTGAACTAAC
Organism: Zingel zingel; assembly: GCA_023566125.1. NCBI lineage: Eukaryota > Metazoa > Chordata > Actinopteri > Perciformes > Percidae > Zingel > Zingel zingel. Next base: position 31,536,492 of record CM042319.1, read on the forward strand.
ATCGAAACCTCCTGTTTAGCCAGACTCATTTCACCTCAGGGTGATAGTATACACATCCCAGACAGTCACTGGGTAATATCAGACTATTCTGATATAGGATTTAAAAATTAAACATTTACATGTCCACTTAATGCTATATTTCAACTCTTTTTCAGGCTGCTGATTAAAGCCATAATGTAACTCTTTTTCAGGCTGCTCTATAAACGAAACCTCCTGTTTAGCCAGACTCATTTCACCTCAGGGTGATAGTATACACATCCCAGACAGTCACTGGGTAATATCAGACTATTCTGATATAGGATTTAAAAATTAAACATTTACATGTCCACTTAATGCTATATTTCAACTCTTTTTCAGGCTGCTAATTAAAGCCATAATGTAACTCTTTTTCAGGCTGCTCTATAAACGAAACCTCCTGTTTAGCCAGACTCATTTCACCTCAGGGTGATAGTATACACATCTCAGACTGTCACTGGGTACTATCGGACTATTCTGATATAGGATTTTAAAATAAAAGGCTTAAATGTCCAGTTAAAGGAATATTTCAACTCTTTTTCAGGCTCTTAATTAAAGCCATATTGTATATCTTTTTCAGGCTGCTCTAACATCGAAACCTCCTGTTTAGCCAGACTTATTTCACCTCAGGGTGATAGTATACACATCACAGACTGTCACTGGGTAATATTGGACTATTCTGATATAGGATTTTAAAATTAAAGGCTTAAATGTCCAGTTAAAGGAATATTTCAACTCTTTTTCAGGCTCTTAATTAAAGCCATATTGTATCTCTTTTTCAGGCTGCTCTATAAACGAAACCTCCTGTTTAGCCAGACTCATTTCAGCTCAGGGTGATAGCATACACATCCCAGACTGTCACTGGGTACTATCGGACTATTCTGATATAGGATTTAAAAATTAAACATTTACATGTCCACTTAAAGCTATATTTCAACTCTGTTTCAGGCTGCTAATTAAAGCCATAATGTAACTCTTTTTCAGGCTGCTCTATAAACGAAACTTCCTGTTTAGCCAGACTCATTTCACGTCAGGGTGATAGTGTACACATCCCTGACTGTCACTGGGTAATATCGGACCATTCTGATATAGGATTTTAAAAATAAAGGCTTAAATGTCCAATTAAAGGAAGATTTCAACTCTTTTTCAGGCTCTTAATTGAAGCCATATTGTAACTCTTTTTCAGGCTGCTCTATAAATGAAACCTCCTGTTTAGCCAGACTCATTTCACCTCAGGGTGATAGTATACACATCCCAGACTGTCACTGGGTACTATCGGACTATTCTGATACAGGATTTTAAAATTAAAGGCTTAAATGTCCAATTAAATCTATATTTCGGCTATATTTTGGCTACTAATCAAAGCCATATTGTATCTCTTCTTCAGGCTGATCTAACATCGAAACCTCCTGTTTAGCCAGACTCATTTCATCCCAGGTTGATAGTATACACATCCAAGACAGTCACTGGGTATTATCAGACTATTCTGATATAGTATTTAAAAATTAAACATTTACATGTCCACTTAAAGCTATATTTCAACTCTTTTTCAGACTGCTAATTAAAGCCATAATGTAACTCTTTTTCAGGCTGCTCTATAAACGAAACCTCCTGTTTAGCCAGACTCATTTCACGTCAGGGTGATAGTGTACACATCCCTGACTGTCACTGGGTAATATCGGACCATTCTGATATAGGATTTTAAAAATAAAGGCTTAAATGTCCAATTAAAGGAAGATTTCAACTCTTTTTCAGGCTCTTAATTGAAGCCATATTGTAACTCTTTTTCAGGCTGCTCTATAAATGAAACCTCCTGTTTAGCCAGACTCATTTCACCTCAGGGTGATAGTATACACATCTCAGACTGTCACTGGGTACTATCGGACTATTCTGATATAGGATTTTAAAATTAAAGGCTTAAATGTCCAATTAAATCTAAATTTCAGCTATATTTTGACTACTAATCAAAGCCATATTGTATCTCTTCTTCAGGCTGATCTAACATCGAAACCTCCTGTTTAGCCAGACTCATTTCACCTCAGGTTGATAGTATACACATCCATGACAGTCACTGGGTATTATCAGACTATTCTGATATAGGATTTAAAAATTAAACATTTACATGTCCACTTAAAGCTATATTTCAACTCTTTTTCAGGCTGCTAATTAAAGCCATAATGTAACTCTTTTTCAGGCTGCTCTATAAACGAAACCTCCTGTTTAGCCAGACTCATTTCACGTCAGGGTGATAGTGTACCCATCCCTGACTGTCACTGGGTAATATCGGACCATTCTGATATAGGATTTTAAAAATAAAGGCTTAAATGTCCAATTAAAGGAAGATTTCAACTCTTTTTCAGGCTCTTAATTAAAGCCATATTGTATCTCTTTTTCAGGCTGCTCTATAAACGAAACCTCCTGTTTAGCCAGACTCATTTCAGCTCAGGGTGATAGTATACACATCCCAGACTGTCACTGGGTACTATCGGACTATTCTGATATAGGATTTAAAAATTAAACATTTACATGTCCACTTAAAGCTATATTTCAACTCTGTTTCAGGCTGCTAATTAAAGCCATAATGTAACTCTTTTTCAGGCTGCTCTATAAACGAAACCTCCTGTTTAGCCAGACTCATTTCACGTCAGGGTGATAGTGTACACATCCCTGACTGTCACTGGGTAATATCGGACCATTCTGATATAGGATTTTAAAATTAAAGGCTTAAATGTCCAATTAAATCTATATTTCGGCTATATTTTGGCTACTAATCAAAGCCATATTGTATCTCTTATTCAGGCTGATCTAACATCGAAACCTCCTGTTTAGCCAGACTCACTTCACCTCAGGTTGATAGTATACACATCCAAGACAGTCACTGGGTATTATCAGACTATTCTGATATAGGATTTAAAAATTAAACATTTACATGTCCACTTAAAGCTATATTTCAACTCTGTTTCAGGCTGCTAATTAAAGCCATAATGTAACTCTTTTTCAGGCTGCTCTATAAACGAAACCTCCTGTTTAGCCAGACTCATTTCACGTCAGGGTGATAGTGTACACATCCCTGACTGTCACTGGGTAATATCGGACCATTCTGATATAGGATTTTAAAAATAAAGGCTTAAATGTCCAATTAAAGGAAGATTTCAACTCTTTTTCAGGCTCTTAATTGACGCCATATTGTAACTCTTTTTCAGGCTGCTCTATAAATGAAACCTCCTGTTTAGCCAGACTCATTTCACCTCAGGGTGATAGTATACACATCCCAGACTGTCACTGGGTACTATCGGACTATTCTGATATAGGATTTTAAAATTAAAGGCTTAAATGTCCAATTAAATCTAAATTTTGGCTATATTTTGACTACTAATCAAAGCCATATTGTATCTCTTCTTCAGGCTGATCTAACATCGAAACCTCCTGTTTAGCCAGACTCATTTCACCTCAGGTTGATAGTATACACATCCATGACAGTCACTGGGTATTATCAGACTATTCTGATATAGGATTTAAAAATTAAACATTTACATGTCCACTTAAAGCTATATTTCAACTCTTTTTCAGGCTGCTAATTAAAGCCATAATGTAACTCTTTTTCAGGCTGCTCTATAAACGAAACCTCCTGTTTAGCCAGACTCATTTCACCTCAGGGTGATAGTATACACATCTCAGACTGTCACTGGGTACTATCGGACTATTCTCATATAGGATTTTAAAATTAAAGGCTTAAATGTCCAATTAAATCTATATTTCGGCTATATTTTGGCTACTAATCAAAGCCATATTGTATCTCTTCTTCAGGCTGATCTAACATCGAAACCTCCTGTTTAGCCAGACTCATTTCACCTCAGGTTGATAGTATACACATCCAAGACAGTCACTGGGTATTATCAGACTATTCTGATATAGGATTTAAAAATTAAACATTTACATGTCCACTTAAAGCTATATTTCAACTCTGTTTCAGGCTGCTAATTAAAGCCATAATGTAACTCTTTTTCAGGCTGCTCTATAAATGAAACCTCCTGTTTAGCCAGACTCATTTCATGTCAGGGTGATAGTGTACACATCCCTGACTGTCACTGGGTAATATCGGACCATTCTGATATAGGAATTTAAAAATAAAGGCTTAAATGTCCAATTAAAGGAAGATTTCAACTCTTTTTCAGGCTCTTAATTGAAGCCATATTGTAACTCTTTTTCAGGCTGCTCTATAAATGAAACCTCCTGTTTAGCCAGACTCATTTCACCTCAGGGTGATAGTATACACATCCCAGACTGTCACTGGGTACTATCGGACTATTCTGATACAGGATTTTAAAATTAAAGGCTTAAATGTCCAATTAAATCTATATTTCGGCTATATTTTGGCTACTAATCAAAGCCATATTGTATCTCTTCTTCAGGCTGATCTAACCTCGAAACCTCCTGTTTAGCCAGACTCATTTCACGTCAGGGTGATAGTGTACCCATCCCTGACTGTCACTGGGTAATATCGGACCATTCTGATATAGGATTTTAAAAATAAAGGCTTAAATGTCCAATTAAAGGAAGATTTCAACTCTTTTTCAGGCTCTTAATTAAAGCCATATTGTATCTCTTTTTCAGGCTGCTCTATAAACGAAACCTCCTGTTTAGCCAGACTCATTTCAGCTCAGGGTGATAGTATACACATCCCAGACTGTCACTGGGTACTATCGGACTATTCTGATATAGGATTTAAAAATTAAACATTTACATGTCCACTTAAAGCTATATTTCAACTCTGTTTCAGGCTGCTAATTAAAGCCATAATGTAACTCTTTTTCAGGCTGCTCTATAAACGAAACCTCCTGTTTAGCCAGACTCATTTCACGTCAGGGTGATAGTGTACACATCCCTGACTGTCACTGGGTAATATCGGACCATTCTGATATAGGATTTTAAAATTAAAGGCTTAAATGTCCAATTAAATCTATATTTCGGCTATATTTTGGCTACTAATCAAAGCCATATTGTATCTCTTATTCAGGCTGATCTAACATCGAAACCTCCTGTTTAGCCAGACTCACTTCACCTCAGGTTGATAGTATACACATCCAAGACAGTCACTGGGTATTATCAGACTATTCTGATATAGGATTTAAAAATTAAACATTTACATGTCCACTTAAAGCTATATTTCAACTCTGTTTCAGGCTGCTAATTAAAGCCATAATGTAACTCTTTTTCAGGCTGCTCTATAAACGAAACCTCCTGTTTAGCCAGACTCATTTCACGTCAGGGTGATAGTGTACACATCCCTGACTGTCACTGGGTAATATCGGACCATTCTGATATAGGATTTTAAAAATAAAGGCTTAAATGTCCAATTAAAGGAAGATTTCAACTCTTTTTCAGGCTCTTAATTGAAGCCATATTGTAACTCTTTTTCAGGCTGCTCTATAAATGAAACCTCCTGTTTAGCCAGACTCATTTCACCTCAGGGTGATAGTATACACATCCCAGACTGTCACTGGGTACTATCGGACTATTCTGATATAGGATTTTAAAATTAAAGGCTTAAATGTCCAATTAAATCTAAATTTTGGCTATATTTTGACTACTAATCAAAGCCATATTGTATCTCTTCTTCAGGCTGATCTAACATCGAAACCTCCTGTTTAGCCAGACTCATTTCACCTCAGGTTGATAGTATACACATCCATGACAGTCACTGGGTATTATCAGACTATTCTGATATAGGATTTAAAAATTAAACATTTACATGTCCACTTAAAGCTATATTTCAACTCTTTTTCAGGCTGCTAATTAAAGCCATAATGTAACTCTTTTTCAGGCTGCTCTATAAACGAAACCTCCTGTTTAGCCAGACTAATTTCACCTCAGGGTGATAGTATACACATCTCAGACTGTCACTGGGTACTATCGGACTATTCTCATATAGGATTTTAAAATTAAAGGCTTAAATGTCCAATTAAATCTATATTTCGGCTATATTTTGGCTACTAATCAAAGCCATATTGTATCTCTTCTTCAGGCTGATCTAACATCGAAACCTCCTGTTTAGCCAGACTCATTTCACCTCAGGTTGATAGTATACACATCCAAGACAGTCACTGGGTATTATCAGACTATTCTGATATAGGATTTAAAAATTAAACATTTACATGTCCACTTAAAGCTATATTTCAACTCTGTTTCAGGCTGCTAATTAAAGCCATAATGTAACTCTTTTTCAGGCTGCTCTATAAATGAAACCTCCTGTTTAGCCAGACTCATTTCATGTCAGGGTGATAGTGTACACATCCCTGACTGTCACTGGGTAATATCGGACCATTCTGATATAGGAATTTAAAAATAAAGGCTTAAATGTCCAATTAAAGGAAGATTTCAACTCTTTTTCAGGCTCTTAATTGAAGCCATATTGTAACTCTTTTTCAGGCTGCTCTATAAATGAAACCTCCTGTTTAGCCAGACTCATTTCACCTCAGGGTGATAGTATACACATCCCAGACTGTCACTGGGTACTATCGGACTATTCTGATACAGGATTTTAAAATTAAAGGCTTAAATGTCCAATGAAATCTATATTTCGGCTATATTTTGGCTACTAATCAAAGCCATATTGTATCTCTTCTTCAGGCTGATCTAACCTCGAAACCTCCTGTTTAGCCAGACTCATTTCACCTCAGGGTGATAGTATACACATCCCAGACAGTCACTGGGTAATATCAGACTATTCTGATATAGGATTTAAAAATTAAACATTTACATGTCCACTTAATGCTATATTTCAACTCTTTTTCAGGCTGCTAATTAAAGCCATAATGTAACTCTTTTTCAGGCTGCTCTATAAACGAAACCTCCTGTTTAGCCAGACTCATTTCACGTCAGGGTGATAGTGTACACATCCCTGACTGTCACTGGGTAATATCGGACCATTCTGATATAGGATTTTAAAAATAAAGGCTTAAATGTCCAATTAAAGGAAGATTTCAACTCTTTTTCAGGCTCTTAATTGAAGCCATATTGTAACTCTTTTTCAGGCTGCTCTATAAATGAAACCTCCTGTTTAGCCAGACTCATTTCACCTCAGGGTGATAGTAAAAACATCCCAGACTGTCACTGGGTACTATCGGACTATTCTGATACAGGATTTTAAAATTAAAGGCTTAAATGTCCAATTAAATCTATATTTCGGCTATATTTTGGCTACTAATCAAAGCCATATTGTATCTCTTCTTCAGGCTGATCTAACATCGAAACCTCCTGTTTAGCCAGACTCATTTCACCTCAGGGTGATAGTATACACATCCCAGACAGTCACTGGGTAATATCAGACTATTCTGATATAGGATTTAAAAATTAAACATTTACATGTCCACTTAATGCTATATTTCAACTCTTTTTCAGGCTGCTAATTAAAGCCATAATGTAACTCTTTTTCAGGCTGCTCTATAAACGAAACCTCCTGTTTAGCCAGACTCATTTCACCTCAGGGTGATAGTATACACATCTCAGACTGTCACTGGGTACTATCGGACTATTCTGATATAGGATTTTAAAATTAAAGGCTTAAATGTCCAATTAAATCTATATTTCGGCTATATTTTGGCTACTAATCAAAGCCATATTGTATCTCTTCTTCAGGCTGATCTAACATCGAAACCTCCTGTTTAGCCAGACTCATTTCACCTCAGGTTGATAGTATACACATCCAAGACAGTCACTGGGTGTTATCAGACTATTCTGATATAGTATTTAAAAATTAAACATTTACATGTCCACTTAAAGCTATATTTCAACTCTTTTTCAGGCTGCTAATTAAAGCCATAATGTAACTCTTTTGCAGGCTGCTCTATAAACGAAACCTCCTGTTTAGCCAGACTCTTTTCACGTCAGGGTGATAGTGTACACATCCCTGACTGTCACTGGGTAATATCGGACCATTCTGATATAGGATTTTAAAAATAAAGGCTTAAATGTCCCATTAAAGGAAGATTTCAACTCTTTTTCAGGCTCTTAATTGAAGCCATATTGTAACTCTTTTTCAGGCTGCTCTATAAATGAAACCTCCTGTTTAGCCAGACTCATTTCACCTCAGGGTGATAGTATACACATCCCAGACTGTCACTGGGTACTATCGGACTATTCTGATACAGGATTTTAAAATTAAAGGCTTAAATGTCCAATTAAATCTATATTTCGGCTATATTTTGGCTACTAATCAAAGCCATATTGTAACTCTTCTTCAGGCTGATCTAACATCGAAACCTCCTGTTTAGCCAGACTCATTTCACCTCAGGGTGATAGTATACACATCCCAGACAGTCAATGGGTAATATCAGACTATTCTGATATAGGATTTAAAAATTAAACATTTACATGTCCACTTAATGCTATATTTCAACTCTTTTTCAGGCTGCTAATTAAAGCCATAATGTAACTCTTTTTCAGGCTGCTCTATAAACGAAACCTCCTGTTTAGCCAGACTCATTTCACCTCAGGGTGATAGTATACACATCTCAGACTGTCACTGGGTACTATCGGACTATTCTGATATAGGATTTTAAAATTAAAGGCTTAAATGTCCAATTAAATCTATATTTCGGCTATATTTTGGCTACTAATCAAAGCCATATTGTATCTCTTCTTCAGGCTGATCTAACATCGAAACCTCCTGTTTAGCCAGACTCATTTCACCTCAGGTTGATAGTATACACATCCAAGACAGTCACTGGGTATTATCAGACTATTCTGATATAGGATTTAAAAATTAAACATTTACATGTCCACTTAAAGCTATATTTCAACTCTGTTTCAGGCTGCTAATTAAAGCCATAATGTAACTCTTTTTCAGGCTGCTCTATAAATGAAACCTCCTGTTTAGCCAGACTCATTTCACATCAGGGTGATAGTGTACACATCCCTGACTGTCACTGGGTAATATCGGACCATTCTGATATAGGATTTTAAAAATAAAGGCTTAAATGTCCAATTAAAGGAAGATTTCAACTCTTTTTCAGGCTCTTAATTGAAGCCATATTGTAACTCTTTTTCAGGCTGCTCTATAAATGAAACCTCCTGTTTAGCCAGACTCATTTCACCTCAGGGTGATAGTATACACATCCCAGACTGTCACTGGGTACTATCGGACTATTCTGATACAGGATTTTAAAATTAAAGGCTTAAATGTCCAAGTAAATCTATATTTCGGCTATATTTTGGCTACTAATCAAAGCCATATTGTATCTCTTCTTCAGGCTGATCTAACCTCGAAACCTCCTGTTTAGCCAGACTCATTTCACCTCAGGGTGATAGTATACACATCCCAGACAGTCACTGGGTAATATCAGACTATTCTGATATAGGATTTAAAAATTAAACATTTACATGTCCACTTAATGCTATATTTCAACTCTTTTTCAGGCTGCTAATTAAAGCCATAATGTAACTCTTTTTCAGGCTGCTCTATAAACGAAACCTCCTGTTTAGCCAGACTCATTTCACCTCAGGGTGATAGTATACCCTTCTCAGACTGCCACTGGGTACTATCGGACTATTCTGATATAGGATTTTAAAATTAAAGGCTTAAATGTCCAATTAAATCTATATTTCGGCTATATTTTGGCTACTAATCAAAGCCATATTGTATCTCTTCTTCAGGCTGATCTAACATCGAAACCTCCTGTTTAGCCAGACTCATTTCACCTCAGGTTGATAGTATACACATCCAAGACAGTCACTGGGTATTATCAGACTATTCTGATATAGTATTTAAAAATTAAACATTTGCATGTCCACTTAAAGCTATATTTCAACTCTTTTTCAGGCTGCTAATTAAAGCCATAATGTAACTCTTTTTCAGGCTGCTCTATAAACGAAACCTCCTGTTTAGCCAGACTCATTTCACGTCAGGGTGATAGTGTACACATCCCTGAATGTCACTGGGTAATATCGGACCATTCTGATATAGGATTTTAAAAATAAAGGCTTAAATGTCCAATTAAAGGAAGATTTCAACTCTTTTTCAGGCTCTTAATTGAAGCCATATTGTAACTCTTTTTCAGGCTGCTCTATAAATGAAACCTCCTGTTTAGCCAGACTCATTTCACCTCAGGGTGATAGTATACACATCCCAGACTGTCACTGGGTACTATCGGACTATTCTGATACAGGATTTTAAAATTAAAGGCTTAAATGTCCAATTAAATCTATATTTCGGCTATATTTTGGCTACTAATCAAAGCCATATTGTATCTCTTCTTCAGGCTGATCTAACATCGAAACCTCCTGTTTAGCCAGACTCATTTCACCTCAGGGTGATAGTATACACATCCCAGACAGTCACTGGGTAATATCAGACTATTCTGATATAGGATTTAAAAATTAAACATTTACATGTCCACTTAATGCCATATTTCAACTCTTTTTCAGGCTGCTAATTAAAGCCATATTGTATCTCTTCTTCAGGCTGATCTAATATCGAAACCTCCTGTTTAGCCAGACTCATTTCACCTCAGGTTGATAGTATACACATCCATGACAGTCACTGGGTATTATCAGACTATTCTGATATAGGATTTAACAATTAAACATTTACATGTCCACTTAAAGCTATATTTCAACTCTTTTTCAGGCTGCTAATTAAAGCCATAATGTAACTCTTTTTCAGGCTGCTCTATAAACGAAACCTCCTGTTTAGCCAGACTCATTTCACCTCAGGGTGATAGTATACACATCTCAGACTGTCACTGGGTACTATCGGACTATTCTGAGATAGGATTTTAAAATTAAAGGCTTAAATGTCCAATTAAATCTATATTTCGGCTATATTTTGGCTACTAATCAAAGCCATATTGTATCTCTTTTTCAGGCTGATCTAACATCGAAACCTCCTGTTTAGCCAGACTCATTTCACCTCAGGTTGATAGTATACACATCCAAGACAGTCACTGGGTGTTATCAGACTATTCTGATATAGTATTTAAAAATTAAACATTTACATGTCCACTTAAAGCTATATTTCAACTCTTTTTCAGGCTGCTAATTAAAGCCATAATGTAACTCTTTTGCAGGCTGCTCTATAAACGAAACCTCCTGTTTAGCCAGACTCTTTTCACGTCAGGGTGATAGTGTACACATCCCTGACTGTCACTGGGTAATATCGGACCATTCTGATATAGGATTTTAAAAATAAAGGCTTAAATGTCCCATTAAAGGAAGATTTCAACTCTTTTTCAGGCTCTTAATTGAAGCCATATTGTAACTCTTTTTCAGGCTGCTCTATAAATGAAACCTCCTGTTTAGCCAGACTCATTTCACCTCAGGGTGATAGTATACACATCCCAGACTGTCACTGGGTACTATCGGACTATTCTGATACAGGATTTTAAAATTAAAGGCTTAAATGTCCAATTAAATCTATATTTCGGCTATATTTTGGCTACTAATCAAAGCCATATTGTAACTCTTCTTCAGGCTGATCTAACATCGAAACCTCCTGTTTAGCCAGACTCATTTCACCTCAGGGTGATAGTATACACATCCCAGACAGTCAATGGGTAATATCAGACTATTCTGATATAGGATTTAAAAATTAAACATTTACATGTCCACTTAATGCTATATTTCAACTCTTTTTCAGGCTGCTAATTAAAGCCATATTGTAACTCTTTTTCAGGCTGCTCTATAAACGAAACCTCCTGTTTAGCCAGACTCATTTCACCTCAGGGTGATAGTATACACATCTCAGACTGTCACTGGGTACTATCGGACTATTCTGATATAGGATTTTAAAATTAAAGGCTTAAATGTCCAAGTAAATCTATATTTCGGCTATATTTTGGCTACTAATCAAAGCCATATTGTATCTCTTCTTCAGGCTGATCTAACCTCAAAACCTCCTGTTTAGCCAGACTCATTTCACCTCAGGGTGATAGTATACACATCCCAGACAGTCACTGGGTAATATCAGACTATTCTGATATAGGATTTAAAAATTAAACATTTACATGTCCACTTAATGCTATATTTCAACTCTTTTTCAGGCTGCTAATTAAAGCCATAATGTAACTCTTTTTCAGGCTGCTCTATAAACGAAACCTCCTGTTTAGCCAGACTAATTTCACCTCAGGGTGATAGTATACACATCTCAGACTGTCACTGGGTACTAGCGGACTATTCTGATATAGGATTTTAAAATTAAAGGCTTAAATGTCCAATTAAATCTAAATTTCGGCTATATTTTGACTACTAATCAAAGCCATATTGTATCTCTTCTTCAGGCTGATCTAACATCGAAACCTTCTGTTTAGCCATACTCATTTCACCTCAGGTTGATAGTATACACATCCAAGACAGTCACTGGGTATTATCAGACTATTCTGATATAGGATTTAAAAATTAAACATTTACATGTCCACTTAAAGCTATATTTCAACTCTTTTTCAGGCTGCTAATTAAAGCCATAATGTAACTCTTTTTCAGGCTGCTCTATAAACGAAACCTCCTGTTTAGCCAGACTCATTTCACGTCAGGGTGATAGTGTACACATCCCTGACTGTCACTGGGTAATATCGGACCATTCTGATATAGGATTTTAAAAATAAAGGCTTAAATGTCCAATTAAAGGAAGATTTCAACTCTTTTTCAGGCTCTTAATTGAAGCCATATTGTAACTCTTTTTCAGGCTGCTCTATAAATGAAACCTCCCGTTTAGCCAGACTCATTTTATCTCAGGGTGATAGTATACACATCCCAGATTGTCACAGGGTACTATCGGACTATTCTGATACAGGATTTTAAAATTAAAGGCTTAAATGTCCAATTAAATCTATATTTCGGCTATATTTTGGCTACTAATCAAAGCCATATTGTATCTCTTCTTCAGGCTGATCTAACATCGAAACCTCCTGTTTAGCCAGACTCATTTCACCTCAGGGTGATAGTATACACATCCCAGACAGTCACTGGGTAATATCAGACTATTCTGATATAGGATTTAAAAATTAAACATTTACATGTCCACTTAATGCTATATTTCAACTCCTTTTCAGGCTGCTAATTAAAGCCATAATGTAACTCTTTTTCAGGCTGCTCTATAAACAAAACCTCCTGTTTAGCCAGACTCATTTCACGTCAGGGTGATAGTGTACACATCCCTGACTGTCACTGGGTAATATCGGACCATTCTGATATAGGATTTTAAAAATAAAGGCTTAAATCTCCAATTAAAGGAAGATTTCAACTCTTTTTCAGGCTCTTAATTGAAGCCATATTGTAACTCTTTTTCAGGCTGCTCTATAAATGAAACCTCCTGTTTAGCCAGACTCATTTCACCTCAGGGTGATAGTATACACATCCCAGACTGTCACTGGGTACTTTCGGACTATTCTGATACAGGATTTTAAAATTAAAGGCTTAAATGTCCAATTAAATCTATATTTCGGCTATATTTTGGCTACTAATCAAAGCCATATTGTATCTCTTCTTCAGGCTGATCTAACATCGAAACCTCCTGTTTAGCCAGACTCATTTCACCTCAGGGTGATAGTATACACATCCCAGACCGTCACTGGGTAATATCAGACTATTCTGATATAGGATTTAAAAATTAAACATTTACATGTCCACTTAATGCTATATTTCAACTCTTTTTCAGGCTGCTAATTAAAGCCATAATGTAACTCTTTTTCAGGCTGCTCTATAAACGAAACCTCCTGTTTAGCCAGACTCATTTCACCTCAGGGTGATAGTATACATATCTCAGACTGTCACTGGGTACTATCGGACTATTCTGATATAGGATTTTAAAATTAAAGGCTTAAATGTCCAATTAAATCTATATTTTGGCTATATTTTGGCTACTAATCAAAGCCATATTGTATCTCTTCTTCAGGCTGATCTAACATCGAAACCTCCTGTTTAGCCAGACTCATTTCACCTCAGGTAGATAGTATACACATCCAAGACAGTCACTGGGTATTATCAGACTATTCTGATATAGTATTTAAAAATTAAACATTTACATGTCCACTTAAAGCTATATTTCAACTCTTTTTCAGGCTGCTAATTAAAGCCATAATGTAACTCTTTTTCAGGCTGCTCTATAAACGAAACCTCCTGTTTAGCCAGACTCATTTCACGTCAGGGTGATAGTGTACACATCCCTGACTGTCACTGGGTAATATCGGACCATTCTGATATAGGATTTTAAAAATAAAGGCTTAAATGTCCAATTAAATCTATATTTCAGCTATATTTTGGCTACTAATCAAAGCCATATTGTATCTCTTTTTCAGGCTGCTAATTAAAGCCATGTTGTAACTCTTTTTCAGGCTGTTCTAACATCGAAACCTCCTGTTTAGCCAGACTCATTTCACCTCAGGGTGATAGTATACACATCCCAGACTGTCACTGGGTAATATCGGGCTATTCTGATATAGGATTTAAAAATTAAACGTTTACATGTCCACTTAAAGCTATATTTCAACTCTTTTTCAGGCTGCTAATTAAAGCCATAATGTAACTCTTTTTTAGGCTACTCTATAAACAAAACCTCCTGTTTAGCCAGTCTCATTTCACCTCAGGGTGATAGTATACACATCCCAGACTGTCACTGGGTAATATTGGACTATTCTGATATAGGATTTTAAAATTAAAGGCTGAAATGTCCAGTTAAAGTAATATTTCAACTCTTTTTCAGGCTCTTAATTAAAGCCATATTGTATCTCTTTTTCAGGCTGCTCTAACATCGAAACCTCCTGTTTAGCCAGACTCATTTCACCTCAGGGTGATAGTATACACATCCCAGACAGTCATTGGATAATATCGGACTATTCTGATATAGGATTTTAAAAACAAAGTCTTAAATGTCCAATTAAATCTATATTTCAGCTATATTTTGGCTACTAATCAAAGCCATATTGTATCTCTTTTTCAGGCTGCTCTAACATCGAAACCTCCTGTTTATCCAGACTCATTTCACCTCATGGTGATAGTATACACATCCCAGACTGTCATTGGATAATATCGGACTATTCTGATATAGGATTTTAAAATTAAAGGCTTAAATGTCCAATTAAATCTATATTTCGGATATATTTTGGCTACTAATCAAAGCCATATTGTATCTCTTCTTCAGGCTGATCTAACATCGAAACCTCCTGTTTAGCCAGACTCATTTCACCTCAGGGTGATAGTATACACATCCCAGACAGTCACTGGGTAATATCAGACTATTCTGATATAGGATTTAAAAATTAAACATTTACATGTCCACTTAATGCTATATTTCAACTCTTTTTCAGGCTGCTAATTAAAGCCATAATGTAACTCTTTTTCAGGCTGCTCTATAAACGAAACCTCCTGTTTAGCCAGACTCATTTCACCTCAGGGTGATAGTATACACATCTCAGACTGTCACTGGGTACTAGCGGACTATTCTGATATAGGATTTTAAAATTAAAGGCTTAAATGTCCAATTAAATCTAAATTTCGGCTATATTTTGACTACTAATCAAAGCCATATTGTATCTCTTCTTCAGGCTGATCTAACATCGAAACCTTCTGTTTAGCCATACTCATTTCACCTCAGGTTGATAGTATACACATCCAAGACAGTCACTGGGTATTATCAGACTATTCTGATATAGGATTTAAAAATTAAACATTTACATGTCCACTTAAAGCTATATTTCAACTCTTTTTCAGGCTGCTAATTAAAGCCATAATGTAACTCTTTTTCAGGCTGCTCTATAAACGAAACCTCCTGTTTAGCCAGACTCATTTCACGTCAGGGTGATAGTGTACACATCCCTGACTGTCACTGGGTAATATCGGACCATTCTGATATAGGATTTTAAAAATAAAGGCTTAAATGTCCAATTAAAGGAAGATTTCAACTCTTTTTCAGGCTCTTAATTGAAGCCATATTGTAACTCTTTTTCAGGCTGCTCTATAAATGAAACCTCCCGTTTAGCCAGACTCATTTCACCTCAGGGTGATAGTATACACATCCCAGATTGTCACAGGGTACTATCGGACTATTCTGATACAGGATTTTAAAATTAAAGGCTTAAATGTCCAATTAAATCTATATTTCGGCTATATTTTGGCTACTAATCAAAGCCATATTGTATCTCTTCTTCAGGCTGATCTAACATCGAAACCTCCTGTTTAGCCAGACTCATTTCACCTCAGGGTGATAGTATACACATCCCAGACAGTCACTGGGTAATATCAGACTATTCTGATATAGGATTTAAAAATTAAACATTTACATGTCCACTTAATGCTATATTTCAACTCTTTTTCAGGCTGCTAATTAAAGCCATAATGTAACTCTTTTTCAGGCTGCTCTATAAACAAAACCTCCTGTTTAGCCAGACTCATTTCACGTCAGGGTGATAGTGTACACATCCCTGACTGTCACTGGGTAATATCGGACCATTCTGATATAGGATTTTAAAAATAAAGGCTTAAATCTCCAATTAAAGGAAGATTTCAACTCTTTTTCAGGCTCTTAATTGAAGCCATATTGTAACTCTTTTTCAGGCTGCTCTATAAATGAAACCTCCTGTTTAGCCAGACTCATTTCACCTCAGGGTGATAGTATACACATCCCAGACTGTCACTGGGTACTTTCGGACTATTCTGATACAGGATTTTAAAATTAAAGGCTTAAATGTCCAATTAAATCTATATTTCGGCTATATTTTGGCTACTAATCAAAGCCATATTGTATCTCTTCTTCAGGCTGATCTAACATCGAAACCTCCTGTTTAGCCAGACTCATTTCACCTCAGGGTGATAGTATACACATCCCAGACCGTCACTGGGTAATATCAGACTATTCTGATATAGGATTTAAAAATTAAACATTTACATGTCCACTTAATGCTATATTTCAACTCTTTTTCAGGCTGCTAATTAAAGCCATAATGTAACTCTTTTTCAGGCTGCTCTATAAACGAAACCTCCTGTTTAGCCAGACTCATTTCACCTCAGGGTGATAGTATACATATCTCAGACTGTCACTGGGTACTATCGGACTATTCTGATATAGGATTTTAAAATTAAAGGCTTAAATGTCCAATTAAATCTATATTTTGGCTATATTTTGGCTACTAATCAAAGCCATATTGTATCTCTTCTTCAGGCTGATCTAACATCGAAACCTCCTGTTTAGCCAGACTCATTTCACCTCAGGTAGATAGTATACACATCCAAGACAGTCACTGGGTATTATCAGACTATTCTGATATAGTATTTAAAAATTAAACATTTACATGTCCACTTAAAGCTATATTTCAACTCTTTTTCAGGCTGCTAATTAAAGCCATAATGTAACTCTTTTTCAGGCTGCTCTATAAACGAAACCTCCTGTTTAGCCAGACTCATTTCACGTCAGGGTGATAGTGTACACATCCCTGACTGTCACTGGGTAATATCGGACCATTCTGATATAGGATTTTAAAAATAAAGGCTTAAATGTCCAATTAAATCTATATTTCAGCTATATTTTGGCTACTAATCAAAGCCATATTGTATCTCTTTTTCAGGCTGCTAATTAAAGCCATGTTGTAACTCTTTTTCAGGCTGTTCTAACATCGAAACCTCCTGTTTAGCCAGACTCATTTCACCTCAGGGTGATAGTATACACATCCCAGACTGTCACTGGGTAATATCGGGCTATTCTGATATAGGATTTAAAAATTAAACGTTTACATGTCCACTTAAAGCTATATTTCAACTCTTTTTCAGGCTGCTAATTAAAGCCATAATGTAACTCTTTTTTAGGCTACTCTATAAACAAAACCTCCTGTTTAGCCAGTCTCATTTCACCTCAGGGTGATAGTATACACATCCCAGACTGTCACTGGGTAATATTGGACTATTCTGATATAGGATTTTAAAATTAAAGGCTGAAATGTCCAGTTAAAGTAATATTTCAACTCTTTTTCAGGCTCTTAATTAAAGCCATATTGTATCTCTTTTTCAGGCTGCTCTAACATCGAAACCTCCTGTTTAGCCAGACTCATTTCACCTCAGGGTGATAGTATACACATCCCAGACAGTCATTGGATAATATCGGACTATTCTGATATAGGATTTTAAAAACAAAGTCTTAAATGTCCAATTAAATCTATATTTCAGCTATATTTTGGCTACTAATCAAAGCCATATTGTATCTCTTTTTCAGGCTGCTCTAACATCGAAACCTCCTGTTTATCCAGACTCATTTCACCTCATGGTGATAGTATACACATCCCAGACTGTCATTGGATAATATCGGACTATTCTGATATAGGATTTTAAAATTAAAGGCTTAAATGTCCAATTAAATCTATATTTCGGATATATTTTGGCTACTAATCAAAGCCATATTGTATCTCTTCTTCAGGCTGATCTAACATCGAAACCTCCTGTTTAGCCAGACTCATTTCACCTCAGGGTGATAGTATACACATCCCAGACAGTCACTGGGTAATATCAGACTATTCTGATATAGGATTTAAAAATTAAACATTTACATGTCCACTTAATGCTATATTTCAACTCTTTTTCAGGCTGCTAATTAAAGCCATAATGTAACTCTTTTTCAGGCTGCTCTATAAACGAAACCTCCTGTTTAGCCAGACTCATTTCACCTCAGGGTGATAGTATACACATCTCAGACTGTCACTGGGTACTAGCGGACTATTCTGATATAGGATTTTAAAATTAAAGGCTTAAATGTCCAATTAAATCTAAATTTCGGCTATATTTTGACTACTAATCAAAGCCATATTGTATCTCTTCTTCAGGCTGATCTAACATCGAAACCTTCTGTTTAGCCATACTCATTTCACCTCAGGTTGATAGTATACACATCCAAGACAGTCACTGGGTATTATCAGACTATTCTGATATAGGATTTAAAAATTAAACATTTACATGTCCACTTAAAGCTATATTTCAACTCTTTTTCAGGCTGCTAATTAAAGCCATAATGTAACTCTTTTTCAGGCTGCTCTATAAACGAAACCTCCTGTTTAGCCAGACTCATTTCACGTCAGGGTGATAGTGTACACATCCCTGACTGTCACTGGGTAATATCGGACCATTCTGATATAGGATTTTAAAAATAAAGGCTTAAATGTCCAATTAAAGGAAGATTTCAACTCTTTTTCAGGCTCTTAATTGAAGCCATATTGTAACTCTTTTTCAGGCTGCTCTATAAATGAAACCTCCCGTTTAGCCAGACTCATTTCACCTCAGGGTGATAGTATACACATCCCAGATTGTCACAGGGTACTATCGGACTATTCTGATACAGGATTTTAAAATTAAAGGCTTAAATGTCCAATTAAATCTATATTTCGGCTATATTTTGGCTACTAATCAAAGCCATATTGTATCTCTTCTTCAGGCTGATCTAACATCGAAACCTCCTGTTTAGCCAGACTCATTTCACCTCAGGGTGATAGTATACACATCCCAGACAGTCACTGGGTAATATCAGACTATTCTGATATAGGATTTAAAAATTAAACATTTACATGTCCACTTAATGCTATATTTCAACTCTTTTTCAGGCTGCTAATTAAAGCCATAATGTAACTCTTTTTCAGGCTGCTCTATAAACGAAACCTCCTGTTTAGCCAGACTCATTTCACCTCAGGGTGATATTATACATATCTCAGACTGTCTCTGGGTACTATCGGACTATTCTGATATAGGATTTTAAAATTAAAGGCTTAAATGTCCAATTAAATCTATATTTTGGCTATATTTTGGCTACTAATCAAAGCCATATTGTATCTCTTCTTCAGGCTGATCTAACATTGAAACCTCCTGTTTAGCCAGACTCATTTCACCTCAGGTAGATAGCATACACATCCAAGACAGTCACTGGGTATTATCAGACTATTCTGATATAGTATTTAAAAATTAAACATTTACATGTCCACTTAAAGCTATATTTCAACTCTTTTTCAGGCTGCTAATTAAAGCCATAATGTAACTCTTTTTCAGGCTGCTCTATAAACGAAACCTCCTGTTTAGCCAGACTCATTTCACGTCAGGGTGATAGTGTACACATCCCTGACTGTCACTGGGTAATATCGGACCATTCTGATATAGGATTTTAAAAATAAAGGCTTAAATGTCCAATTAAATCTATATTTCAGCTATATTTTGGCTACTAATCAAAGCCATATTGTATCTCTTTTTCAGGCTGCTAATTAAAGCCATGTTGTAACTCTTTTTCAGGCTGTTCTAACATCGAAACCTCCTGTTTAGCCAGACTCATTTCACCTCAGGGTGATAGTATACACATCCCAGACTGTCACTGGGTAATATCGGGCTATTCTGATATAGGATTTAAAAATTAAACGTTTACATGTCCACTTAAAGCTATATTTCAACTCTTTTTCAGGCTGCTAATTAAAGCCATAATGTAACTCTTTTTTAGGCTACTCTATAAACAAAACCTCCTGTTTAGCCAGTCTCATTTCACCTCAGGGTGATAGTATACACATCCCAGACTGTCACTGGGTAATATTGGACTATTCTGATATAGGATTTTAAAATTAAAGGTTTAAATGTCCAGTTAAAGGAATATTTCAACTCTTTTTCAGGCTCTTAATTAAAGCCATATTGTATCTCTTTTTCAGGCTGCTCTAACATCGAAACCTCCTGTTTAGCCAGACTCATTTCACCTCAGGGTGATAGTATACACATCCCAGACTGTCACTGGGTGATATTGGACTATTCTGATATAGGATTTTAAAATTAAAGGCTGAAATGTCCAGTTAAAGTAATATTTCAACTCTTTTTCAGGCTCTTAATTAAAGCCATATTGTATCTCTTTTTCAGGCTGCTCTAACATCGAAACCTCCTGTTTAGCCAGACTCATTTCACCTCAGGGTGATAGTATACACATCCCAGACAGTCACTGGGTAATATCAGACTATTCTGATATAGGATTTAAAAATTAAACATTTACATGTCCACTTAATGCTATATTTCAACTCTTTTTCAGGCTGCTAATTAAAGCCATAATGTAACTCTTTTTCAGGCTGCTCTATAAACAAAACCTCCTGTTTAGCCAGACTCATTTCACCTCAGGGTGATAGTATACACATCCCTGACTGTCACTGGGTAATATCGGACCATTCTGATATAGGATTTTAAAAACAAAGTCTTAAATGTCCAATTAAATCTATATTTCAGCTATATTTTGGCTACTAATCAAAGCCATATTGTATCTCTTTTTCAGGCTGCTCTAACATCGAAACCTCCTGTTTATCCAGACTCATTTCACCTCATGGTGATAGTATACACATCCCAGACTGTCATTGGATAATATCGGACTATTCTGATATAGGATTTTAAAATTAAAGGCTTAAATGTCCAATTAAATCTATATTTCGGCTATATTTTGGCTACTAATCAAAGCCATATTGTATCTCTTCTTCAGGCTGATCTAACATCGAAACCTCCTGTTTAGCCAGACTCATTTCACCTCAGGTTGATAGTATACACATCCAAGACAGTCACTGGGTATTATCAGACTATTCTGATATAGTATTTAAAAATTAAACATTTACATGTCCACTTAAAGCTATATTTCAACTCTTTTTCATGCTGCTAATTAAAGCCATAATTTAACTCTTTTTCAGGCTGCTCTATAAACGAAATCTCCTGTTTAGCCAGACTCATTTCACGTCAGGGTGATATTGTACACATCCCTGACTGTCACTGGGTAATATCTGACCATTCTGATATAGGATTTTAAAAATAAAGGCTTAAATGTTCAATTAAATCTATATTTCAGCTATATTTTGGCTACTAATCAAAGCCATATTGTATCTCTTTTTCAGGCTGCTAATTAAAGCCATGTTGTAACTCTTTTTCAGGCTGTTCTAACATCGAAACCTCCTGTTTAGCCAGACTCATTTCACCTCAGGGTGATAGTATACACATCCCAGACAGTCACTGGGTAATATCAGACTATTCTGATACAGGATTTAAAAATTAAACATTTACATGTCCACTTAATGCTATATTTCAACTCTTTTTCAGGCTGCTAATTAAAGCCATAATGTAACTCTTTTTCAGGCTGCTCTATAAACGAAACCTCCTGTTTAGCCAGACTCATTTCACCTCAGGGTGATAGTATACACATCTCAGACTGTCACTGGGTACTATCGGACTATTCTGATATAGGATTTTAAAATTAAAGGCTTAAATGTCCAATTAAATCTATATTTCGGCTATATTTTGGCTACTAATCAAAGCCATATTGTATCTCTTCTTCAGGCTGATCTAACATCGAAACCTCCTGTTTAGCCAGACTCATTTCACCTCAGGTTGATAGTATACACATCCAAGACAGTCACTGGGTATTATCAGACTATTCTGATATAGTATTTAAAAATTAAACATTTACATGTCCACTTAAAGCTATATTTCAACTCTTTTTCATGCTGCTAATTAAAGCCATAATTTAACTCTTTTTCAGGCTGCTCTATAAACGAAATCTCCTGTTTAGCCAGACTCATTTCACGTCAGGGTGATATTGTACACATCCCTGACTGTCACTGGGTAATATCGGACCATTCTGATATAGGATTTTAAAAATAAAGGCTTAAATGTCCAATTAAATCTATATTTCAGCTATATTTTGGCTACTAATCAAAGCCATATTGTATCTCTTTTTCAGGCTGCTAATTAAAGCCATGTTGTAACTCTTTTTCAGGCTGTTCTAACATCGAAACCTCCTGTTTAGCCAGACTCATTTCACCTCAGGGTGATAGTAGACACATCCCAGACAGTCACTGGGTAATATAGGGCTATTCTGATATAGGATTTAAAAATTAAACATTTACATGTCCACTTAATGCTATATTTCAAATCTTTTTCAGGCTGCTAATTAAAGCCATAATGTAACTCTTTTTTAGGCTGTTCTATAAACAAAACCTCCTGTTTAGCCAGTCTCATTTCACCTCAGGGTGATAGTATACACATCCCAGACGGTCACTGGGTAATATTGGACTATTGTGATATAGGATTTTAAAATTAAAGGCTTAAATGTCCAGTTAAAGGAATATTTCAACTCTTTTTCAGGCTCTTAATTAAAGCCATATTGTATCTCTTTTTCAGGCTGCTCTAACATCGAAACCTCCTGTTTAGCCAGACTCATTTCACCTCAGGGTGATAGTATACACATCCCAGACTGTCACTGGGTACTATCGGACTATTCTGATATAGAATTTTAAAATTAAAGGCTTAAATGTCCAGTTAAAGGAATAGTTCAACTCTTTTTCAGGCTCTTAATTAAAGCCATATTGTATCTCTTATTCAGGCTGCTCTAACATCGAAACCTCCTGTTTAGCCAGACTCATTTCACCTCAGGGTGATAGTATACACATCCCAGACAGTCACTGGGTAATATCAGACTATTCTGATATAGGATTTAAAAATTAAACATTTACATGTCCAATTAATGCTATATTTCAACTCTTTTTCAGGCTGCTAATTAAAGCCATAATGTAACTCTTTTTCAGGCTGCTCTATAAACGAAACCTCCTGTTTAGCCAGACTCATTTCACCTCAGGGTGATAGTATACACATCCCTGACTGTCACTGGGTAATATCGGACCATTCTGATATAGGATTTTAAAAAGAAAGTCTTAAATGTCCAATTAAATCTATATTTCAGCTATATTTTGGCTACTAATCAAAGCCATATTGTATCTCTTTTTCAGGCTGCTCTAACATCGAAACCTCCTGTTTATCCAGACTCATTTCACCTCATGGTGATAGTATACACATCCCAGACTGTCATTGGATAATATCGGACTATTCTGATATAGGATTTTAAAATGAAAGGCTTAAATGTCCAATTAAATCTATATTTCGGCTATATTTTGGCTACTAATCAAAGCCATATTGTATCTCTTCTTCAGACTGATCTAACATCGAAACCTCCTGTTTAGCCAGACTCATTTCACATCAGGGTGATAGTATACACATCCCAGACAGTCACTGGGTAATATCAGACTATTCTGATACAGGATTTAAAAATTAAACATTTACATGTCCACTTAATGCTATATTTCAACTCTTTTTCAGGCTGCTAATTAAAGCCATAATGTAACTCTTTTTCAGGCTGCTCTATAAACGAAACCTCCTGTTTAGCCAGACTCATTTCACCTCAGGGTGATAGTATACACATCTCAGACTGTCACTGGGTACTATCGGACTATTCTGATATAGGATTTTAAAATTAAAGGCTTAAATGTCCAATTAAATCTATATTTTGGCTATATTTTGGCTACTAATCAAAGCCATATTGTATCTCTTCTTCAGGCTGATCTAACATCGAAACCTCCTGTTTAGCCAGACTCATTTCACCTCAGGTTGATAGTATACACATCCAAGACAGTCACTGGGTATTATCAGACTATTCTGATATAGTATTTAAAAATTAAACATTTACATGTCCACTTAAAGCTATATTTCAACTCTTTTTCATGCTGCTAATTAAAGCCATAATTTAACTCTTTTTCAGGCTGCTCTATAAACGAAATCTCCTGTTTAGCCAGACTCATTTCACGTCAGGGTGATATTGTACACATCCCTGACTGTCACTGGGTAATATCGGACCATTCTGATATAGGATTTTAAAAATAAAGGCTTAAATGTCCAATTAAATCTATATTTCAGCTATATTTTGGCTACTAATCAAAGCCATATTGTATCTCTTTTTCAGGCTGCTAATTAAAGCCATGTTGTAACTCTTTTTCAGGCTGTTCTAACATCGAAACCTCCTGTTTAGCCAGACTCATTTCACCTCAGGGTGATAGTATACACATCCCAGACAGTCACTGGGTAATATAGGGCTATTCTGATATAGGATTTAAAAATTAAACATTTACATGTCCACTTAATGCTATATTTCAACTCTTTTTCAGGCTGCTAATTAAAGCCATAATGTAACTCTTTTTTAGGCTGTTCTATAAACAAAACCTCCTGTTTAGCCAGTCTCATTTCACCTCAGGGTGATAGTATACACATCCCAGACTGTCACTGGGTAATATTGGACTATTGTGATATAGGATTTTAAAATTAAAGGCTTAAATGTCCAGTTAAAGGAATATTTCAACTCTTTTTCAGGCTCTTAATTAAAGCCATATTGTATCTCTTTTTCAGGCTGCTCTAACATCGAAACCTCCTGTTTAGCCAGACTCATTTCACCTCAGGGTGATAGTATACACATCCCAGACTGTCACTGGGTAATATTGGACTATTCTGATATAGGATTTTAAAATTAAAGGCTTAAATGTCCAGTTAAAGGAATATTTCAACTCTTTTTCAGGCTCTTAATTAAAGTCATATTGTATCTCTTTTTCAGGCTGCTCTAACATCGAAACCTCCTGTTTAGCCAGACTCATTTCACCTCAGGGTGATAGTATACACATCCCAGACAGTCACTGGGTAATATCAGACTATTCTGATATAGGATTTAAAAATTAAACATTTACATGTCCAATTAATGCTATATTTCAACTCTTTTTCAGGCTGCTAATTAAAGCCATAATGTAACTCTTTTTCAGGCTGCTCTATAAACGAAACCTCCTGTTTAGCTAGACTCATTTCACCTCAGGTTGATAGTATACACATCCAAGACAGTCACTGGGTATTATCAGACTATTATGATATAGTATTTAAAAATTAAACGTTTACATGTCCACTTAAAGCTATATTTCAACTCTTTTTCAGGCTGCTAATTAAAGCCATAATGTAACTCTTTTTCAGGTTGCTCTATAAACGAAACCTCCTGTTTAGCCAGACTCATTTCACGTCAGGGTGATAGTGTACACATCCTTGACTGTCACTGGGTAATATCGGACCATTCTGATATAGGATTTTAAAAATAAAGGCTTAAATCTCCAATTAAAGGAAGATTTCAACTCTTTTTCAGGCTCTTAATTGAAGCCATATTGTAACTCTTTTTCAGGCTGCTCTATAAATGAAACCTCCTGTTTAGCCAGACTCATTTCACCTCAGGGTGATAGTATACACATCCCAGACTGTCACTGGGTACTATCGGACTATTCTGATACAGGATTTTAAAATTAAAGGCTTAAATGTCCAATTAAATCTATATTTCGGCTATATTTTGGCTACTAATCAAAGCCATATTGTATCTCTTCTTCAGGCTGATCTAACATCGAAACCTCCTGTTTAGCCAGACTCATTTCACCTCAGGGTGATAGTATACACATCCCAGACAGTCACTGGGTAATATCAGACTATTCTGATATAGGATTTAAAAATTAAACATTTACATGTCCACTTAATGCTATATTTCAACTCTTTTTCAGGCTGCTAATTAAAGCCATAATGTAACTCTTTTTCAGGCTGCTCTATAAACGAAACCTCCTGTTTAGCCAGACTCATTTCACCTCAGGGTGATAGTATACACATCTCAGACTGTCACTGGGTACTATCGGACTATTCTGATATAGGATTTTAAAATTAAAGGCTTAAATGTCCAATTAAATCTATATTTTGGCTATATTTTGGCTACTAATCAAAGCCATATTGTATCTCTTCTTCAGGCTGATCTAACATCGAAACCTCCTGTTTAGCCAGACTCATTTCACCTCAGGTAGATAGTATACACATCCAAGACAGTCACTGGGTATTATCAGACTATTCTGATATAGTATTTAAAAATTAAACATTTACATGTCCACTTAAAGCTATATTTCAACTCTTTTTCAGGCTGCTAATTAAAGCCATAATGTAACTCTTTTTCAGGCTGCTCTATAAACGAAACCTCCTGTTTAGCCAGACTCATTTCACGTCAGGGTGATAGTGTACACATCCCTGACTGTCACTGGGTAATATCGGACCATTCTGATATAGTATTTTAAAAATAAAGGCTTAAATGTCCAATTAAAGGAAGATTTCAACTCTTTTTCAGGCTCTTAATTGAAGCCATATTGTAACTCTTTTTCAGGCTGCTCTATAAATGAAACCTCCTGTTTAGCCAGACTCATTTCACCTCAGGGTGATAGTATACACATCTCAGACTGTCACTGGGTACTATTGGACTATTCTGATATAGGATTTTAAAATTAAAGGCTTAAATGTCCAGTTAAAGGAATATTTCAACTCTTTTTCAGGCTCTTAATTAAAGCCATATTGTATCTCTTTTTCAGGCTGCTCTAACATCGAAACCTCCTGTTTAGCCAGACTCATTTCACCTCAGGGTGATAGTATACACATCCCAGACAGTCACTGGGTAATATCAGACTATTCTGATATAGGATTTAAAAATTAAACATTTACATGTCCACTTAATGCTATATTTCAACTCTTTTTCAGGCTGCTAATTAAAGCCATAATGTAACTCTTTTTCAGGCTGCTCTATAAACAAAACCTCCTGTTTAGCCAGACTCATTTCACCTCAGGGTGATAGTATACACATCCCTGACTGTCACTGGGTAATATCGGACCATTCTGATATAGGATTTTAAAAACAAAGTCTTAAATGTCCAATTAAATCTATATTTCAGCTATATTTTGGCTACTAATCAAAGCCATATTGTATCTCTTTTTCAGGCTGCTCTAACATCGAAACCTCCTGTTTATCCAGACTCATTTCACCTCATGGTGATAGTATACACATCCCAGACTGTCATTGGATAATATCGGACTATTCTGATATAGGATTTTAAAATTAAAGGCTTAAATGTCCAATTAAATCTATATTTCGGCTATATTTTGGCTACTAATCAAAGCCATATTGTATCTCTTCTTCAGGCTGATCTAACATCGAAACCTCCTGTTTAGCCAGACTCATTTCACCTCAGGTTGATAGTATACACATCCAAGACAGTCACTGGGTATTATCAGACTATTCTGATATAGTATTTAAAAATTAAACATTTACATGTCCACTTAAAGGTATATTTCAACTCTTTTTCATGCTGCTAATTAAAGCCATAATTTAACTCTTTTTCAGGCTGCTCTATAAACGAAATCTCCTGTTTAGCCAGACTCATTTCACGTCAGGGTGATATTGTACACATCCCTGACTGTCACTGGGTAATATCGGACCATTCTGATATAGGATTTTAAAAATAAAGGCTTAAATGTCCAATTAAATCTATATTTCAGCTATATTTTGGCTACTAATCAAAGCCATATTGTATCTCTTTTTCAGGCTGCTAATTAAAGCCATGTTGTAACTCTTTTTCAGGCTGTTCTAACATCGAAACCTCCTGTTTAGCCAGACTCATTTCACCTCAGGGTGATAGTATACACATCCCAGACAGTCACTGGGTAATATAGGGCTATTCTGATATAGGATTTAAAAATTAAACATTTACATGTCCACTTAATGCTATATTTCAACTCTTTTTCAGGCTGCTAATTAAAGCCATAATGTAACTCTTTTTTAGGCTGTTCTATAAACAAAACCTCCTGTTTAGCCAGTCTCATTTCACCTCAGGGTGATAGTATACACATCCCAGACTGTCACTGGGTAATATTGGACTATTGTGATATAGGATTTTAAAATTAAAGGCTTAAATGTCCAGTTAAATGAATATTTCAACTCTTTTTCAGGCTCTTAATTAAAGCCATATTGTATCTCTTTTTCAGGCTGCTCTAACATCGAAACCTCCTGTTTAGCCAGACTCATTTCACCTCAGGGTGATAGTATACACATCCCAGACTGTCACTGGGTAATATTGGACTATTCTGATATAGGATTTTAAAATTAAAGGCTTAAATGTCCAGTTAAAGGAATATTTCAACTCTTTTTCAGGCTCTTAATTAAAGCCATATTGTATCTCTTTTTCAGGCTGCTCTAACATCGAAACCTCCTGTTTAGCCAGACTCATTTCACCTCAGGGTGATAGTATACACATCCCAGACAGTCACTGGGTATTATCAGACTATTCTGATATAGTATTTAAAAATTAAACATTTACATGTCCACTTAAAGGTATATTTCAACTCTTTTTCATGCTGCTAATTAAAGCCATAATTTAACTCTTTTTCAGGCTGCTCTATAAACGAAATCTCCTGTTTAGCCAGACTCATTTCACGTCAGGGTGATATTGTACACATCCCTGACTGTCACTGGGTAATATCGGACCATTCTGATATAGGATTTTAAAAATAAAGGCTTAAATGTCCAATTAAATCTATATTTCAGCTATATTTTGGCTACTAATCAAAGCCATATTGTATCTCTTTTTCAGGCTGCTAATTAAAGCCATGTTGTAACTCTTTTTCAGGCTGTTCTAACATCGAAACCTCCTGTTTAGCCAGACTCATTTCACCTCAGGGTGATAGTATACACATCCCAGACAGTCACTGGGTAATATAGGGCTATTCTGATATAGGATTTAAAAATTAAACATTTACATGTCCACTTAATGCTATATTTCAACTCTTTTTCAGGCTGCTAATTAAAGCCATAATGTAACTCTTTTTTAGGCTGTTCTATAAACAAAACCTCCTGTTTAGCCAGTCTCATTTCACCTCAGGGTGATAGTATACACATCCCAGACTGTCACTGGGTAATATTGGACTATTGTGATATAGGATTTTAAAATTAAAGGCTTAAATGTCCAGTTAAATGAATATTTCAACTCTTTTTCAGGCTCTTAATTAAAGCCATATTGTATCTCTTTTTCAGGCTGCTCTAACATCGAAACCTCCTGTTTAGCCAGACTCATTTCACCTCAGGGTGATAGTATACACATCCCAGACTGTCACTGGGTAATATTGGACTATTCTGATATAGGATTTTAAAATTAAAGGCTTAAATGTCCAGTTAAAGGAATATTTCAACTCTTTTTCAGGCTCTTAATTAAAGCCATATTGTATCTCTTTTTCAGGCTGCTCTAACATCGAAACCTCCTGTTTAGCCAGACTCATTTCACCTCAGGGTGATAGTATACACATCCCAGACAGTCACTGGGTAATATCAGACTATTCTGATACAGGATTTAAAAATTAAACATTTACATGTCCAATTAATGCTATATTTCAACTCTTTTTCAGGCTGCTAATTAAAGCCATAATGTAACTCTTTTTCAGGCTGCTCTATAAACGAAACCTCCTGTTTAGCCAGACTCATTTCACCTCAGGGTGATAGTATACACATCCCTGACTGTCACTGGGTAATATCGGACCATTCTGATATAGGATTTTAAAAACAAAGTCTTAAATGTCCAATTAAATCTATATTTCAGCTATATTTTGGCTACTAATCAAAGCCATATTGTATCTCTTTTTCAGGCTGCTCTAACATCGAAACCTCCTGTTTATCCAGACTCATTTCACCTCATGGTGATAGTATACACATCCCAGACTGTCATTGGATAATATCGGACTATTCTGATATAGGATTTTAAAATGAAAGGCTTAAATGTCCAATTAAATCTATATTTCGGCTATATTTTGGCTACTAATCAAAGCCATATTGTATCTCTTCTTCAGGCTGATCTAACATCGAAACCTCCTGTTTAGCCAGACTCATTTCACATCAGGGTGATAGTATACACATCCCAGACAGTCACTGGGTAATATCAGACTATTCTGATATAGGATTTAAAAATTAAACATTTACATGTCCACTTAATGCTATATTTCAACTCTTTTTCAGGCTGCTAATTAAAGCCATAATGTAACTCTTTTTCAGGCTGCTCTATAAACGAAACCTCCTGTTTAGCCAGACTCATTTCACCTCAGGGTGATAGTATACACATCTCAGACTGTCACTGGGTACTATCGGACTATTCTGATATAGGATTTTAAAATTAAAGGCTTAAATGTCCAATTAAATCTATATTTCGGCTATATTTTGGCTACTAATCAAAGCCATATTGTATCTCTTCTTCAGGCTGATCTAACATCGAAACCTCCTGTTTAGCCAGACTCATTTCACCTCAGGTTGATAGTATACACATCCAAGACAGTCACTGGGTATTATCAGACTATTCTGATATAGTATTTAAAAATTAAACATTTACATGTCCACTTAAAGCTATATTTCAACTCTTTTTCAGGCTGCTAATTAAAGCCATAATGTAACTCTTTTTCAGGCTGCTCTATAAACGAAACCTCCTGTTTAGCCAGACTCATTTCACGTCAGGGTGATAGTGTACACATCCCTGACTGTCACTGGGTAATATCGGACCATTCTGATATAGGATTTTAAAAATAAAGGCTTAAATGTCCAATTAAATCTATATGTCAGCAATATTTTGGCTACTAATCAAAGCCATATTGTATCTCTTTTTCAGGCTGCTAATTAAAGCCATGTTGTAACTCTTTTTCAGGCTGTTCTAACATCGAAACCTCCTGTTTAGCCAGACTCATTTCACCTCAGGGTGATAGTATACACATCCCAGACTGTCACTGGGTAATATCGGGCTATTCTGATATAGGATTTAAAAATTAAACGTTTACATGTCCACTTAAAGCTATATTTCAACTCTTTTTCAGGCTGCTAATTAAAGCCATAATGTAACTCTTTTTTAGGCTGCTCTATAAACAAAACCTCCTGTTTAGCCAGTCTCTTTTCACCTCAGGGTGATAGTATACACATCCCAGACTGTCACTGGGTAATATTGGACTATTGTGATATAGGATTTTAAAATTAAAGGCTTAAATGTCCAGTTAAAGGAATATTTCAACTCTTTTTCAGGCTCTTAATTAAAGCCATATTGTATCTCTTTTTCAGGCTGCTCTAACATCGAAACCTCCTGTTTAGCCAGACTCATTTCACCTCAGGGTGATAGTATACACATCCCAGACAGTCACTGGGTAATATCAGACTATTCTGATACAGGATTTAAAAATTAAACATTTACATGTCCAATTAATGCTATATTTCAACTCTTTTTCAGGCTGCTAATTAAAGCCATAATGTAACTCTTTTTCAGGCTGCTCTATAAACGAAACCTCCTGTTTAGCCAGACTCATTTCACCTCAGGGTGATAGTATACACATCCCTGACTGTCACTGGGTAATATCGGACCATTCTGATATAGGATTTTAAAAACAAAGTCTTAAATGTCCAATTAAATCTATATTTCAGCTATATTTTGGCTACTAATCAAAGCCATATTGTATCTCTTTTTCAGGCTGCTCTAACATCGAAACCTCCTGTTTATCCAGACTCATTTCACCTCATGGTGATAGTATACACATCCCAGACTGTCATTGGATAATATCGGACTATTCTGATATAGGATTTTAAAATGAAAGGCTTAAATGTCCAATTAAATCTATATTTCGGCTATATTTTGGCTACTAATCAAAGCCATATTGTATCTCTTCTTCAGGCTGATCTAACATCGAAACCTCCTGTTTAGCCAGACTCATTTCACATCAGGGTGATAGTATACACATCCCAGACAGTCACTGGGTAATATCAGACTATTCTGATATAGGATTTAAAAATTAAACATTTACATGTCCACTTAATGCTATATTTCAACTCTTTTTCAGGCTGCTAATTAAAGCCATAATGTAACTCTTTTTCAGGCTGCTCTATAAACGAAACCTCCTGTTTAGCCAGACTCATTTCACCTCAGGGTGATAGTATACACATCTCAGACTGTCACTGGGTACTATCGGACTATTCTGATATAGGATTTTAAAATTAAAGGCTTAAATGTCCAATTAAATCTATATTTCGGCTATATTTTGGCTACTAATCAAAGCCATATTGTATCTCTTCTTCAGGCTGATCTAACATCGAAACCTCCTGTTTAGCCAGACTCATTTCACCTCAGGTTGATAGTATACACATCCAAGACAGTCACTGGGTATTATCAGACTATTCTGATATAGTATTTAAAAATTAAACATTTACATGTCCACTTAAAGCTATATTTCAACTCTTTTTCAGGCTGCTAATTAAAGCCATAATGTAACTCTTTTTCAGGCTGCTCTATAAACGAAACCTCCTGTTTAGCCAGACTCATTTCACGTCAGGGTGATAGTGTACACATCCCTGACTGTCACTGGGTAATATCGGACCATTCTGATATAGGATTTTAAAAATAAAGGCTTAAATGTCCAATTAAATCTATATGTCAGCAATATTTTGGCTACTAATCAAAGCCATATTGTATCTCTTTTTCAGGCTGCTAATTAAAGCCATGTTGTAACTCTTTTTCAGGCTGTTCTAACATCGAAACCTCCTGTTTAGCCAGACTCATTTCACCTCAGGGTGATAGTATACACATCCCAGACTGTCACTGGGTAATATCGGGCTATTCTGATATAGGATTTAAAAATTAAACGTTTACATGTCCACTTAAAGCTATATTTCAACTCTTTTTCAGGCTGCTAATTAAAGCCATAATGTAACTCTTTTTTAGGCTGCTCTATAAACAAAACCTCCTGTTTAGCCAGTCTCTTTTCACCTCAGGGTGATAGTATACACATCCCAGACTGTCACTGGGTAATATTGGACTATTGTGATATAGGATTTTAAAATTAAAGGCTTAAATGTCCAGTTAAAGGAATATTTCAACTCTTTTTCAGGCTCTTAATTAAAGCCATATTGTATCTCTTTTTCAGGCTGCTCTAACATCGAAACCTCCTGTTTAGCCAGACTCATTTCACCTCAGGGTGATAGTATACACATCCCAGACTGTCACTGGGTAATATTGGACTATTCTGATATAGGATTTTAAAATTAAAGGCTTAAATGTCCAGTTAAAGGAATATTTCAACTCTTTTTCAGGCTCTTAATTAAAGCCATATTGTATCTCTTTTTCAGGCTGCTCTAACATCGAAACCTCCTGTTTAGCCAGACTCATTTCACCTCAGGGTGATAGTATACACATCCCAGACAGTCACTGGGTAATATCAGACTATTCTGATATAGGATTTAAAAATTAAACATTTACATGTCCACTTAATGCTATATTTCAACTCTTTTTCAGGCTGCTAATTAAAGCCATAATGTAACTCTTTTTCAGGCTGCTCTATAAACGAAACCTCCTGTTTAGCCAGACTCATTTCACCTCAGGGTGATAGTATACACATCCCTGACTGTCACTGGGTAATATCGGACCATTCTGATATAGGATTTTAAAAACAAAGTCTTAAATGTCCAATTAAATCTATATTTCAGCTATATTTTGGCTACTAATCAAAGCCATATTGTATCTCTTTTTCAGGCTGCTCTAACATCGAAACCTCCTGTTTATCCAGACTCATTTCACCTCATGGTGATAGTATACACATCCCAGACTGTCATTGGATAATATCGGACTATTCTGATATAGGATTTTAAAATTAAAGGCTTAAATGTCCAATTAAATCTATATTTCGGCTATATTTTGGCTACTAATCAAAGCCATATTGTATCTCTTCTTCAGGCTGATCTAACATCGAAACCTCCTGTTTAGCCAGACTCATTTCACCTCAGGGTGATGGTATGCACATCCCAGACAGTCACTGGGTAATATCAGACTATTCTGATATAGGATTTAAAAATTAAACATTTACATGTCCACTTAATGCTATATTTCAACTCTTTTTCAGGCTGCTAATTAAAGCCATAATGTAACTCTTTTTCAGGCTGCTCTATAAACGAAACCTCCTGTTTAGCCAGACTCATTTCACGTCAGGGTGATAGTGTACACATCCCTGACTGTCACTGGGTAATATCGGACCATTCTGATATAGGATTTTAAAAATAAAGGCTTAAATGTCCAATTAAATCTATATTTCAGCTATATTTTGGCTACTAATCAAAGCCATATTGTATCTCTTTTTCAGGCTGCTAATTAAAGCCATGTTGTAACTCTTTTTCAGGCTGTTCTAACATCGAAACCTCCTGTTTAGCCAGACTCATTTCACCTCAGGGTGATAGTATACACATCCCAGACTGTCACTGGGTAATATCGGGCTATTCTGATATAGGATTTAAAAATTAAACGTTTACATGTCCACTTAAAGCTATATTTCAACTCTTTTTCAGGCTGCTAATTAAAGCCATAATGTAACTCTTTTTTAGGCTGCTCTATAAACAAAACCTCCTGTTTAGCCAGTCTCATTTCACCTCAGGGTGATAGTATACACATCCCAGACTGTCACTGGGTAATATTGGACTATTGTGATATAGGATTTTAAAATTAAAGGCTTAAATGTCCAGTTAAAGGAATATTTCAACCCTTTTTCAGGCTCTTAATTAAAGCCATATTGTATCTCTTTTTCAGGCTGCTCTAACATCGAAACCTCCTGTTTAGCCAGACTCATTTCACCTCAGGGTGATAGTATACTCATCCCAGACTGTCACTGGGTAATATTGGACTATTCTGATATAGGATTTTAAAATTAAAGGCTTAAATGTCCAGTTAAAGGAATATTTCAACTCTTTTTCAGGCTCTTAATTAAAGCCATATTGTATCTCTTTTTCAGGCTGCTCTAACATCGAAACCTCCTGTTTAGCCAGACTCATTTCACCTCAGGGTGATAGTATACACATCCCAGACAGTCACTGGGTAATATCAGACTATTCTGATATAGGATTTAAAAATTAAACATTTACATGTCCACTTAATGCTATATTTCAACTCTTTTTCAGGCTGCTAATTAAAGCCATAATGTAACTCTTTTTCAGGCTGCTCTATAAACGAAACCTCCTGTTTAGCCAGACTCATTTCACCTCAGGGTGATAGTATACACATCTCAGACTGTCACTGGGTACTATCGGACTATTCTGATATAGGATTTTAAAATTAAAGGCTTAAATGTCCAATTAAATCTATATTTCGGCTATATTTTGGCTACTAATCAAAGCCATATTGTATCTCTTCTTCAGGCTGATCTAAGATCGAAACCTCCTGTTTAGCCAGACTCATTTCACCTCAGGTTGATAGTATACACATCCAAGACAGTCACAGGGTATTATCAGACTATTCTGATATAGTATTTAAAAATTAAACATTTACATGTCCACTTAAAGCTATATTTCAACTCTTTTTCAGGCTGCTAATTAAAGCCATAATGTAACTCTTTTTCAGGCTGCTCTATAAACGAAACCTCCTGTTTAGCCAGACTCATTTCACGTCAGGGTGATAGTGTACACATCCCTGACTGTCACTGGGTAATATCGGACAATTCTGATATAGGATTTTAAAAATAAAGGCTTAAATGTCCAATTAAAGGAAGATTTCAACTCTTTTTCAGGCTCTTAATTGAAGCCATATTGTAACTCTTTTTCAGGCTGCTCTATAAATGAAACCTCCTGTTTAGCCAGACTCATTTCACCTCGGGTGATAGTATACACATCCCAGACTGTCACTGGGTACTATCGGACTATTCTGATACAGGATTTGAAAATTAAAGGCTTAAATCTCCAATTAAATCTATATTTCGGCTATATTTTGGCTACTAATCAAAGCCATATTGTATCTCTTTTTCAGGCTGCTCTAACATCGAAACCTCCTGTTTATCCAGACTCATTTCACCTCATGGTGATAGTATACACATCCCAGACTGTCATTGGATAATATCGGACTATTCTGATGTAGGATTTTAAAATTAAAGGCTTAAATGTCCAATTAAATCTATATTTCGGCTATATTTTGGCTACTAATCAAAGCCATATTGTATCTCTTCTTCAGGCTGATCTAACATCGAAACCTCCTGTTTAGCCAGACTCATTTCACCTCAGGGTGATAATATACACATCCCAGACAGTCACTGGGTAATATCAGACTATTCTGATATAGGATTTAAAAATTAAACATTTACATGTCCACTTAATGCTATATTTCAACTCTTTTTCAGGCTGCTAATTAAAGCCATAATGTAACTCTTTTTCAGGCTGCTCTATAAACGAAACCTCCTGTTTAGCCCGACTCATTTCACCTCAGGGTGATAGTATACACATCTCAGACTGTCACTGGGTACTATCGGACTATTCTGATATAGGATTTTAAAATTAAAGGCTTAAATGTCCAATTAAATCTATATTTCGGCTATATTTTGGCTACTAATCAAAGCCATATTGTATCTCTTCTTCAGGCTTATCTAACATCGAAACCTCCTGTTTAGCCAGACTCATTTCACCTCAGGTTGATAGTATACACATCCAAGACAGTCACTGGGTATTATCAGACTATTCTGATATAGTATTTAAAAATTAAACATTTACATGTCCACTTAATGCTATATTTCAACTCTTTTTCAGGCTGCTAATTAAAGCCATAATGTAACTCTTTTTCAGGCTGCTCTATAAACGAAACCTCCTGTTTAGCCAGACTCATTTCACATCAGGGTGATAGTGTACACATCCCTGACTGTCACTGGGTAATATCGGACCATTCTGATATAGGATTTTAAAAATAAAGGCTTAAATGTCCCATTAAAGGAAGATTTCAACTCTTTTTCAGGCTCTTAATTGAAGCCATATTGTAACTATTTTTCAGGCTGCTCTATAAATGAAACCTCCTGTTTAGCCAGACTCATTTCACCTCAGGGTGATAGTATACACATCCCAGACTGTCACTGGGTACTATCGGACTATTCTGATACAGGATTTTAAAATTAAAGGCTTAAATGTCCAATTAAATCTATATTTCGGCTATATTTTGGCTACTAATCAAAGCCATATTGTATCTCTTCTTCAGGCTGATCTAACATCGAAACCTCCTGTTTAGCCAGACTCATTTCACCTCAGGTTGATAGTATACACATCCAAGACAGTCACTGGGTATTATCAGACTATTATGATATAGTATTTAAAAATTAAACATTTACATGTCCACTTAAAGCTATATTTCAACTCTTTTTCAGGCTGCTAATTAAAGCCATAATGTAACTCTTTTTCAGGTTGCTCTATAAACGAAACCTCCTGTTTAGCCAGACTCATTTCACGTCAGGGTGATAGTGTACACATCCCTGACTGTCACTGGGTAATATCGGACCATTCTGATATAGGATTTTAAAAATGAAGGCTTAAATGTCCAACTAAAGGAATATTTCAACTCTTTTTCAGGCTCTTAATTAAAGCCATATTGTAACTCTTTTTCAGGCTGCTCTATAAATGAAACCTCCTGTTTAGCCAGACTCATTTCACCTCAGGGTGATAGTATACACATCCCAGACTGTCACTGGGTACTATCGGACTATTCTGATACAGGATTTTAAAATTAAAGGCTTAAATGTCCAATTAAATCTATATTTCGGGTATATTTTGGCTACTAATCAAAGCCATATTGTATCTCTTCTTCAGGCTGATCTAACATCGAAACCTCCTGTTTAGCCAGACTCATTTCACCTCAGGGTGATAGTATACACATCCCAGACAGTCACTGGGTAATATCAGACTATTCTGATATAGGATTTAAAAATTAAACATTTACATGTCCACTTAATGCTATATTTCAACTCTTTTTCAGGCTGCTAATTAAAGCCATAATGTAACTCTTTTTCAGGCTGCTCTATAAACGAAACCTCCTGTTTAGCCAGACTCATTTCACCTCAGGGTGATAGTATACACATCTCAGACTGTCACTGGGTACTATCGGACTATTCTGATATAGGATTTTAAAATTAAAGGCTTAAATGTCCAATTAAATCTATATTTCGGCTATATTTTGGCTACTAATCAAAGCCATATTGTATCTCTTCTTCAGGCTGATCTAAGATCGAAACCTCCTGTTTAGCCAGACTCATTTCACCTCAGGTTGATAGTATACACATCCAAGACAGTCACAGGGTATTATCAGACTATTCTGATATAGTATTTAAAAATTAAACATTTACATGTCCACTTAAAGCTTTATTTCAACTCTTTTTCAGGCTGCTAATTAAAGCCATAATGTAACTCTTTTTCAGGCTGCTCTATAAACGAAACCTCCTGTTTAGCCAGACTCATTTCACATCAGGGTGATAGTGTACACATCCCTGACTGTCACTGGGTAATATCGGACCATTCTGATATAGGATTTTAAAAATAAAGGCTTAAATGTCCCATTAAAGGAAGATTTCAACTCTTTTTCAGGCTCTTAATTGAAGCCATATTGTAACTATTTTTCAGGCTGCTCTATAAATGAAACCTCCTGTTTAGCCAGACTCATTTCACCTCAGGGTGATAGTATACACATCCCAGACTGTCACTGGGTACTATCGGACTATTCTGATACAGGATTTTAAAATTAAAGGCTTAAATGTCCAATTAAATCTATATTTCGGCTATATTTTGGCTACTAATCAAAGCCATATTGTATCTCTTCTTCAGGCTGATCTAACATCGAAACCTCCTGTTTAGCCAGACTCATTTCACCTAGGTTGATAGTATACACATCCAAGACAGTCACTGGGTATTATCAGACTATTATGATATAGTATTTAAAAATTAAACATTTACATGTCCACTTAAAGCTATATTTCAACTCTTTTTCAGGCTGCTAATTAAAGCCATAATGTAACTCTTTTTCAGGTTGCTCTATAAACGAAACCTCCTGTTTAGCCAGACTCATTTCACGTCAGGGTGATAGTGTACACATCCCTGACTGTCACTGGGTAATATCGGACCATTCTGATATAGGATTTTAAAAATGAAGGCTTAAATGTCCAACTAAAGGAATATTTCAACTCTTTTTCAGGCTCTTAATTAAAGCCATATTGTAACTCTTTTTCAGGCTGCTCTATAAATGAAACCTCCTGTTTAGCCAGACTCATTTCACCTCAGGGTGATAGTATACACATCCCAGACTGTCACTGGGTACTATCGGACTATTCTGATACAGGATTTTAAAATTAAAGGCTTAAATGTCCAATTAAATCTATATTTCGGGTATATTTTGGCTACTAATCAAAGCCATATTGTATCTCTTCTTCAGGCTGATCTAACATCGAAACCTCCTGTTTAGCCAGACTCATTTCACCTCAGGGTGATAGTATACACATCCCAGACAGTCACTGGGTAATATCAGACTATTCTGATATAGGATTTAAAAATTAAACATTTACATGTCCACTTAATGCTATATTTCAACTCTTTTTCAGGCTGCTCTATAAACGAAACCTCCTGTTTAGCCAGACTCATTTCACGTCAGGGTGATAGTGTACACATCCCTGACTGTCACTGGGTAATATCGGACCATTCTGATATAGGATTTTAAAAATAAAGGCTTAAATGTCCAATTAAAGGAAGATTTCAACTCTTTTTCAGGCTCTTAATTGAAGCCATATTGTAACTATTTTTCAGGCTGCTCTATAAATGAAACCTCCTGTTTAGCCAGACTCATTTCACCTCAGGGTGATAGTATACACATCCCAGACTGTCACTGGGTACTATCGGACTATTCTGATACAGGATTTTAAAATTAAAGGCTTAAATGTCCAATTAAATCTATATTTCGGCTATATTTTGGCTACTAATCAAAGCCATATTGTATCTCTTCTTCAGGCTGATCTAACATCGAAACCTCCTGTTTAGCCAGACTCATTTCACCTAGGTTGATAGTATACACATCCAAGACAGTCACTGGGTATTATCAGACTATTATGATATAGTATTTAAAAATTAAACATTTACATGTCCACTTAAAGCTATATTTCAACTCTTTTTCAGGCTGCTAATTAAAGCCATAATGTAACTCTTTTTCAGGTTGCTCTATAAACGAAACCTCCTGTTTAGCCAGACTCATTTCACGTCAGGGTGATAGTGTACACATCCCTGACTGTCACTGGGTAATATCGGACCATTCTGATATAGGATTTTAAAAATGAAGGCTTAAATGTCCAACTAAAGGAATATTTCAACTCTTTTTCAGGCTCTTAATTAAAGCCATATTGTAACTCTTTTTCAGGCTGCTCTATAAATGAAACCTCCTGTTTAGCCAGACTCATTTCACCTCAGGGTGATAGTATACACATCCCAGACTGTCACTGGGTACTATCGGACTATTCTGATACAGGATTTTAAAATTAAAGGCTTAAATGTCCAATTAAATCTATATTTCGGGTATATTTTGGCTACTAATCAAAGCCATATTGTATCTCTTCTTCAGGCTGATCTAACATCGAAACCTCCTGTTTAGCCAGACTCATTTCACCTCAGGGTGATAGTATACACATCCCAGACAGTCACTGGGTAATATCAGACTATTCTGATATAGGATTTAAAAATTAAACATTTACATGTCCACTTAATGCTATATTTCAACTCTTTTTCAGGCTGCTCTATAAACGAAACCTCCTGTTTAGCCAGACTCATTTCACGTCAGGGTGATAGTGTACACATCCCTGACTGTCACTGGGTAATATCGGACCATTCTGATATAGGATTTTAAAAATAAAGGCTTAAATGTCCAATTAAAGGAAGATTTCAACTCTTTTTCAGGCTCTTAATTGAAGCCATATTGTAACTCTTTTTCAGGCTGCTCTATAAATGAAACCTCCTGTTTAGCCAGACTCATTTCACCTCAGGGTGATAGTATACACATCCCAGACTGTCACTGGGTACTATCGGACTATTCTGATACAGGATTTTAAAATTAATGGCTTAAATGTCCAATTAAATCTATATTTCGGCTATATTTTGGCTACTAATCAAAGCCATATTGTATCTCTTCTTCAGGCTGATCTAACATCGAAACCTCCTGTTTAGCCAGACTCATTTCACCTCAGGGTGATAGTATACACATCCCAGACTGTCACTGGGTAATATTGGGCTATTCTGATATAGGATTTTAAAATTAAAGGCTTAAATGTCCAGTTAAAGGAATATTTCAACTCTTTTTCAGGCTCTTAATTAAAGCCATATTGTAACTCTTTTTCAGGCTGCTCTAACATCGAAACCTCCTGTTTAGCCAGACTCATTTCACCTCAGGGTGATAGTATACACATCCCAGACAGTCACTGGGTAATATCAGACTATTCTGATATAGGATTTAAAAATTAAACATTTACATGTCCACTTAATGCTATATTTCAACTCTTTTTCAGGCTGCTAATTAAAGCCATAATGTAACTCTTTTTCAGGCTGCTCTATAAACAAAACCTCCTGTTTAGCCAGACTCATTTCACCTCAGGGTG
Source organism: Zingel zingel (assembly GCA_023566125.1). Classification (NCBI taxonomy): domain Eukaryota; kingdom Metazoa; phylum Chordata; class Actinopteri; order Perciformes; family Percidae; genus Zingel; species Zingel zingel. The sequence continues at coordinate 31,578,594 of CM042319.1, forward strand.
ATAGTATACACATCCCTGACTGTCACTGGGTAATATCGGACCATTCTGATATAGGATTTTAAAAATAACGTCTTAAATGTCCAATTAAATATGTATTTCGGCTATATTTTGGCTACAAATCAAAGCCATATTGTATCTCTTTTTCAGGCTGCTCTAACATCGTAATCTCCTGTTTAGCCAGACTCATTTCATGTCAGGGTGATAGTATACACATCCCTGACTATCACTGGGTAATATCGGACCATTCTGATATAGGATTTTAAAAATAAAGTCTTAAATGTCCAATTAAATCTATATTTCGGCTATATTTTGGCTACTAATCAAAGCCATATTGTATCTCGATTTCAGGCTGCTCTAACATCGAAACCTCCTGTTTAGCCAGACTCATTTCACCTCAGGGTCATACTATACACATCCCAGACTGTCACTGGGTAATAACGGACTATTCTGATATAGGATTTAAAAATTAAAGGTTTACATGTCCACTTAAAGCTATATTTCAACTCTTTTTCAGGCTGCTCTATAAACGAAACCTCCTGTTTAGCCAGACTCATTTCACCTCAGGGTGATAGTATACACATACCTGACTGTCACTGGGTAATATCGGACCATTCTGATATAGGATTTTAAAAATAAAGTCTTAAATGTCCAATTAAATCTATATTTCGGCTATATTTTGGCTACTAATCAAAGCCATATTGTATCTCTTTTTCAGGCTGCTCTAACATCGAAACCTCCTGTTTAGCCAGACTCATTTCACCTCAGGGTGATACTATACACATCCCAGACTGTCACTGGTTAATAACGGACTATTCTGATATAGGATTTAAAAATTAAAGGTTTACATGTCCACTTAAAGCTATATTTCAACTCTTGTTCAGGCTGCTCTATAAACGAAACCTCCTGTTTAGCCAGACTCATATCACCTCAGGGTGATAGTATTCACTTCCCAGACTCTCTGGTGTAATATCGGACCATTCTGATATACAATTTTAAAATTAAAGTGTTAAATGTCCAATTAAATCTATATTTCGGCTATATTTTGGCTACTAATTTAAGCCATATTGTATCTCTTTTTCAGGCTGCTCTAACATCGAAACCTCATGTTTAGCCAGACCTATTTCACGTCAGGGTGATAGTATACACATACCAGACTGTCACTGGGTAATATCGAACTATACTGATATAGAATTTTAAAATTAAAGGCTTAAATGTCCAATTAAAAGAATATTTCAACTCTTTTTCAGGCTGCTAATTAAAGCCATATTGTATCTCTTTTTCAGGCTGCTCTAAAACCAAAATCTCCTGTTTAGCCAGACTCATTTCACCTCAGGGTGATAGTATTCACTTCCCAGACTCTCTCGTGTAATATTGCACCATTCTGATATAGGATTTTAAAATTAAAGGTTTACATATCCACTTAAAGCTATATTTCAACTCTTTTTCAGGCTGCTAATTAAAGCCATAATGTAACTCTTTTTCAGGCTGCTCTATAAACGAAACCTCCTGTTTAGCCAGACTCATTTCACCTCAGGGTGATAGTATACACATCCCTGACTGTCACTGGGTAATATCGGACCATTCTGATATAGGATTTTAAAAATAAAGTCTTAAATGTCCAATTAAATCTATATTTCGGCTATATTTTGGCTACTAATCAAAGCCATATTGTATCTCTTATTCAGGCTGCTCTAACATCGAAACCTCCTGTTTAGCCAGACTCATTTCAACTCAGGGTGATAGTATACACATCCCAAACTGTCACTGGGTAATATCGGACTATTCTGATATAGGATTTTAAAATTAAAGGTTTACATATCCACTTAAAGCTATATTTCAACTCTTTTTCAGGCTGCTAATTTAAGCCATATTGTAACTCTTTTTCAGGCTGCTCTATAAACAAAACCTCCTGTTTAGCCAGACTCATTTCACCTCAGGGTGATAGTATACACATCCCAGACTGTCACTGGGTAATATTGGACTATTCTGATATAGGATTTTAAAATTAAAAGTTTACATATCCACTTAAAGCTATATTTCAACTCTTTTTCAGGCTGCTAATTTAAGCCATATTGTAACTCTTTTTCAGGCTGCTCTATAAACAAAACCTCCTGTTTAGCCAGACTCATTTCACCTCAGGGTGATAGTATACACATCCCAGACTGTCACTGGGTAATATTGGACCACTCTGATATAGGATTTTAAAAATAAAGTCTTAAATGTCCAATTAAATCTATATTTCGGCTATATTTTGGCTACTAATCAAAGCCATATTGTATCTCTTTTTCAGGCTGCTCTAACATCGAAACCTCCTGTTTAGCCAGACTCATTTCACCTCAGGGTGATACTATAAACATCCCAGACTGTCACTGGGTAATAACGGACTATTCTGATATAGGATGTAAAAATTAAAGGTTTACATGTCCACTTAAAGCTATATTTCAACTCTTGTTCAGGCTGCTCTATAAACGAAACCTCCTGTTTAGCCAGACTCATATCACCTCAGGGTGATAGTATTCACTTCCCAGACTCTCTGGTGTAATATCGGACCATTCTGATATACAATTTTAAAATTAAAGTGTTAAATTTCCAATTAAATATATATTTCGGCTATATTTTGGCTACTAATTTAAGCCATATTGTATCTCTTTTTCAGGCTGCTCTAACATCGAAACCTCATGTTTAGCCAGACCTATTTCACGTCAGGGTGATAGTATTCACATACCAGACTGTCACTGGGTACTATCGAACTATACTGATATAGAATTTTAAAATGAAAGGCTTAAATGTCCAATTAAAAGAATATTTCAACTCTTTTTCAGGCTGCTAATTAAAGCCATATTGTATCTCTTTTTCAGGCTGCTCTAAAACCAAAATCTCCTGTTTAGCCAGACTAATTTCACCTCAGGGTGATAGTATTCACTTCCCAGACTCTCTCGTGTAATATTGCACCATTCTGATATAGGATTTTAAAATTAAAGGTTTACATGTCCACTTAAAGCTATATTTCAACTCTTTTTCAGGCTGCTAATTAAAGCCATAATGTAACTCTTTTTCAGGCTGCTCTATAAACGAAACCTCCTGTTTAGCCAGACTCATTTCACCTCAGGGTGATAGTATACACATCCCTGACTGTCACTGGGTAATATCGGACCATTCTGATATAGGATTTTAAAAATAAAGTCTTAAATGTCCAATTAAATCTATATTTCGGCTATATTTTGGCTACTAATCAAAGCCATATTGTATCTCGTTTTCAGGCTGCTCTAACATCGAAACCTCCAGTTTAGCCAGACTCATTTCAACTCAGGGTGATAGTGTTCACTTCCCAAATTCTCTGGTGTAATATCGGACCATTCTGATATAGAATTTTAAAATTAAAGTGTTAAATGTCCAATTAAATCTATATTTCAGCTATATTTTGGCTACTAATCAAAGCCATATTGTATCTCTTATTCAGGCTGCTCTAACATCGAAACCTCCTGTTTAGCCAGACTCATTTCATTTCAGGGTGATAGTATACACATCCCAGACTGTCACTGGGTAATATCGGACTATTCTGATATAGGATTTTAAAATTAAAGGTTTACATATCCACTTAAGGCTATATTTCAACTCTTTTTCAGGCTGCTAATTGAAGCCATGTTGTAACTCTTTTTCAGGCTGCTCTAACATCGAAACCTCCTGTTTAGCCAGACTCATTTCACCTCAGGGTGATAGTATACACATCCCAGACTGTCACTGGGTAATATTGGACCATTCTGATATAGGATTTTAAAAACAAAGTCTTAAATGTCCAATTAAATCTATATTTCGGCTATATTTTGGCTACTAATCAAAGCCATATTGTATCTCTTTTTCAGGCTGCTTTAACATCGAAGCCTCCTGTTTAGCCAGACTTATTTCACCTCAGGGTGATCGTATTCACTTGCCAGGCTCTCTCGTGTAATATTGCACCATTCTGATAGAGGATTTTAAAATTAAAGTGTTAAATGTCCAATTAAATCTATATTTCGGCTATATTTTGGCTACTAATTTAAGCCATATTGTATCTCTTTTTCAGGCTGCTCTAAAATCTAAACCTCCTGTTTAGCCAGACTCATTTCACCTCAGGGTGATAGTATTCACTTCCCAGACTCTCACGTGTAATATTGCACCATTCTGATATATGATTTTAAAAATAAATTCTTAAATGTCCAATTAAATCTATATTTCGACTATATTTTGGCTGCTAATTAAAGCCATATTATAACTCTTTTTCAGGCTGCTCTATAAACGAAACCTCCTGTTTAGCCAGACTCATTTTACCTCAGGGTGATAGTATACACATTCCAGACTGTCACTGGGCAATATCAGACTATTCTGATATAGGATTTAAAAATGAAATGTTTATATGTCCACTTAAAGCTATATTTCAACTGTTTTTCAGGCTGCTAATTAAAGCCATAATGTAACTCTTTTCCAGGCTGCTCTAACATCGAAACCTCCTGTTTAGCCAGACTCATTTCATTTCAGGGTGATAGTATACACATCCCAGACTGTCACTGGGTAATATTGGACTATTCTGATATAGGATTTTAAAAGTAAAGGCTTAAATGTCCAATTAAAGCTATATTTCAACTCTTTTTCAGGCTGCTAATTGAAGCCATGTTGTAACTCTTTTTCAGGCTGCTCTAACATCGAAACCTCCTGTTTAGCCAGACTCATTTCACCTCAGGGTGATAGTATTCATTTCCCAGCATCTCACATGTAATATTGCACCATTCTGATATAGGATTTTAAAATTAAAGGTTTACATGTCCATTTTAAGCTATATTTCAACTCCTTTTCAGGCTGCTAATTAAAGCCATAATGTAACTCTTTTTCAGGCTGCTCTATAAACGAAACCTCCTGTTTAGCCAGACTCATTTCACCTCAGGGTGATAGTATACCCATCTCAGACTGCCACTGGGTACTATCGGACTATTCTGAGATAGGATTTTAAAATTAAAGGCTTAAATGTCCAATTAAATCTATATTTCGGCTATATTTTGGCTACTAATCAAAGCCATATTGTATCTCTTTTTCAGGCTGATCTAACATCGAAACCTCCTGTTTAGCCAGACTCATTTCACCTCAGGTTGATAGTATACACATCCAAGACAGTCAATGGGTATTATCAGACTATTCTGATATAGTATTTAAAAATTAAACATTTACATGTCCACTTAAAGCTATATTTCAACTCTTTTTCAGGCTGCTAATTAAAGCCATAATGTAACTCTTTTTCAGGCTGCTCTATAAACGAAACCTCCTGTTTAGCAAGACTCATTTCACGTCAGGGTGATAGTGTACACATCCCTGACTGTCACTGGGTAATATCGGACCATTCTGATATAGGATTTTAAAAATAAAGGCTTAAATGTCCAATTAAAGGAAGATTTCAACTCTTTTTCAGGCTCTTAATTGAAGCCATATTGTAACTCTTTTTCAGGCTGCTCTATAAATGAAACCTCCTGTTTAGCCAGACTCATTTCACCTCAGGGTGATAGTATACACATCCCAGACTGTCACTGGGTACTATCGGACTATTCTGATACAGGATTTTAAAATTAAAGGCTTAAATGTCCAATTAAATCTATATTTCGGCTATATTTTGGCTACTAATCAAAGCCATATTGTATCTCTTCTTCAGGCTGATCTAACATCGAAACCTCCTGTTTAGCCAGACTCATTTCACCTCAGGGTGATAGTATACACATCCCAGACAGTCACTGGGTAATATCAGACTATTCTGATATAGGATTTAAAAATTAAACATTTACATGTCCACTTAATGCTATATTTCAACTCTTTTTCAGGCTGCTAATTAAAGCCATAATGTAACTCTTTTTCAGGCTGCTCTATAAACGAAACCTCCTGTTTAGCCAGACTCATTTCACCTCAGGGTGATAGTATACACATCTCAGACTGTCACTGGGTACTAGCGGACTATTCTGATATAGGATTTTAAAATTAAAGGCTTAAATGTCCAATTAAATCTAAATTTCGGCTATATTTTGACTACTAATCAAAGCCATATTGTATCTCTTCTTCAGGCTGATCTAACATCGAAACCTTCTGTTTAGCCAGACTCATTTCACCTCAGGTTGATAGTATACACATCCAAGACAGTCACTGGGTATTATCAGACTATTCTGATATAGGATTTAAAAATTAAACATTTACATGTCCACTTAAAGCTATATTTCAACTCTTTTTCAGGCTGCTAATTAAAGCCATAATGTAACTCTTTTTCAGGCTGCTCTATAAACGAAACCTCCTGTTTAGCCAGACTCATTTCACGTCAAGGTGATAGTGTACACATCCCTGACTGTCACTGGGTAATATCGGACCATTCTGATATAGGATTTTAAAAATAAAGGCTTAAATGTCCAATTAAAGGAAGATTTCAACTCTTTTTCAGGCTCTTAATTGAAGCCATATTGTAACTCTTTTTCAGGCTGCTCTATAAATGAAACCTCCTGTTTAGCCAGACTCATTTCACCTCAGGGTGATAGTATACACATCCAGACTGTCTCTGGGTACTATCGGACTATTCTGATACAGGATTTTAAAATTAAAGGCTTAAATGTCCAATTAAATCTATATTTCGGCTATATTTTGGCTACTAATCAAAGCCATATTGTATCTCTTCTTCAGGCTGATCTAACATCGAAACCTCCTGTTTAGCCAGACTCATTTCACCTCAGGGTGATAGTATACACATCCCAGACAGTCACTGGGTAATATCAGACTATTCTGATTTGGATTTAAAAATTAAACATTTACATGTCCACTTAATGCTATATTTCAACTCTTTTTCAGGCTGCTAATTAAAGCCATAATGTAACTCTTTTTCAGGCTGCTCTATAAACGAAACCTCCTGTTTAGCCAGACTCATTTCACCTCAGGGTGATAGTATACACATCTCAGACTGTCACTGGGTACTATCGGACTATTCTGATATAGGATTTTAAAATTAAAGGCTTAAATGTCCAATTAAATCTATATTTCGGCTATATTTTGGCTACTAATCAAAGCCATATTGTATCTCTTCTTCAGGCTGATCTAACATCGAAACCTCCTGTTTAGCCAGACTCATTTCACCTCAGGTTGATAGTATACACATCCAAGACAGTCACTGGGTGTTATCAGACTATTCTGATATAGTATTTAAAAATTAAACATTTACATGTCCACTTAAAGCTATATTTCAACTCTTTTTCAGGCTGCTAATTAAAGCCATAATGTAACTCTTTTGCATGCTGCTCTATAAACGAAACCTCCTGTTTAGCCAGACTCTTTTCACGTCAGGGTGATAGTGTACACATCCCTGACTGTCACTGGGTAATATCGGACCATTCTGATATAGGATTTTAAAAATAAAGGCTTAAATGTCCCATTAAAGGAAGATTTCAACTCTTTTTCAGGCTCTTAATTGAAGCCATATTGTAACTCTTTTTCAGGCTGCTCTATAAATGAAACCTCCTGTTTAGCCAGACTCATTTCACCTCAGGGTGATAGTATACACATCCCAGACTGTCACTGGGTACTATCGGACTATTCTGATACAGGATTTTAAAATTAAAGGCTTAAATGTCCAATTAAATCTATATTTTGGCTATATTTTGGCTACTAATCAAAGCCATATTGTAACTCTTCTTCAGGCTGATCTAACATCGAAACCTCCTGTTTAGCCAGACTCATTTCACCTCAGGGTGATAGTATACACATCCCAGACAGTCAATGGGTAATATCAGACTATTCTGATATAGGATTTAAAAATTAAACATTTACATGTCCACTTAATGCTATATTTCAACTCTTTTTCAGGCTGCTAATTAAAGCCATAATGTAACTCTTTTTCAGGCTGCTCTATAAACGAAACCTCCTGTTTAGCCAGACTCATTTCACCTCAGGGTGATAGTATAGACATCTCAGACTGTCACTGGGTACTATCGGACTATTCTGATATAGGATTTTAAAATTAAAGGCTTAAATGTCCAATTAAATCTATATTTCGGCTATATTTTGGCTACTAATCAAAGCCATATTGTATCTCTTCTTCAGGCTGATCTAACATCGAAACCTCCTGTTTAGCCAGACTCATTTCACCTCAGGTTGATAGTATACACATCCAAGACAGTCACTGGGTATTATCAGACTATTCTGATATAGGATTTAAAAATTAAACATTTACATGTCCACTTAAAGCTATATTTCAACTCTGTTTCAGGCTGCTAATTAAAGCCATAATGTAACTCTTTTTCAGGCTGCTCTATAAATGAAACCTCCTGTTTAGCCAGACTCATTTCACGTCAGGGTGATAGTGTACACATCCCTGACTGTCACTGGGTAATATCGGACCATTCTGATATAGGATTTTAAAAATAAAGGCTTAAATGTCCAATTAAAGGAAGATTTCAACTCTTTTTCAGGCTCTTAATTGAAGCCATATTGTAACTCTTTTTCAGGCTGCTCTATAAATGAAACCTCCTGTTTAGCCAGACTCATTTCACCTCAGGGTGATAGTATACACATCCCAGACTGTCACTGGGTACTATCGGACTATTCTGATACAGGATTTTAAAATTAAAGGCTTAAATGTCCAAGTAAATCTATATTTCGGCTATATTTTGGCTACTAATCAAAGCCATATTGTATCTCTTCTTCAGGCTGATCTAACCTCGAAACCTCCTGTTTAGCCAGACTCATTTCACCTCAGGGTGATAGTATACACATCCCAGACAGTCACTGGGTAATATCAGACTATTCTGATATAGGATTTAAAAATTAAACATTTACATGTCCACTTAATGCTATATTTCAACTCTTTTTCAGGCTGCTAATTAAAGCCATAATGTAACTCTTTTTCAGGCTGCTCTATAAACGAAACCTCCTGTTTAGCCAGACTCATTTCACCTCAGGGTGATAGTATACCCATCTCAGACTGCCACTGGGTACTATCGGACTATTCTGATATAGGATTTTAAAATTAAAGGCTTAAATGTCCAATTAAATCTATATTTCGGCTATATTTTGGCTACTAATCAAAGCCATATTGTAACTCTTCTTCAGGCTGATCTAACATCGAAACCTCCTGTTTAGCCAGACTCATTTCACCTCAGGGTGATAGTATACACATCCCAGACAGTCAATGGGTAATATCAGACTATTCTGATATAGGATTTAAAAATTAAACATTTACATGTCCACTTAATGCTATATTTCAACTCTTTTTCAGGCTGCTAATTAAAGCCATAATGTAACTCTTTTTCAGGCTGCTCTATAAACGAAACCTCCTGTTTAGCCAGACTCATTTCACCTCAGGGTGATAGTATACACATCTCAGACTGTCACTGGGTACTATCGGACTATTCTGATATAGGATTTTAAAATTAAAGGCTTAAATGTCCAATTAAATCTATATTTCGGCTATATTTTGGCTACTAATCAAAGCCATATTGTATCTCTTCTTCAGGCTGATCTAACATCGAAACCTCCTGTTTAGCCAGACTCATTTCACCTCAGGTTGATAGTATACACATCCAAGACAGTCACTGGGTATTATCAGACTATTCTGATATAGGATTTAAAAATTAAACATTTACATGTCCACTTAAAGCTATATTTCAACTCTGTTTCAGGCTGCTAATTAAAGCCATAATGTAACTCTTTTTCAGGCTGCTCTATAAATGAAACCTCCTGTTTAGCCAGACTCATTTCACGTCAGGGTGATAGTGTACACATCCCTGACTGTCACTGGGTAATATCGGACCATTCTGATATAGGATTTTAAAAATAAAGGCTTAAATGTCCCATTAAAGGAAGATTTCAACTCTTTTTCAGGCTCTTAATTGAAGCCATATTGTAACTCTTTTTCAGGCTGCTCTATAAATGAAACCTCCTGTTTAGCCAGACTCATTTCACCTCAGGGTGATAGTATACACATCCCAGACTGTCACTGGGTACTATCGGACTATTCTGATACAGGATTTTAAAATTAAAGGCTTAAATGTCCAATTAAATCTATATTTTGGCTATATTTTGGCTACTAATCAAAGCCATATTGTAACTCTTCTTCAGGCTGATCTAACATCGAAACCTCCTGTTTAGCCAGACTCATTTCACCTCAGGGTGATAGTATACACATCCCAGACAGTCAATGGGTAATATCAGACTATTCTGATATAGGATTTAAAAATTAAACATTTACATGTCCACTTAATGCTATATTTCAACTCTTTTTCAGGCTGCTAATTAAAGCCATAATGTAACTCTTTTTCAGGCTGCTCTATAAACGAAACCTCCTGTTTAGCCAGACTCATTTCACCTCAGGGTGATAGTATACACATCTCAGACTGTCACTGGGTACTATCGGACTATTCTGATATAGGATTTTAAAATTAAAGGCTTAAATGTCCAATTAAATCTATATTTCGGCTATATTTTGGCTACTAATCAAAGCCATATTGTATCTCTTCTTCAGGCTGATCTAACATCGAAACCTCCTGTTTAGCCAGACTCATTTCACCTCAGGTTGATAGTATACACATCCAAGACAGTCACTGGGTATTATCAGACTATTCTGATATAGGATTTAAAAATTAAACATTTACATGTCCACTTAAAGCTATATTTCAACTCTGTTTCAGGCTGCTAATTAAAGCCATAATGTAACTCTTTTTCAGGCTGCTCTATAAATGAAACCTCCTGTTTAGCCAGACTCATTTCACGTCAGGGTGATAGTGTACACATCCCTGACTGTCACTGGGTAATATCGGACCATTCTGATATAGGATTTTAAAAATAAAGGCTTAAATGTCCAATTAAAGGAAGATTTCAACTCTTTTTCAGGCTCTTAATTGAAGCCATATTGTAACTCTTTTTCAGGCTGCTCTATAAATGAAACCTCCTGTTTAGCCAGACTCATTTCACCTCAGGGTGATAGTATACACATCCCAGACTGTCACTGGGTACTATCGGACTATTCTGATACAGGATTTTAAAATTAAAGGCTTAAATGTCCAAGTAAATCTATATTTCGGCTATATTTTGGCTACTAATCAAAGCCATATTGTATCTCTTCTTCAGGCTGATCTAACCTCGAAACCTCCTGTTTAGCCAGACTCATTTCACCTCAGGGTGATAGTATACACATCCCAGACAGTCACTGGGTAATATCAGACTATTCTGATATAGGATTTAAAAATTAAACATTTACATGTCCACTTAATGCTATATTTCAACTCTTTTTCAGGCTGCTAATTAAAGCCATAATGTAACTCTTTTTCAGGCTGCTCTATAAACGAAACCTCCTGTTTAGCCAGACTCATTTCACCTCAGGGTGATAGTATACATATCTCAGACTGTCACTGGGTACTATCGGACTATTCTGATATAGGATTTTAAAATTAAAGGCTTAAATGTCCAATTAAATCTATATTTTGGCTATATTTTGGCTACTAATCAAAGCCATATTGTATCTCTTCTTCAGGCTGATCTAACATCGAAACCTCCTGTTTAGCCAGACTCATTTCACCTCAGGTAGATAGTATACACATCCAAGACAGTCACTGGGTATTATCAGACTATTCTGATATAGTATTTAAAAATTAAACATTTACATGTCCACTTAAAGCTATATTTCAACTCTTTTTCAGGCTGCTAATTAAAGCCATAATGTAACTCTTTTTCAGGCTGCTCTATAAACGAAACCTCCTGTTTAGCCAGACTCATTTCACGTCAGGGTGATAGTGTACACATCCCTGACTGTCACTGGGTAATATCGGACCATTCTGATATAGGATTTTAAAAATAAAGGCTTAAATGTCCAATTAAATCTATATTTCAGCTATATTTTGGCTACTAATCAAAGCCATATTGTATCTCTTTTTCAGGCTGCTAATTAAAGCCATGTTGTAACTCTTTTTCAGGCTGTTCTAACATCGAAACCTCCTGTTTAGCCAGACTCATTTCACCTCAGGGTGATAGTATACACATCCCAGACTGTCACTGGGTAATATCGGGCTATTCTGATATAGGATTTAAAAATTAAACGTTTACATGTCCACTTAAAGCTATATTTCAACTCTTTTTCAGGCTGCTAATTAAAGCCATAATGTAACTCTTTTTTAGGCTACTCTATAAACAAAACCTCCTGTTTAGCCAGTCTCATTTCACCTCAGGGTGATAGCATACACATCCCAGACTGTCACTGGGTAATATTGGACTATTCTGATATAGGATTTTAAAATTAAAGGCTTAAATGTCCAGTTAAAGGAATATTTCAACTCTTTTTCAGGCTCTTAATTAAAGCCATATTGTATCTCTTTTTCAGGCTGCTCTAACATCGAAACCTCCTGTTTAGCCAGACTCATTTCACCTCAGGGTGATAGTATACACATCCCAGACTGTCACTGGGTGATATTGGACTATTCTGATATAGGATTTTAAAATTAAAGGCTGAAATGTCCAGTTAAAGTAATATTTCAACTCTTTTTCAGGCTCTTAATTAAAGCCATATTGTATCTCTTTTTCAGGCTGCTCTAACATCGAAACCTCCTGTTTAGCCAGACTCATTTCACCTCAGGGTGATAGTATACACATCCCAGACAGTCACTGGGTAATATCAGACTGATCTGATATAGGATTTAAAAATTAAACATTTACATGTCCACTTAATGCTATATTTCAACTCTTTTTCAGGCTGCTAATTAAAGCCATAATGTAACTCTTTTTCAGGCTGCTCTATAAACAAAACCTCCTGTTTAGCCAGACTCATTTCACCTCAGGGTGATAGTATACACATCCCTGACTGTCACTGGGTAATATCGGACCATTCTGATATAGGATTTTAAAAACAAAGTCTTAAATGTCCAATTAAATCTATATTTCAGCTATATTTTGGCTACTAATCAAAGCCATATTGTATCTCTTTTTCAGGCTGCTCTAACATCGAAACCTCCTGTTTATCCAGACTCATTTCACCTCATGGTGATAGTATACACATCCCAGACTGTCATTGGATAATATCGGACTATTCTGATATAGGATTTTAAAATTAAAGGCGTAAATGTCCAATTAAATCTATATTTCGGATATATTTTGGCTACTAATCAAAGCCATATTGTATCTCTTCTTCAGGCTGATCTAACATCGAAACCTCCTGTTTAGCCAGACTCATTTCACCTCAGGGTGATAGTATACACATCCCAGACAGTCACTGGGTAATATCAGACTATTCTGATATAGGATTTAAAAATTAAACATTTACATGTCCACTTAATGCTATATTTCAACTCTTTTTCAGGCTGCTAATTAAAGCCATAATGTAACTCTTTTTCAGGCTGCTCTATAAACGAAACCTCCTGTTTAGCCAGACTCATTTCACCTCAGGGTGATAGTATACACATCTCAGACTGTCACTGGGTACTAGCGGACTATTCTGATATAGGATTTTAAAATTAAAGGCTTAAATGTCCAATTAAATCTAAATTTCGGCTATATTTTGACTACTAATCAAAGCCATATTGTATCTCTTCTTCAGGCTGATCTAACATCGAAACCTTCTGTTTAGCCATACTCATTTCACCTCAGGTTGATAGTATACACATCCAAGACAGTCACTGGGTATTATCAGACTATTCTGATATAGGATTTAAAAATTAAACATTTACATGTCCACTTAAAGCTATATTTCAACTCTTTTTCAGGCTGCTAATTAAAGCCATAATGTAACTCTTTTTCAGGCTGCTCTATAAACGAAACCTCCTGTTTAGCCAGACTCATTTCACGTCAGGGTGATAGTGTACACATCCCTGACTGTCACTGGGTAATATCGGACCATTCTGATATAGGATTTTAAAAATAAAGGCTTAAATGTCCAATTAAAGGAAGATTTCAACTCTTTTTCAGGCTCTTAATTGAAGCCATATTGTAACTCTTTTTCAGGCTGCTCTATAAATGAAACCTCCCGTTTAGCCAGACTCATTTCACCTCAGGGTGATAGTATACACATCCCAGATTGTCACAGGGTACTATCGGACTATTCTGATACAGGATTTTAAAATTAAAGGCTTAAATGTCCAATTAAATCTATATTTCGGCTATATTTTGGCTACTAATCAAAGCCATATTGTATCTCTTCTTCAGGCTGATCTAACATCGAAACCTCCTGTTTAGCCAGACTCATTTCACCTCAGGGTGATAGTATACACATCCCAGACAGTCACTGGGTAATATCAGACTATTCTGATATAGGATTTAAAAATTAAACATTTACATGTCCACTTAATGCTATATTTCAACTCTTTTTCAGGCTGCTAATTAAAGCCATAATGTAACTCTTTTTCAGGCTGCTCTATAAACGAAACCTCCTGTTTAGCCAGACTCATTTCACCTCAGGGTGATAGTATACATATCTCAGACTGTCTCTGGGTACTATCGGACTATTCTGATATAGGATTTTAAAATTAAAGGCTTAAATGTCCAATTAAATCTAAATTTCGGCTATATTTTGGCTACTAATCAAAGCCATATTGTATCTCTTCTTCAGGCTGATCTAACATCGAAACCTCCTGTTTAGCCAGACTCATTTCACCTCAGGTTGATAGTATACACATCCAAGACAGTCACTGGGTATTATCAGACTATTCTGATATAGGATTTAAAAATTAAACATTTACATGTCCACTTAAAGCTATATTTCAACTCTTTTTCAGGCTGCTAATTAAAGCCATAATGTAACTCTTTTTCAGGCTGCTCTATAAACGAAACCTCCTGTTTAGCCAGACTCATTTCACGTCAGGGTGATAGTGTACACATCCCTGACTGTCACTGGGTAATATCGGACCATTCTGATATAGGATTTTAAAAATAAAGGCTTAAATGTCCAATTAAAGGAAGATTTCAACTCTTTTTCAGGCTCTTAATTGAAGCCATATTGTAACTCTTTTTCAGGCTGCTCTATAAATGAAACCTCCCGTTTAGCCAGACTCATTTCACCTCAGGGTGATAGTATACACATCCCAGATTGTCACAGGCTACTATCGGACTATTCTGATACAGGATTTTAAAATTAAAGGCTTAAATGTCCAATTAAATCTATATTTCGGCTATATTTTGGCTACTAATCAAAGCCATATTGTATCTCTTCTTCAGGCTGATCTAACATCGAAACCTCCTGTTTAGCCAGACTCATTTCACCTCAGGGTGATAGTATACACATCCCAGACAGTCACTGGGTAATATCAGACTATTCTGATATAGGATTTAAAAATTAAACATTTACATGTCCACTTAATGCTATATTTCAACTCTTTTTCAGGCTGCTAATTAAAGCCATAATGTAACTCTTTTTCAGGCTGCTCTATAAACGAAACCTCCTGTTTAGCCAGACTCATTTCACCTCAGGGTGATAGTATACATATCTCAGACTGTCTCTGGGTACTATCGGACTATTCTGATATAGGATTTTAAAATTAAAGGCTTAAATGTCCAATTAAATCTATATTTTGGCTATATTTTGGCTACTAATCAAAGCCATATTGTATCTCTTCTTCAGGCTGATCTAACATCGAAACCTCCTGTTTAGACAGACTCATTTCACCTCAGGTAGATAGCATACACATCCAAGACAGTCACTGGGTATTATCAGACTATTCTGATATAGTATTTAAAAATTAAACATTTACATGTCCACTTAAAGCTATATTTCAACTCTTTTTCAGGCTGCTAATTAAAGCCATAATGTAACTCTTTTTCAGGCTGCTCTATAAACGAAACCTCCTGTTTAGCCAGACTCATTTCATGTCAGGGTGATAGTGTACACATCCCTGACTGTCACTGGGTAATATCGGACCATTCTGATATAGGATTTTAAAAATAAAGGCTTAAATGTCCAATTAAATCTATATTTCAGCTATATTTTGGCTACTAATCAAAGCCATATTGTATCTCTTTTTCAGGCTGCTAATTAAAGCCATGTTGTAACTCTTTTTCAGGCTGTTCTAACATCGAAACCTCCTGTTTAGCCAGACTCATTTCACCTCAGGGTGATAGTATACACATCCCAGACTGTCACTGGGTAATATCGGGCTATTCTGATATAGGATTTAAAAATTAAACGTTTACATGTCCACTTAAAGCTATATTTCAACTCTTTTTCAGGCTGCTAATTAAAGCCATAATGTAACTCTTTTTTAGGCTACTCTATAAACAAAACCTCCTGTTTAGCCAGTCTCATTTCACCTCAGGGTGATAGTATACACATCCCAGACTGTCACTGGGTAATATTGGACTATTCTGATATAGGATTTTAAAATTAAAGGCTTAAATGTCCAGTTAAAGGAATATTTCAACTCTTTTTCAGGCTCTTAATTAAAGCCATATTGTATCTCTTTTTCAGGCTGCTCTAACATCGAAACCTCCTGTTTAGCCAGACTCATTTCACCTCAGGGTGATAGTATACACATCCCAGACTGTCACTGGGTGATATTGGACTATTCTGATATAGGATTTTAAAATTAAAGGCTGAAATGTCCAGTTAAAGTAATATTTCAACTCTTTTTCAGGCTCTTAATTAAAGCCATATTGTATCTCTTTTTCAGGCTGCTCTAACATCGAAACCTCCTGTTTAGCCAGACTCATTTCACCTCAGGGTGATAGTATACACATCCCAGACAGTCACTGGGTAATATCAGACTATTCTGATATAGGATTTAAAAATTAAACATTTACATGTCCACTTAATGCTATATTTCAACTCTTTTTCAGGCTGCTAATTAAAGCCATAATGTAACTCTTTTTCAGGCTGCTCTATAAACAAAACCTCCTGTTTAGCCAGACTCATTTCACCTCAGGGTGATAGTATACACATCCCTGACTGTCACTGGGTAATATCGGACCATTCTGATATAGGATTTTAAAAACAAAGTCTTAAATGTCCAATTAAATCTATATTTCAGCTATATTTTGGCTACTAATCAAAGCCATATTGTATCTCTTTTTCAGGCTGCTCTAACATCGAAACCTCCTGTTTATCCAGACTCATTTCACCTCATGGTGATAGTATACACATCCCAGACTGTCATTGGATAATATCGGACTATTCTGATATAGGATTTTAAAATTAAAGGCTTAAATGTCCAATTAAATCTATATTTCGGCTATATTTTGGCTACTAATCAAAGCCATATTGTATCT
Organism: Zingel zingel; assembly: GCA_023566125.1. Classification (NCBI taxonomy): domain Eukaryota; kingdom Metazoa; phylum Chordata; class Actinopteri; order Perciformes; family Percidae; genus Zingel; species Zingel zingel. The sequence continues at coordinate 31,595,820 of CM042319.1, forward strand.
CTTCTTCAGGCTGATCTAACATCGAAACCTCCTGTTTAGCCAGACTCATTTCACCTCAGGTTGATAGTATACACATCCAAGACAGTCACTGGGTATTATCAGACTATTCTGATATAGTATTTAAAAATTAAACATTTACATGTCCACTTAAAGCTATATTTCAACTCTTTTTCATGCTGCTAATTAAAGCCATAATTTAAATCTTTTTCAGGCTGCTCTATAAACGAAATCTCCTGTTTAGCCAGACTCATTTCACGTCAGGGTGATATTGTACACATCCCTGACTGTCACTGGGTAATATCTGACCATTCTGATATAGGATTTTAAAAATAAAGGCTTAAATGTTCAATTAAATCTATATTTCAGCTATATTTTGGCTACTAATCAAAGCCATATTGTATCTCTTTTTCAGGCTGCTAATTAAAGCCATGTTGTAACTCTTTTTCAGGATGTTCTAACATCGAAACCTCCTGTTTAGCCAGACTCATTTCACCTCAGGGTGATAGTATACACATCCCAGACAGTCACTGGGTAATATCAGACTATTCTGATACAGGATTTAAAAATTAAACATTTACATGTCCACTTAATGCTATATTTCAACTCTTTTTCAGGCTGCTAATTAAAGCCATAATGTAACTCTTTTTCAGGCTGCTCTATAAACGAAACCTCCTGTTTAGCCAGACTCATTTCACCTCAGGGTGATAGTATACACATCTCAGACTGTCACTGGGTACTATCGGACTATTCTGATATAGGATTTTAAAATTAAAGGCTTAAATGTCCAATTAAATCTATATTTCGGCTATATTTTGGCTACTAATCAAAGCCATATTGTATCTCTTCTTCAGGCTGATCTAACATCGAAACCTCCTGTTTAGCCAGACTCATTTCACCTCAGGTTGATAGTATACACATCCAAGACAGTCACTGGGTATTATCAGACTATTCTGATATAGTATTTAAAAATTAAACATTTACATGTCCACTTAAAGCTATATTTCAACTCTTTTTCATGCTGCTAATTAAAGCCATAATTTAACTCTTTTTCAGGCTGCTCTATAAACGAAATCTCCTGTTTAGCCAGACTCATTTCACGTCAGGGTGATATTGTACACATCCCTGACTGTTACTGGGTAATATCGGACCATTCTGATATAGGATTTTAAAAATAAAGGCTTAAATGTCCAATTAAATCTATATTTCAGCTATATTTTGGCTACTAATCAAAGCCATATTGTATCTCTTATTCAGGCTGATCTAACATCGAAACCTCCTGTTTAGCCAGACTCATTTCACCTCAGGTTGATAGTATACACATCCAAGACAGTCACTGGGTATTATCAGACTATTATGATATAGTATTTAAAAATTAAACGTTTACATGTCCACTTAAAGCTATATTTCAACTCTTTTTCAGGCTGCTAATTAAAGCCATAATGTAACTCTTTTTCAGTTTGCTCTATAAACGAAACCTCCTGTTTAGCCAGACTCATTTCACGTCAGGGTGATAGTGTACACATCCCTGACTGTCACTGGGTAATATCGGACCATTCTGATATAGGATTTTAAAAATAAAGGCTTAAATCTCAAATTAAAGGAAGATTTCAACTCTTTTTCAGGCTCTTAATTGAAGCCATATTGTAACTCTTTTTCAGGCTGCTCTATAAATGAAACCTCCTGTTTAGCCAGACTCATTTCACCTCAGGGTGATAGTATACACATCCCAGACTGTCACTGGGTACTATCGGACTATTATGATACAGGATTTTAAAATTAAAGGCTTAAATGTCCAATTAAATCTATATTTCGGCTATATTTTGGCTACTAATCAAAGCCATATTGTATCTCTTCTTCAGGCTGATCTAACATCGAAACCTCCTGTTTAGCCAGACTCATTTCACCTCAGGGTGATAGTATACACATCCCAGACAGTCACTGGGTAATATCAGACTATTCTGATGTAGGATTTAAAAATTAAACATTTACATGTCCACTTAATGCTATATTTCAACTCTTTTTCAGGCTGCTAATTAAAGCCATAATGTAACTCTTTTTCAGGCTGCTCTATAAACGAAACCTCCTGTTTAGCCAGACTCATTTCACCTCAGGGTGATAGTATACACATCTCAGACTGTCACTGGGTACTATCGGACTATTCTGATATAGGATTTTAAAATTAAAGGCTTAAATGTCCAATTAAATCTATATTTCGGCTATATTTTGGCTACTAATCAAAGCCATATTGTATCTCTTCTTCAGGCTGATCTAACATCGAAACCTCCTGTTTAGCCAGACTCATTTCACCTCAGGTTGATAGTATACACATCCAAGACAGTCACTGGGTATTATCAGACTATTCTGATATAGTATTTAAAAATTAAACATTTACATGTCCACTTAAAGCTATATTTCAACTCTTTTTCATGCTGCTAATTAAAGCCATAATTTAACTCTTTTTCAGGCTGCTCTATAAACGAAATCTCCTGTTTAGCCAGACTCATTTCACGTCAGGGTGATATTGTACACATCCATGACTGTCACTGGGTAATATCGGACCATTCTGATATAGGATTTTAAAAATAAAGGCTTAAATGTCCAATTAAATCTATATTTCAGCTATATTTTGGCTACTAATCAAAGCCATATTGTATCTCTTTTTCAGGCTGCTAATTAAAGCCATGTTGTAACTCTTTTTCAGGCTGTTCTAACATCGAAACCTCCTGTTTAGCCAGACTCATTTCACCTCAGGGTGATAGTATACACATCCCAGACAGTCACTGGGTAATATCAGACTATTCTGATATAGGATTTAAAAATTAAACATTTACATGTCCAATTAATGCTATATTTCAACTCTTTTTCAGGCTGCTAATTAAAGCCATAATGTAACTCTTTTTCAGGCTGCTCTATAAACGAAACCTCCTGTTTAGCCAGACTCATTTCACCTCAGGGTGATAGTATACACATCCCTGACTGTCACTGGGTAATATCGGACCATTCTGATATAGGATTTTAAAAACAAAGTCTTAAATGTCCAATTAAATCTATATTTCAGCTATATTTTGGCTACTAATCAAAGCCATATTGTATCTCTTTTTCAGGCTGCTCTAACATCGAAACCTCCTGTTTATCCAGACTCATTTCACCTCATGGTGATAGTTTACACATCCCAGACTGTCATTGGATAATATCGGACTATTCTGATATAGGATTTTAAAATGAAAGGCTTAAATGTCCAATTAAATCTATATTTCGGCTATATTTTGGCTACTAATCAAAGCCATATTGTATCTCTTCTTCAGGCTGATCTAACATCGAAACCTCCTGTTTAGCCAGACTCATTTCACATCAGGGTGATAGTATACACATCCCAGACAGTCACTGGGTAATATCAGACTATTCTGATACAGGATTTAAAAATTAAACATTTACATGTCCACTTAATGCTATATTTCAACTCTTTTTCAGGCTGCTAATTAAAGCCATAATGTAACTCTTTTTCAGGCTGCTCTATAAACGAAACCTCCTGTTTAGCCAGACTCATTTCACCTCAGGGTGATAGTATACACATCTCAGACTGTCACTGGGTACTATCGGACTATTCTGATATAGGATTTTAAAATTAAAGGCTTAAATGTCCAATTAAATCTATATTTCGGCTATATTTTGGCTACTAATCAAAGCCATATTGTATCTCTTATTCAGGCTGATCTAACATCGAAACCTCCTGTTTAGCCAGACTCAGTTCACCTCAGGTTGATAGTATACACATCCAAGACAGTCACTGGGTATTATCAGACTATTATGATATAGTATTTAAAAATTAAACGTTTACATGTCCACTTAAAGCTATATTTCAACTCTTTTTCAGGCTGCTAATTAAAGCCATAATGTAACTCTTTTTCAGTTTGCTCTATAAACGAAACCTCCTGTTTAGCCAGACTCATTTCACGTCAGGGTGATAGTGTACACATCCCTGACTGTCACTGGGTAATATCGGACCATTCTGATATAGGATTTTAAAAATAAAGGCTTAAATCTCAAATTAAAGGAAGATTTCAACTCTTTTTCAGGCTCTTAATTGAAGCCATATTGTAACTCTTTTTCAGGCTGCTCTATAAATGAAACCTCCTGTTTAGCCAGACTCATTTCACCTCAGGGTGATAGTATACACATCCCAGACTGTCACTGGGTACTATCGGACTATTATGATACAGGATTTTAAAATTAAAGGCTTAAATGTCCAATTAAATCTATATTTCGGCTATATTTTGGCTACTAATCAAAGCCATATTGTATCTCTTCTTCAGGCTGATCTAACATCGAAACCTCCTGTTTAGCCAGACTCATTTCACCTCAGGGTGATAGTATACACATCCCAGACAGTCACTGGGTAATATCAGACTATTCTGATGTAGGATTTAAAAATTAAACATTTACATGTCCACTTAATGCTATATTTCAACTCTTTTTCAGGCTGCTAATTAAAGCCATAATGTAACTCTTTTTCAGGCTGCTCTATAAACGAAACCTCCTGTTTAGCCAGACTCATTTCACCTCAGGGTGATAGTATACACATCTCAGACTGTCACTGGGTACTATCGGACTATTCTGATATAGGATTTTAAAATTAAAGGCTTAAATGTCCAATTAAATCTATATTTCGGCTATATTTTGGCTACTAATCAAAGCCATATTGTATCTCTTCTTCAGGCTGATCTAACATCGAAACCTCCTGTTTAGCCAGACTCATTTCACCTCAGGTTGATAGTATACACATCCAAGACAGTCACTGGGTATTATCAGACTATTCTGATATAGTATTTAAAAATTAAACATTTACATGTCCACTTAAAGCTATATTTCAACTCTTTTTCATGCTGCTAATTAAAGCCATAATTTAACTCTTTTTCAGGCTGCTCTATAAACGAAATCTCCTGTTTAGCCAGACTCATTTCACGTCAGGGTGATATTGTACACATCCATGACTGTCACTGGGTAATATCGGACCATTCTGATATAGGATTTTAAAAATAAAGGCTTAAATGTTCAATTAAATCTATATTTCAGCTATATTTTGGCTACTAATCAAAGCCATATTGTATCTCTTTTTCAGGCTGCTAATTAAAGCCATGTTGTAACTCTTTTTCAGGCTGTTCTAACATCGAAACCTCCTGTTTAGCCAGACTCATTTCACCTCAGGGTGATAGTATACACATCCCAGACAGTCACTGGGTAATATCAGACTATTCTGATATAGGATTTAAAAATTAAACATTTACATGTCCAATTAATGCTATATTTCAACTCTTTTTCAGGCTGCTAATTAAAGCCATAATGTAACTCTTTTTCAGGCTGCTCTATAAACGAAACCTCCTGTTTAGCCAGACTCATTTCACCTCAGGGTGATAGTATACACATCTCAGACTGTCACTGGGTACTATCGGACTATTCTGATATAGGATTTTAAAATTAAAGGCTTAAATGTCCAATTAAATCTATATTTCGGCTATATTTTGGCTACTAATCAAAGCCATATTGTATCTCTTATTCAGGCTGATCTAACATCGAAACCTCCTGTTTAGCCAGACTCATTTCACCTCAGGTTGATAGTATACACATCCAAGACAGTCACTGGGTATTATCAGACTATTATGATATAGTATTTAAAAATTAAACGTTTACATGTCCACTTAAAGCTATATTTCAACTCTTTTTCAGGCTGCTAATTAAAGCCATAATGTAACTCTTTTTCAGTTTGCTCTATAAACGAAACCTCCTGTTTAGCCAGACTCATTTCACGTCAGGGTGATAGTGTACACATCCCTGACTGTCACTGGGTAATATCGGACCATTCTGATATAGGATTTTAAAAATAAAGGCTTAAATCTCAAATTAAAGGAAGATTTCAACTCTTTTTCAGGCTCTTAATTGAAGCCATATTGTAACTCTTTTTCAGGCTGCTCTATAAATGAAACCTCCTGTTTAGCCAGACTCATTTCACCTCAGGGTGATAGTATACACATCCCAGACTGTCACTGGGTACTATCGGACTATTATGATACAGGATTTTAAAATTAAAGGCTTAAATGTCCAATTAAATCTATATTTCGGCTATATTTTGGCTACTAATCAAAGCCATATTGTATCTCTTCTTCAGGCTGATCTAACATCGAAACCTCCTGTTTAGCCAGACTCATTTCACCTCAGGGTGATAGTATACACATCCCAGACAGTCACTGGGTAATATCAGACTATTCTGATGTAGGATTTAAAAATTAAACATTTACATGTCCACTTAATGCTATATTTCAACTCTTTTTCAGGCTGCTAATTAAAGCCATAATGTAACTCTTTTTCAGGCTGCTCTATAAACGAAACCTCCTGTTTAGCCAGACTCATTTCACCTCAGGGTGATAGTATACACATCTCAGACTGTCACTGGGTACTATCGGACTATTCTGATATAGGATTTTAAAATTAAAGGCTTAAATGTCCAATTAAATCTATATTTCGGCTATATTTTGGCTACTAATCAAAGCCATATTGTATCTCTTCTTCAGGCTGATCTAACATCGAAACCTCCTGTTTAGCCAGACTCATTTCACCTCAGGTTGATAGTATACACATCCAAGACAGTCACTGGGTATTATCAGACTATTCTGATATAGTATTTAAAAATTAAACATTTACATGTCCACTTAAAGCTATATTTCAACTCTTTTTCATGCTGCTAATTAAAGCCATAATTTAACTCTTTTTCAGGCTGCTCTATAAACGAAATCTCCTGTTTAGCCAGACTCATTTCACGTCAGGGTGATATTGTACACATCCATGACTGTCACTGGGTAATATCGGACCATTCTGATATAGGATTTTAAAAATAAAGGCTTAAATGTCCAATTAAATCTATATTTCAGCTATATTTTGGCTACTAATCAAAGCCATATTGTATCTCTTTTTCAGGCTGCTAATTAAAGCCATGTTGTAACTCTTTTTCAGGCTGTTCTAACATCGAAACCTCCTGTTTAGCCAGACTCATTTCACCTCAGGGTGATAGTATACACATCCCAGACAGTCACTGGGTAATATAGGGCTATTCTGATATAGGATTTAAAAATTAAACATTTACATGTCCACTTAATGCTATATTTCAACTCTTTTTCAGGCTGCTAATTAAAGCCATAATGTAACTCTTTTTTAGGCTGTTCTATAAACAAAACCTCCTGTTTAGCCAGTCTCATTTCACCTCAGGGTGATAGTATACACATCCCAGACTGTCACTGGGTAATATTGGACTATTGTGATATAGGATTTTAAAATTAAAGGCTTAAATGTCCAGTTAAAGGAATATTTCAACTCTTTTTCAGGCTCTTAATTAAAGCCATATTGTATCTCTTTTTCAGGCTGCTCTAACATCGAAACCTCCTGTTTAGCCAGACTCATTTCACCTCAGGGTGATAGTATACACATCCCAGACTGTCACTGGGTAATATTGGACTATTCTGATATAGGATTTTAAAATTAAAGGCTTAAATGTCCAGTTAAAGGAATATTTCAACTCTTTTTCAGGCTCTTAATTAAAGTCATATTGTATCTCTTTTTCAGGCTGCTCTAACATCGAAACCTCCTGTTTAGCCAGACTCATTTCACCTCAGGGTGATAGTATACACATCCCAGACAGTCACTGGGTAATATCAGACTATTCTGATATAGGATTTAAAAATTAAACATTTACATGTCCAATTAATGCTATATTTCAACTCTTTTTCAGGCTGCTAATTAAAGCCATAATGTAACTCTTTTTCAGGCTGCTCTATAAACGAAACCTCCTGTTTATCCAGACTCATTTCACCTCATGGTGATAGTATACACATCCCAGACTGTCATTGGATAATATCGGACTATTCTGATATAGGATTTTAAAATGAAAGTCTTAAATGTCCAATTAAATCTATATTTCGGCTATATTTTGGCTACTAATCAAAGCCATATTGTATCTCTTCTTCAGGCTGATCTAACATCGAAACCTCCTGTTTAGCCAGACTCATTTCACATCAGGGTGATAGTATACACATCCCAGACAGTCACTGGGTAATATCAGACTATTCTGATACAGGATTTAAAAATTAAACATTTACATGTCCACTTAATGCTATATTTCAACTCTTTTTCAGGCTGCTAATTAAAGCCATAATGTAACTCTTTTTCAGGCTGCTCTATAAACGAAACCTCCTGTTTAGCCAGACTCATTTCACCTCAGGGTGATAGTATACACATCTCAGACTGTCACTGGGTACTATCGGACTATTCTGATATAGGATTTTAAAATTAAAGGCTTAAATGTCCAATTAAATCTATATTTCGGCTATATTTTGGCTACTAATCAAAGCCATATTGTATCTCTTATTCAGGCTGATCTAACATCGAAACCTCCTGTTTAGCCAGACTCATTTCACCTCAGGTTGATAGTATACACATCCAAGACAGTCACTGGGTATTATCAGACTATTATGATATAGTATTTAAAAATTAAACGTTTACATGTCCACTTAAAGCTATATTTCAACTCTTTTTCAGGCTGCTAATTAAAGCCATAATGTAACTCTTTTTCAGGTTGCTCTATAAACGAAACCTCCTGTTTAGCCAGACTCATTTCACGTCAGGGTGATAGTGTACACATCCTTGACTGTCACTGGGTAATATCGGACCATTCTGATATAGGATTTTAAAAATAAAGGCTTAAATCTCCAATTAAAGGAAGATTTCAACTCTTTTTCAGGCTCTTAATTGAAGCCATATTGTAACTCTTTTTCAGGCTGCTCTATAAATGAAACCTCCTGTTTAGCCAGACTCATTTCACCTCAGGGTGATAGTATACACATCCCAGACTGTCACTGGGTACTATCGGACTATTCTGATACAGGATTTTAAAATTAAAGGCTTAAATGTCCAATTAAATCTATATTTCGGCTATATTTTGGCTACTAATCAAAGCCATATTGTATCTCTTCTTCAGGCTGATCTAACATCGAAACCTCCTGTTTAGCCAGACTCATTTCACCTCAGGGTGATAGTATACACATCCCAGACAGTCACTGGGTAATATCAGACTATTCTGATATAGGATTTAAAAATTAAACATTTACATGTCCACTTAATGCTATATTTCAACTCTTTTTCAGGCTGCTAATTAAAGCCATAATGTAACTCTTTTTCAGGCTGCTCTATAAACGAAACCTCCTGTTTAGCCAGACTCATTTCACCTCAGGGTGATAGTATACACATCTCAGACTGTCACTGGGTACTATCGGACTATTCTGATATAGGATTTTAAAATTAAAGGCTTAAATGTCCAATTAAATCTATATTTTGGCTATATTTTGGCTACTAATCAAAGCCATATTGTATCTCTTCTTCAGGCTGATCTAACATCGAAACCTCCTGTTTAACCAGACTTATTTCACCTCAGGTAGATAGTATACACATCCAAGACAGTCACTGGGTATTATCAGACTATTCTGATATAGTATTTAAAAATTAAACATTTACATGTCCACTTAAAGCTATATTTCAACTCTTTTTCAGGCTGCTAATTAAAGCCATAATGTAACTCTTTTTCAGGCTGCTCTATAAACGAAACCTCCTGTTTAGCCAGACTCATTTCACGTCAGGGTGATAGTGTACACATCCCTGACTGTCACTGGGTAATATCGGACCATTCTGATATAGTATTTTAAAAATAAAGGCTTAAATGTCCAATTAAAGGAAGATTTCAACTCTTTTTCAGGCTCTTAATTGAAGCCATATTGTAACTCTTTTTCAGGCTGCTCTATAAATGAAACCTCCTGTTTAGCCAGACTCATTTCACCTCAGGGTGATAGTATACACATCTCAGACTGTCACTGGGTACTATCGGACTATTCTGATATAGGATTTTAAAATTAAAGGCTTAAATGTCCAAGTAAATCTATATTTTGGCTATATTTTGGCTACTAATCAAAGCCATATTGTATCTCTTCTTCAGGCTGATCTAACATCGAAACCTCCTGTTTAGCCAGACTCATTTCACCTCAGGTTGATAGTATACACATCCAAGACAGTCACTGGGTATTATCAGACTATTCTGATATAGTATTTAAAAATTAAACATTTACATGTCCACTTAAAGCTATATTTCAACTCTTTTTCATGCTGCTAATTAAAGCCATAATTTAACTCTTTTTCAGGCTGCTCTATAAACGAAATCTCCTGTTTAGCCAGACTCATTTCACGTCAGGGTGATAGTGTACACATCCCTGACTGTCACTGGGTAATATCGGACCATTCTGATATAGGATTTTAAAAATAAAGGCTTAAATGTCCAATTAAATCTATATTTCAGCTATATTTTGGCTACTAATCAAAGCCATATTGTATCTCTTTTTCAGGCTGCTAATTAAAGCCATGTTGTAACTCTTTTTCAGGCTGTTCTAACATCGAAACCTCCTGTTTAGCCAGACTCATTTCACCTCAGGGTGATAGTATACACATCCCAGACTGTCACTGGGTAATATCGGGCTATTCTGATATAGGATTTAAAAATTAAACGTTTACATGTCCACTTAAAGCTATATTTCAACTCTTTTTCAGGCTGCTAATTAAAGCCATAATGTAACTCTTTTTTAGGCTACTCTATAAACAAAACCTCCTGTTTAGCCAGTCTCATTTCACCTCAGGGTGATAGTATACACATCCCAGACTGTCACTGGGTAATATTGGACTATTCTGATATAGGATTTTAAAATTAAAGGCTTAAATGTCCAGTTAAAGGAATATTTCAACTCTTTTTCAGGCTCTTAATTAAAGCCATATTGTATCTCTTTTTCAGGCTGCTCTAACATCGAAACCTCCTGTTTAGCCAGACTCATTTCACCTCAGGGTGATAGTATACACATCCCAGACTGTCACTGGGTAATATTGGACTATTCTGATATAGGATTTTAAAATTAAAGGCTGAAATGTCCAGTTAAAGTAATATTTCAACTCTTTTTCAGGCTCTTAATTAAAGCCATATTGTATCTCTTTTTCAGGCTGCTCTAACATCGAAACCTCCTGTTTAGCCAGACTCATTTCACCTCAGGGTGATAGTATACACATCCCAGACAGTCACTGGGTAATATCAGACTATTCTGATAAAGGATTTAAAAATTAAACATTTACATGTCCACTTAATGCTATATTTCAACTCTTTTTCAGGCTGCTAATTAAAGCCATAATGTAACTCTTTTTCAGGCTGCTCTATAAACAAAACCTCCTGTTTAGCCAGACTCATTTCACCTCAGGGTGATAGTATACACATCCCTGACTGTCACTGGGTAATATCGGACCATTCTGATATAGGATTTTAAAAACAAAGTCTTAAATGTCCAATTAAATCTATATTTCAGCTATATTTTGGCTACTAATCAAAGCCATATTGTATCTCTTTTTCAGGCTGCTCTAACATCGAAACCTCCTGTTTATCCAGACTCATTTCACCTCATGGTGATAGTATACACATCCCAGACTGTCATTGGATAATATCGGACTATTCTGATATAGGATTTTAAAATTAAAGGCTTAAATGTCCAATTAAATCTATATTTCGGCTATATTTTGGCTACTAATCAAAGCCATATTGTATCTCTTCTTCAGGCTGATCTAACATCGAAACCTCCTGTTTAGCCAGACTCATTTCACCTCAGGTTGATAGTATACACATCCAAGACAGTCACTGGGTATTATCAGACTATTCTGATATAGTATTTAAAAATTAAACATTTACATGTCCACTTAAAGGTATATTTCAACTCTTTTTCATGCTGCTAATTAAAGCCATAATTTAACTCTTTTTCAGGCTGCTCTATAAACGAAATCTCCTGTTTAGCCAGACTCATTTCACGTCAGGGTGATATTGTACACATCCCTGACTGTCACTGGGTAATATCGGACCATTCTGATATAGGATTTTAAAAATAAAGGCTTAAATGTCCAATTAAATCTATATTTCAGCTATATTTTGGCTACTAATCAAAGCCATATTGTATCTCTTTTTCAGGCTGCTAATTAAAGCCATGTTGTAACTCTTTTTCAGGCTGTTCTAACATCGAAACCTCCTGTTTAGCCAGACTCATTTCACCTCAGGGTGATAGTATACACATCCCAGACAGTCACTGGGTAATATAGGGCTATTCTGATATAGGATTTAAAAATTAAACATTTACATGTCCACTTAATGCTATATTTCAACTCTTTTTCAGGCTGCTAATTAAAGCCATAATGTAACTCTTTTTTAGGCTGTTCTATAAACAAAACCTCCTGTTTAGCCAGTCTCATTTCACCTCAGGGTGATAGTATACACATCCCAGACTGTCACTGGGTAATATTGGACTATTGTGATATAGGATTTTAAAATTAAAGGCTTAAATGTCCAGTTAAAGGAATATTTCAACTCTTTTTCAGGCTCTTAATTAAAGCCATATTGTATCTCTTTTTCAGGCTGCTCTAACATCGAAACCTCCTGTTTAGCCAGACTCATTTCACCTCAGGGTGATAGTATACACATCCCAGACTGTCACTGGGTAATATTGGACTATTCTGATATAGGATTTTAAAATTAAAGGCTTAAATGTCCAGTTAAAGGAATATTTCAACTCTTTTTCAGGCTCTTAATTAAAGCCATATTGTATCTCTTTTTCAGGCTGCTCTAACATCGAAACCTCCTGTTTAGCCAGACTCATTTCACCTCAGGGTGATAGTATACACATCCCAGACAGTCACTGGGTAATATCAGACTATTCTGATATAGGATTTAAAAATTAAACATTTACATGTCCAATTAATGCTATATTTCAACTCTTTTTCAGGCTGCTAATTAAAGCCATAATGTAACTCTTTTTCAGGCTGCTCTATAAACGAAACCTCCTGTTTAGCCAGACTCATTTCACCTCAGGGTGATAGTATACACATCCCTGACTGTCACTGGGTAATATCGGACCATTCTGATATAGGATTTTAAAAACAAAGTCTTAAATGTCCAATTAAATCTATATTTCAGCTATATTTTGGCTACTAATCAAAGCCATATTGTATCTCTTTTTCAGGCTGCTCTAACATCGAAACCTCCTGTTTATCCAGACTCATTTCACCTCATGGTGATAGTATACACATCCCAGACTGTCATTGGATAATATCGGACTATTCTGATACAGGATTTTAAAATGAAAGGCTTAAATGTCCAATTAAATCTATATTTCGGCTATATTTTGGCTACTAATCAAAGCCATATTGTATCTCTTCTTCAGGCTGATCTAACATCGAAACCTCCTGTTTAGCCAGACTCATTTCACATCAGGGTGATAGTATACACATCCCAGACAGTCACTGGGTAATATCAGACTATTCTGATATAGGATTTAAAAATTAAACATTTACATGTCCACTTAATGCTATATTTCAACTCTTTTTCAGGCTGCTAATTAAAGCCATAATGTAACTCTTTTTCAGGCTGCTCTATAAACGAAACCTCCTGTTTAGCCAGACTCATTTCACCTCAGGGTGATAGTATACACATCTCAGACTGTCACTGGGTACTATCGGACTATTCTGATATAGGATTTTAAAATTAAAGGCTTAAATGTCCAATTAAATCTATATTTCGGCTATATTTTGGCTACTAATCAAAGCCATATTGTATCTCTTCTTCAGGCTGATCTAACATCGAAACCTCCTGTTTAGCCAGACTCATTTCACATCAGGGTGATAGTATACACATCCCAGACAGTCACTGGGTAATATCAGACTATTCTGATATAGGATTTAAAAATTAAACATTTACATGTCCACTTAATGCTATATTTCAACTCTTTTTCAGGCTGCTAATTAAAGCCATAATGTAACTCTTTTTCAGGCTGCTCTATAAACGAAACCTCCTGTTTAGCCAGACTCATTTCACGTCAGGGTGATAGTGTAAACATCCCTGACTGTCACTGGGTAATATCGGACCATTCTGATATAGGATTTTAAAAATAAAGGCTTAAATGTCCAATTAAATCTATATTTCAGCTATATTTTGGCTACTAATCAAAGCCATATTGTATCTCTTTTTCAGGCTGCTAATTAAAGCCATGTTGTAACTCTTTTTCAGGCTGTTCTAACATCGAAACCTCCTGTTTAGCCAGACTCATTTCACCTCAGGGTGATAGTATACACATCCCAGACTGTCACTGGGTAATATCGGGCTATTCTGATATAGGATTTAAAAATTAAACGTTTACATGTCCACTTAAAGCTATATTTCAACTCTTTTTCAGGCTGCTAATTAAAGCCATAATGTAACTCTTTTTTAGGCTGCTCTATAAACAAAACCTCCTGTTTAGCCAGTCTCATTTCACCTCAGGGTGATAGTATACACATCCCAGACTGTCACTGGGTAATATTGGACTATTGTGATATAGGATTTTAAAATTAAAGGCTTAAATGTCCAGTTAAAGGAATATTTCAACCCTTTTTCAGGCTCTTAATTAAAGCCATATTGTATCTCTTTTTCAGGCTGCTCTAACATCGAAACCTCCTGTTTAGCCAGACTCATTTCACCTCAGGGTGATAGTATACACATCCCAGACTGTCACTGGGTAATATTGGACTATTCTGATATAGGATTTTAAAATTAAAGGCTTAAATGTCCAGTTAAAGGAATATTTCAACTCTTTTTCAGGCTCTTAATTAAAGCCATATTGTATCTCTTTTTCAGGCTGCTCTAACATCGAAACCTCCTGTTTAGCCAGACTCATTTCACCTCAGGGTGATAGTATACACATCCCAGACAGTCACTGGGTAATATCAGACTATTCTGATATAGGATTTAAAAATTAAACATTTACATGTCCACTTAATGCTATATTTCAACTCTTTTTCAGGCTGCTAATTAAAGCCATAATGTAACTCTTTTTCAGGCTGCTCTATAAACGAAACCTCCTGTTTAGCCAGACTCATTTCACCTCAGGGTGATAGTATACACATCTCAGACTGTCACTGGGTACTATCGGACTATTCTGATATAGGATTTTAAAATTAAAGGCTTAAATGTCCAATTAAATCTATATTTCGGCTATATTTTGGCTACTAATCAAAGCCATATTGTATCTCTTCTTCAGGCTGATCTAACATCGAAACCTCCTGTTTAGCCAGACTCATTTCACCTCAGGTTGATAGTATACACATCCAAGACAGTCACTGGGTATTATCAGACTATTCTGATATAGTATTTAAAAATTAAACATTTACATGTCCACTTAAAGCTATATTTCAACTCTTTTTCAGGCTGCTAATTAAAGCCATAATGTAACTCTTTTTCAGGCTGCTCTATAAACGAAACCTCCTGTTTAGCCAGACTCATTTCACGTCAGGGTGATAGTGTACACATCCCTGACTGTCACTGGGTAATATCGGACCATTCTGATATAGGATTTTAAAAATAAAGGCTTAAATGTCCAATTAAATCTATATGTCAGCTATATTTTGGCTACTAATCAAAGCCATATTGTATCTCTTTTTCAGGCTGCTAATTAAAGCCATGTTGTAACTCTTTTTCAGGCTGTTCTAACATCGAAACCTCCTGTTTAGCCAGACTCATTTCACCTCAGGGTGATAGTATACACATCCCAGACTGTCACTGGGTAATATCGGGCTATTCTGATATAGGATTTAAAAATTAAACGTTTACATGTCAACTTAAAGCTATATTTCAACTCTTTTTCAGGCTGCTAATTAAAGCCATAATGTAACTCTTTTTTAGGCTGCTCTATAAACAAAACCTCCTGTTTAGCCAGTCTCTTTTCACCTCAGGGTGATAGTATACACATCCCAGACTGTCACTGGGTAATATTGGACTATTGTGATATAGGATTTTAAAATTAAAGGCTTAAATGTCCAGTTAAAGGAATATTTCAACTCTTTTTCAGGCTCTTAATTAAAGCCATATTGTATCTCTTTTTCAGGCTGCTCTAACATCGAAACCTCCTGTTTAGCCAGACTCATTTCACCTCAGGGTGATAGTATACACATCCCAGACTGTCACTGGGTAATATTGGACTATTCTGTTATAGGATTTTAAAATTAAAGGCTTAAATGTCCAGTTAAAGGAATATTTCAACTCTTTTTCAGGCTCTTAATTAAAGCCATATTGTATCTCTTTTTCAGGCTGCTCTAACATCGAAACCTCCTGTTTAGCCAGACTCATTTCACCTCAGGGTGATAGTATACACATCCCAGACAGTCACTGGGTAATATCAGACTATTCTGATATAGGATTTAAAAATTAAACATTTACATGTCCACTTAATGCTATATTTCAACTCTTTTTCAGGCTGCTAATTAAAGCCATAATGTAACTCTTTTTCAGGCTGCTCTATAAACGAAACCTCCTGTTTAGCCAGACTCATTTCACCTCAGGGTGATAGTATACACATCCCTGACTGTCACTGGGTAATATCGGACCATTCTGATATAGGATTTTAAAAACAAAGTCTTAAATGTCCAATTAAATCTATATTTCAGCTATATTTTGGCTACTAATCAAAGCCATATTGTATCTCTTTTTCAGGCTGCTCTAACATCGAAACCTCCTGTTTATCCAGACTCATTTCACCTCATGGTGATAGTATACACATCCCAGACTGTCATTGGATAATATCGGACTATTCTGATATAGGATTTTAAAATTAAAGGCTTAAATGTCCAATTAAATCTATATTTCGGCTATATTTTGGCTACTAATCAAAGCCATATTGTATCTCTTCTTCAGGCTGATCTAACATCGAAACCTCCTGTTTAGCCAGACTCATTTCACCTCAGGGTGATGGTATGCACATCCCAGACAGTCACTGGGTAATATCAGACTATTCTGATATAGGATTTAAAAATTAAACATTTACATGTCCACTTAATGCTATATTTCAACTCTTTTTCAGGCTGCTAATTAAAGCCATAATGTAACTCTTTTTCAGGCTGCTCTATAAACGAAACCTCCTGTTTAGCCAGACTCATTTCACGTCAGGGTGATAGTGTACACATCCCTGACTGTCACTGGGTAATATCGGACCATTCTGATATAGGATTTTAAAAATAAAGGCTTAAATGTCCAATTAAATCTATATTTCAGCTATATTTTGGCTACTAATCAAAGCCATATTGTATCTCTTTTTCAGGCTGCTAATTAAAGCCATGTTGTAACTCTTTTTCAGGCTGTTCTAACATCGAAACCTCCTGTTTAGCCAGACTCATTTCACCTCAGGGTGATAGTATACACATCCCAGACTGTCACTGGGTAATATCGGGCTATTCTGATATAGGATTTAAAAATTAAACGTTTACATGTCCACTTAAAGCTATATTTCAACTCTTTTTCAGGCTGCTAATTAAAGCCATAATGTAACTCTTTTTTAGGCTGCTCTATAAACAAAACCTCCTGTTTAGCCAGTCTCATTTCACCTCAGGGTGATAGTATACACATCCCAGACTGTCACTGGGTAATATTGGACTATTGTGATATAGGATTTTAAAATTAAAGGCTTAAATGTCCAGTTAAAGGAATATTTCAACCCTTTTTCAGGCTCTTAATTAAAGCCATATTGTATCTCTTTTTCAGGCTGCTCTAACATCGAAACCTCCTGTTTAGCCAGACTCATTTCACCTCAGGGTGATAGTATACACATCCCAGACTGTCACTGGGTAATATTGGACTATTCTGATATAGGATTTTAAAATTAAAGGCTTAAATGTCCAGTTAAAGGAATATTTCAACTCTTTTTCAGGCTCTTAATTAAAGCCATATTGTATCTCTTTTTCAGGCTGCTCTAACATCGAAACCTCCTGTTTAGCCAGACTCATTTCACCTCAGGGTGATAGTATACACATCCCAGACAGTCACTGGGTAATATCAGACTATTCTGATATAGGATTTAAAAATTAAACATTTACATGTCCACTTAATGCTATATTTCAACTCTTTTTCAGGCTGCTAATTAAAGCCATAATGTAACTCTTTTTCAGGCTGCTCTATAAACGAAACCTCCTGTTTAGCCAGACTCATTTCACCTCAGGGTGATAGTATACACATCTCAGACTGTCACTGGGTACTATCGGACTATTCTGATATAGGATTTTAAAATTAAAGGCTTAAATGTCCAATTAAATCTATATTTCGGCTATATTTTGGCTACTAATCAAAGCCATATTGTATCTCTTCTTCAGGCTGATCTAACATCGAAACCTCCTGTTTAGCCAGACTCATTTCACCTCAGGTTGATAGTATACACATCCAAGACAGTCACTGGGTATTATCAGACTATTCTGATATAGTATTTAAAAATTAAACATTTACATGTCCACTTAAAGCTATATTTCAACTCTTTTTCAGGCTGCTAATTAAAGCCATAATGTAACTCTTTTTCAGGCTGCTCTATAAACGAAACCTCCTGTTTAGCCAGACTCATTTCACGTCAGGGTGATAGTGTACACATCCCTGACTGTCACTGGGTAATATCGGACCATTCTGATATAGGATTTTAAAAATAAAGGCTTAAATGTCCAATTAAATCTATATGTCAGCTATATTTTGGCTACTAATCAAAGCCATATTGTATCTCTTTTTCAGGCTGCTAATTAAAGCCATGTTGTAACTCTTTTTCAGGCTGTTCTAACATCGAAACCTCCTGTTTAGCCAGACTCATTTCACCTCAGGGTGATAGTATACACATCCCAGACTGTCACTGGGTAATATCGGGCTATTCTGATATAGGATTTAAAAATTAAACGTTTACATGTCCACTTAAAGCTATATTTCAACTCTTTTCAGGCTGCTAATTAAAGCCATAATGTAACTCTTTTTTAGGCTGCTCTATAAACAAAACCTCCTGTTTAGCCAGTCTCTTTTCACCTCAGGGTGATAGTATACACATCCCAGACTGTCACTGGGTAATATTGGACTATTGTGATATAGGATTTTAAAATTAAAGGCTTAAATGTCCAGTTAAAGGAATATTTCAACTCTTTTTCAGGCTCTTAATTAAAGCCATATTGTATCTCTTTTTCAGGCTGCTCTAACATCGAAACCTCCTGTTTAGCCAGACTCATTTCACCTCAGGGTGATAGTATACACATCCCAGACTGTCACTGGGTAATATTGGACTATTCTGTTATAGGATTTTAAAATTAAAGGCTTAAATGTCCAGTTAAAGGAATATTTCAACTCTTTTTCAGGCTCTTAATTAAAGCCATATTGTATCTCTTTTTCAGGCTGCTCTAACATCGAAACCTCCTGTTTAGCCAGACTCATTTCACCTCAGGGTGATAGTATACACATCCCAGACAGTCACTGGGTAATATCGGACTATTCTGATATAGGATTTTAAAATTAAAGGCTTAAATGTCCAATTAAATCTATATTTCGGCTATATTTTGGCTACTAATCAAAGCCATATTGTATCTCTTCTTCAGGCTGATCTAAGATCGAAACCTCCTGTTTAGCCAGACTCATTTCACCTCAGGTTGATAGTATACACATCCAAGACAGTCACAGGGTATTATCAGACTATTCTGATATAGTATTTAAAAATTAAACATTTACATGTCCACTTAAAGCTATATTTCAACTCTTTTTCAGGCTGCTAATTAAAGCCATAATGTAACTCTTTTTCAGGCTGCTCTATAAACGAAACCTCCTGTTTAGCCAGACTCATTTCACGTCAGGGTGATAGTGTACACATCCCTGACTGTCACTGGGTAATATCGGACAATTCTGATATAGGATTTTAAAAATAAAGGCTTAAATGTCCAATTAAAGGAAGATTTCAACTCTTTTTCAGGCTCTTAATTGAAGCCATATTGTAACTCTTTTTCAGGCTGCTCTATAAATGAAACCTCCTGTTTAGCCAGACTCATTTCACCTCGGGTGATAGTATACACATCCCAGACTGTCACTGGGTACTATCGGACTATTCTGATACAGGATTTTAAAATTAAAGGCTTAAATGTCCAATTAAATCTATATTTCGGCTATATTTTGGCTACTAATCAAAGCCATATTGTATCTCTTCTTCAGGCTGATCTAAGATCGAAACCTCCTGTTTAGCCAGACTCATTTCACCTCAGGTTGATAGTATACACATCCAAGACAGTCACAGGGTATTATCAGACTATTCTGATATAGTATTTAAAAATTAAACATTTACATGTCCACTTAAAGCTATATTTCAACTCTTTTTCAGGCTGCTAATTAAAGCCATAATGTAACTCTTTTTCAGGCTGCTCTATAAACGAAACCTCCTGTTTAGCCAGACTCATTTCACGTCAGGGTGATAGTGTACACATCCCTGACTGTCACTGGGTAATATCGGACAATTCTGATATAGGATTTTAAAAATAAAGGCTTAAATGTCCAATTAAAGGAAGATTTCAACTCTTTTTCAGGCTCTTAATTGAAGCCATATTGTAACTCTTTTTCAGGCTGCTCTATAAATGAAACCTCCTGTTTAGCCAGACTCATTTCACCTCGGGTGATAGTATACACATCCCAGACTGTCACTGGGTACTATCGGACTATTCTGATACAGGATTTTAAAATTAAAGGCTTAAATGTCCAATTAAATCTATATTTCGGCTATATTTTGGCTACTAATCAAAGCCATATTGTATCTCTTTTTCAGGCTGCTCTAACATCGAAACCTCCTGTTTATCCAGACTCATTTCACCTCATGGTGATAGTATACACATCCCAGACTGTCATTGGATAATATCGGACTATTCTGATATAGGATTTTAAAATTAAAGGCTTAAATGTCCAATTAAATCTATATTTCGGCTATATTTTGGCTACTAATCAAAGCCATATTGTATCTCTTCTTCAGGCTGATCTAACATCGAAACCTCCTGTTTAGCCAGACTCATTTCACCTCAGGGTGATAGTATACACATCCCAGACAGTCACTGGGTAATATCAGACTATTCTGATAAAGGATTTAAAAATTAAACATTTACATGTCCACTTAATGCTATATTTCAACTCTTTTTCAGGCTGCTCTATAAACGAAACCTCCTGTTTAGCCAGACTCATTTCACGTCAGGGTGATAGTGTACACATCCCTGACTGTCACTGGGTAATATCGGACCATTCTGATATAGGATTTTAAAAATAAAGGCTTAAATGTCCAATTAAAGGAAGATTTCAACTCTTTTTCAGGCTCTTAATTGAAGCCATATTGTAACTCTTTTTCAGGCTGCTCTATAAATGAAACCTCCTGTTTAGCCAGACTCATTTCACCTCAGGGTGATAGTATACACATCCCAGACTGTCACTGGGTACTATCGGACTATTCTGATACAGGATTTTAAAATTAATGGCTTAAATGTCCAATTAAATCTATATTTCGGCTATATTTTGGCTACTAATCAAAGCCATATTGTATCTCTTCTTCAGGCTGATCTAACATCGAAACCTCCTGTTTAGCCAGACTCATTTCACCTCAGGGTGATAGTATACACATCCCAGACTGTCACTGGGTAATATTGGACTATTCTGATATAGGATTTTAAAATTAAAGGCTTAAATGTCCAGTTAAAGGAATATTTCAACTCTTTTTCAGGCTCTTAATTAAAGCCATATTGTATCTCTTTTTCAGGCTGCTCTAACATCGAAACCTCCTGTTTAGCCAGACTCATTTCACCTCAGGGTGATAGTATACACATCCCAGACAGTCACTGGGTAATATCAGACTATTCTGATATAGGATTTAAAAATTAAACATTTACATGTCCACTTAATGCTATATTTCAACTCTTTTTCAGGCTGCTAATTAAAGCCATAATGTAACTCTTTTTCAGGCTGCTCTATAAACGAAACCTCCTGTTTAGCCAGACTCATTTCACCTCAGGGTGATAGTATACACATCTCAGACTGTCACTGGGTACTATCGGACTATTCTGATATAGGATTTTAAAATTAAAGGCTTAAATGTCCAATTAAATCTATATTTCGGCTATATTTTGGCTACTAATCAAAGCCATATTGTATCTCTTCTTCAGGCTGATCTAACATCGAAACCTCCTGTTTAGCCAGACTCATTTCACCTCAGGTTGATAGTATACACATCCAAGACAGTCACTGGGTATTATCAGACTATTCTGATATAGTATTTAAAAATTAAACATTTACATGTCCACTTAAAGCTATATTTCAACTCTTTTTCAGGCTGCTAATTAAAGCCATTATGTAACTCTTTTTCAGGCTGCTCTATAAACGAAACCTCCTGTTTAGCCAGACTCATTTCACGTCAGGGTGATAGTGTACACATCCCTGACTGTCACTGGGTACTATCGGACCATTCTGATATAGGATTTTAAAAATAAAGGCTTAAATGTCCAATTAAATCTATATGTCAGCTATATTTTGGCTACTAATCAAAGCCATATTGTATCTCTTTTTCAGGCTGCTAATTAAAGCCATGTTGTAACTCTTTTTCAGGCTGTTCTAACATCGAAACCTCCTGTTTAGCCAGACTCATTTCACCTCAGGGTGATAGTATACACATCCCAGACTGTCACTGGGTAATATCGGGCTATTCTGATATAGGATTTAAAAATTAAACGTTTACATGTCCACTTAAAGCTATATTTCAACTCTTTTCAGGCTGCTAATTAAAGCCATAATGTAACTCTTTTTTAGGCTGCTCTATAAACAAAACCTCCTGTTTAGCCAGTCTCTTTTCACCTCAGGGTGATAGTATACACATCCCAGACTGTCACTGGGTAATATTGGACTATTGTGATATAGGATTTTAAAATTAAAGGCTTAAATGTCCAGTTAAAGGAATATTTCAACTCTTTTTCAGGCTCTTAATTAAAGCCATATTGTATCTCTTTTTCAGGCTGCTCTAACATCGAAACCTCCTGTTTAGCCAGACTCATTTCACCTCAGGGTGATAGTATACACATCCCAGACAGTCACTGGGTAATATCAGACTATTCTGATATAGGATTTAAAAATTAAACATTTACATGTCCACTTAATGCTATATTTCAACTCTTTTTCAGGCTGCTAATTAAAGCCATAATGTAACTCTTTTTCAGGCTGCTCTATAAACGAAACCTCCTGTTTAGCCAGACTCATTTCACCTCAGGGTGATACTATACACATCTCAGACTGTCACTGGGTACTATCGGACTATTCTGATATAGGATTTTAAAATTAAAGGCTTAAATGTCCAATTAAATCTATATTTCGGCTATATTTTGGCTACTAATCAAAGCCATATTGTATCTCTTCTTCAGGCTGATCTAAGATCGAAACCTCCTGTTTAGCCAGACTCATTTCACCTCAGGTTGATAGTATACACATCCAAGACAGTCACAGGGTATTATCAGACTATTCTGATATAGTATTTAAAAATTAAACATTTACATGTCCACTTAAAGCTATATTTCAACTCTTTTTCAGGCTGCTAATTAAAGCCATAATGTAACTCTTTTTCAGGCTGCTCTATAAACGAAACCTCCTGTTTAGCCAGACTCATTTCACGTCAGGGTGATAGTGTACACATCCCTGACTGTCACTGGGTAATATCGGACAATTCTGATATAGGATTTTAAAAATAAAGGCTTAAATGTCCAATTAAAGGAAGATTTCAACTCTTTTTCAGGCTCTTAATTGAAGCCATATTGTAACTCTTTTTCAGGCTGCTCTATAAATGAAACCTCCTGTTTAGCCAGACTCATTTCACCTCGGGTGATAGTATACACATCCCAGACTGTCACTGGGTACTATCGGACTATTCTGATACAGGATTTTAAAATTAAAGGCTTAAATGTCCAATTAAATCTATATTTCGGCTATATTTTGGCTACTAATCAAAGCCATATTGTATCTCTTTTTCAGGCTGCTCTAACATCGAAACCTCCTGTTTATCCAGACTCATTTCACCTCATGGTGATAGTATACACATCCCAGACTGTCATTGGATAATATCGGACTATTCTGATATAGGATTTTAAAATTAAAGGCTTAAATGTCCAATTAAATCTATATTTCGGCTATATTTTGGCTACTAATCAAAGCCATATTGTATCTCTTCTTCAGGCTGATCTAACATCGAAACCTCCTGTTTAGCCAGACTCATTTCACCTCAGGGTGATAGTATACACATCCCAGACAGTCACTGGGTAATATCAGACTATTCTGATAAAGGATTTAAAAATTAAACATTTACATGTCCACTTAATGCTATATTTCAACTCTTTTTCAGGCTGCTCTATAAACGAAACCTCCTGTTTAGCCAGACTCATTTCACGTCAGGGTGATAGTGTACACATCCCTGACTGTCACTGGGTAATATCGGACCATTCTGATATAGGATTTTAAAAATAAAGGCTTAAATGTCCAATTAAAGGAAGATTTCAACTCTTTTTCAGGCTCTTAATTGAAGCCATATTGTAACTCTTTTTCAGGCTGCTCTATAAATGAAACCTCCTGTTTAGCCAGACTCATTTCACCTCAGGGTGATAGTATACACATCCCAGACTGTCACTGGGTACTATCGGACTATTCTGATAAAGGATTTTAAAATTAATGGCTTAAATGTCCAATTAAATCTATATTTCGGCTATATTTTGGCTACTAATCAAAGCCATATTGTATCTCTTCTTCAGGCTGATCTAACATCGAAACCTCCTGTTTAGCCAGACTCATTTCACCTCAGGGTGATAGTATACACATCCCAGACTGTCACTGGGTAATATTGGACTATTCTGATATAGGATTTTAAAATTAAAGGCTTAAATGTCCAGTTAAAGGAATATTTCAACTCTTTTTCAGGCTCTTAATTAAAGCCATATTGTAACTCTTTTTCAGGCTGCTCTAACATCGAAACCTCCTGTTTAGCCAGACTCATTTCACCTCAGGGTGATAGTATACACATCCCAGACAGTCACTGGGTAATATCAGACTATTCTGATATAGGATTTAAAAATTAAACATTTACATGTCCACTTAATGCTATATTTCAACTCTTTTTCAGGCTGCTAATTAAAGCCATAATGTAACTCTTTTTCAGGCTGCTCTATAAACAAAACCTCCTGTTTAGCCAGACTCATTTCACCTCAGGGTGATAGTATACACATCCCTGACTGTCACTGGGTAATATCGGACCATTCTGATATAGGATTTTAAAAATAACGTCTTAAATGTCCAATTAAATATGTATTTCGGCTATATTTTGGCTACAAATCAAAGCCATATTGTATCTCTTTTTCAGGCTGCTCTAACATCGTAATCTCCTGTTTAGCCAGACTCATTTCATGTCAGGGTGATAGTATACACATCCCTGACTATCACTGGGTAATATCGGACCATTCTGATATAGGATTTTAAAAATAAAGTCTTAAATGTCCAATTAAATCTATATTTCGGCTAAATTTTGGCTACTAATCAAAGCCATATTGTATCTCGATTTCAGGCTGCTCTAACATCGAAACCTCCTGTTTAGCCAGACTCATTTCACCTCAGGGTCATACTATACACATCCCAGACTGTCACTGGGTAATAACGGACTATTCTGATATAGGATTTAAAAATTAAAGGTTTACATGTCCACTTAAAGCTATATTTCAACTCTTTTTCAGGCTGCTCTATAAACAAAACCTCCTGTTTAGCCAGACTCATTTCACCTCAGGGTGATAGTATTCACTTCACAGACTCTCTGATGTAATATTGGACCATTCTGATATACAATTTTAAAATTAAAGTGTTAAATTTCCAATTAAATATATATTTCGGCTATATTTTGGCTACTAATTTAAGCCATATTGTATCTCTTTTTCAGGCTGCTCTAACATCGAAACCTCATGTTTAGCCAGACCTATTTCACGTCAGGGTGATAGTATTCACATACCAGACTGTCACTGGGTACTATCGAACTATACTGATATAGAATTTTAAAATTAAAGGCTTAAATGTCCAATTAAAAGAATATTTCAACTCTTTTTCAGGCTGCTAATTAAAGCCATATTGTATCTCTTTTTCAGGCTGCTCTAAAACCAAAATCTCCTTTTTAGCCAGACTAATTTCACCTCAGGGTGATAGTATTCACTTCCCAGACTCTCTCGTGTAATATTGCACCATTCTGATATAGGATTTTAAAATTAAAGGTTTACATGTCCACTTAAAGCTATATTTCAACTCTTTTTCAGGTTGCTAATTAAAGCCATAATGTAACTCTTTTTCAGGCTGCTCTATAAACGAAACCTCCTGTTTAGCCAGACTAATTTCACCTCAGGGTGATAGTATACACATCCCTGACTGTCACTGGGTAATATCGGACCATTCTGATATAGGATTTTAAAAATAAAGTCTTAAATGTCCAATTAAATCTATATTTCGGCTATATTTTGGCTACTAATCAAAGCCATATTGTATCTCTTTTTCAGGCTGCTCTAACATCAAAACCTCCTGTTTAGCCAGACTCATTTCACCTCAGGGTGATACTATACACATCCCAGACTGTCACTGGTTAATAACGGACTATTCTGATATAGGATTTAAAAATTAAAGGTTTACATGTCCACTTAAAGCTATATTTCAACTCTTGTTCAGGCTGCTCTATAAACGAAACCTCCTGTTTAGCCAGACTCATATCACCTCAGGGTGATAGTATTCACTTCCCAGACTCTCTGGTGTAATATCGGACCATTCTGATATACAATTTTAAAATTAAAGTGTTAAATGTCTAATTAAATCTATATTTCGGCTATATTTTGGCTACTAATTTAAGCCATATTGTATCTCTTTTTCAGGCTGCTCTAACATCGAAACCTCATGTTTAGCCAGACCTATTTCACGTCAGGGTGATAGTATACACATACCAGACTGTCACTGGGTAATATCGAACTATACTGATATAGAATTTTAAAATTAAAGGCTTAAATGTCCAATTAAAAGAATATTTCAACTCTTTTTCAGGCTGCTAATTAAAGCCATATTGTATCTCTTTTTCAGGCTGCTCTAAAACCAAAATCTCCTGTTTAGCCAGACTCATTTCACCTCAGGGTGATAGTATTCACTTCCCAGACTCTCTCGTGTAATATTGCACCATTCTGATATAGGATTTTAAAATTAAAGGTTTACATGTCCACTTAAAGCTATATTTCAACTCTTTTTCAGGCTGCTAATTAAAGCCATAATGTAACTCTTTTTCAGGCTGCTCTATAAACGAAACCTCCTGTTTAGCCAGACTCATTTCACCTCAGGGTGATAGTATACACATCCCTGACTGTCACTGGGTAATATCGGACCATTCTGATATAGGATTTTAAAAATAAAGTCTTAAATGTCCAATTAAATCTATATTTCGGCTATATTTTGGCTACTAATCAAAGCCATATTGTATCTCGTTTTCAGGCTGCTCTAACATCGAAACCTCCAGTTTAGCCAGACTCATTTCAACTCAGGGTGATAGTGTTCACTTCCCAAATTCTCTGGTGTAATATCGGACCATTCTGATATAGAATTTTAAAATTAAAGTGTTAAATGTCCAATTAAATCTATATTTCAGCTATATTTTGGCTACTAATCAAAGCCATATTGTATCTCTTATTCAGGCTGCTCTAACATCGAAACCTCCTGTTTAGCCAGACTCATTTCATTTCAGGGTGATAGTATACACATCCCAAACTGTCACTGGGTAATATCGGACTATTCTGATATAGGATTTTAAAATTAAAGGTTTACATATCCACTTAAAGCTATATTTCAACTCTTTTTCAGGCTGCTAATTTAAGCCATATTGTAACTCTTTTTCAGGCTGCTCTATAAACAAAACCTCCTGTTTAGCCAGACTCATTTCACCTCAGGGTGATAGTATACACATCCCAGACTGTCACTGGGTAATATTGGACTATTCTGATACAGGATTTTAAAATTAAAAGTTTACATATCCACTTAAAGCTATATTTCAACTCTTTTTCAGGCTGCTAATTTAAGCCATATTGTAACTCTTTTTCAGGCTGCTCTATAAACAAAACCTCCTGTTTAGCCAGACTCATTTCACCTCAGGGTGATAGTATACACATCCCAGACTGTCACTGGGTAATATTGGACCATTCTGATATAGGATTTTAAAAATAAAGTCTTAAATGTCCAATTAAATCTATATTTCGGCTATATTTTGGCTACTAATCAAAGCCATATTGTATCTCTTTTTCAGGCTGCTCTAACATCGAAACCTCCTGTTTAGCCAGACTCATTTCACCTCAGGGTGATACTATACACATCCCAGACTGTCACTGGGTAATAACGGACTATTCTGATATAGGATTTAAAAATTAAAGGTTTACATGTCCACTTAAAGCTATATTTCAACTCTTGTTCAGGCTGCTCTATAAACGAAACCTCCTGTTTAGCCAGACTCATATCACCTCAGGGTGATAGTATTCACTTCCCAGACTCTCTGGTGTAATATCGGACCATTCTGATATACAATTTTAAAATTAAAGTGTTAAATGTCCAATTAAATCTATATTTCGGCTATATTTTGGCTACTAATTTAAGCCATATTGTATCTCTTTTTCAGGCTGCTCTAACATCGAAACCTCATGTTTAGCCAGACCTATTTCACGTCATGGTGATAGTATACACATACCAGACTGTCACTGGGTAATATCGAACTATACTGATATAGAATTTTAACATTAAAGGCTTAAATGTCCAATTAAAAGAATATTTCAACTCTTTTTCAGGCTGCTAATTAAAGCCATATTGTATCTCTTTTTCAGGCTGCTCTAAAACCAAAATCTCCTGTTTAGCCAGACTCATTTCACCTCAGGGTGATAGTATTCACTTCCCAGACTCTCTCGTGTAATATTGCACCATTCTGATATAGGATTTTAAAATTAAAGGTTTACATGTCCACTTAAAGCTATATTTCAACTCTTTTTCAGGCTGCTAATTAAAGCCATAATGTAACTCTTTTTCAGGCTGCTCTATAAACGAAACCTCCTGTTTAGCCAGACTCATTTCACCTCAGGGTGATAGTATACACATCCCTGACTGTCACTGGGTAATATTGGACCATTCTGATATAGGATTTTAAAAATAAAGTCTTAAATGTCCAATTAAATCTATATTTCGGCTATATTTTGGCTACTAATCAAAGCCATATTGTATCTCGTTTTCAGGCTGCTCTAACATCGTAATCTCCTGTTTAGCCAGACTCATTTCATGTCAGGGTGATAGTATACACATCCCTGACTATCACTGGGTAATATCGGACCATTCTGATATAGGATTTTAAAAATAAGGTCTTAAATGTCCAATTAAATCTATATTTCGGCTATAGTTTGGCTACTAATCAAAGCCATATTGTATCTCGATTTCAGGCTGCTCTAACATCGAAACCTCCTGTTTAGCCAGACTCATTTCACCTCAGGGTCATACTATACACATCCCAGACTGTCACTGGGTAATAACGGACTATTCTGATATAGGATTTAAAAATTAAAGGTTTACATGTCCACTTAAAGCTATATTTCAACTCTTTTTCAGGCTGCTCTATAAACAAAACCTCCTGTTTAGCCAGACTCATTTCACCTCAGGGTGATAGTATTCACTTCACAGACTCTCTGATGTAATATCGGACCATTCTGATATACAATTTTAAAATTAAAGTGTTAAATTTCCAATTAAATATATATTTCGGCTATATTTTGGCTACTAATTTAAGCCATATTGTATCTCTTTTTCAGGCTGCTCTAACATCGAAACCTCATGTTTAGCCAGACCTATTTCACGTCAGGGTGATAGTATTCACATACCAGACTGTCACTGGGTACTATCGAACTATACTGATATAGAATTTTAAAATTAAAGGCTTAAATGTCCAATTAAAAGAATATTTCAACTCTTTTTCAGGCTGCTAATTAAAGCCATATTGTATCTCTTTTTCAGGCTGCTCTAAAACCAAAATCTCCTTTTTAGCCAGACTAATTTCACCTCAGGGTGATAATATTCACTTCCCAGACTCTCTCGTGTAATATCGGACCATTCTGATATAGGATTTTAAAAATAAAGTCTTAAATGTCCAATTAAATCTATATTTCGGCTATATTTTGGCTACTAATCAAAGCCATATTGTATCTCTTTTTCAGGCTGCTCTAACATCGAAACCTCCTGTTTAGCCAGACTCATTTCACCTCAGGGTGATACTATACACATCCCAGACTGTCACTGGTTAATAACGGACTATTCTGATATAGGATTTAAAAATTAAAGGTTTACATGTCCACTTAAAGCTATATTTCAACTCTTGTTCAGGCTGCTCTATAAACGAAACCTCCTGTTTAGCCAGACTCATATCACCTCAGGGTGATAGTATTCACTTCCCAGACTCTCTGGTGTAATATCGGACCATTCTGATATACAATTTTAAAATTAAAGTGTTAAATGTCCAATTAAATCTATATTTCGGCTATATTTTGGCTACGTCAGGGTGATAGTATACACATACCAGACTGTCACTGGGTAATATCGAACTATACTGATATAGAATTTTAAAATTAAAGGCTTAAATGTCCAATTAAAAGAATATTTCAACTCTTTTTCAGGCTGCTAATTAAAGCCATATTGTATCTCTTTTTCAGGCTGCTCTAAAACCAAAATCTCCTGTTTAGCCAGACTCATTTCACCTCAGGGTGATAGTATTCACTTCCCAGACTCTCTTGTGTAATATTGCACCATTCTGATATAGGATTTTAAAATTAAAGGTTTACATGTCCACTTAAAGCTATATTTCAACTCTTTTTCAGGCTGCTAATTAAAGCCATAATGTAACTCTTTTTCAGGCTGCTCTATAAACGAAACCTCTTGTTTAGCCAGACTCATTTCACCTCAGGGTGATAGTATACACATCCCTGACTGTCACTGGGTAATATCGGACCATTCTGATATAGGATTTTAAAAATAAAGTCTTAAATGTCCAATTAAATCTATATTTCGGCTATATTTTGGCTACTAATCAAAGCCATATTGTATCTCGTTTTCAGGCTGCTCTAACATCGAAACCTCCAGTTTAGCCAGACTCATTTCAACTCAGGGTGATAGTGTTCACTTCCCAAATTCTCTGGTGTAATATCGGACCATTCTGATATAGAATTTTAAAATTAAAGTGTTAAATGTCCAATTAAATCTATATTTCAGCTATATTTTGGCTACTAATCAAAGCCATATTGTATCTCTTATTCAGGCTGCTCTAACATCGAAACCTCCTGTTTAGCCAGATTCATTTCATTTCAGGGTGATAGTATACACATCCCAGACTGTCACTGGGTAATATCGGACTATTCTGATATAGGATTTTAAAGTTAAAGGTTTACATATCCACTTAAAGCTATATTTCAACTCTTTTTCAGGCTGCTAATTTAAGCCATATTGTAACTCTTTTTCAGGCTGCTCTATAAACAAAACCTCCTGTTTAGCCAGACTCATTTCACCTCAGGGTGATAGTATACACATCCCAGACTGTCACTGGGTAATATTGGACTATTCTGATATAGGATTTTAAAATTAAAAGTTTACATATCCACTTAAAGCTATATTTCAACTCTTTTTCAGGCTGCTAATTTAAACCATATTGTAACTCTTTTTCAGGCTGCTCTATAAACAAAACCTCCTGTTTAGCCAGACTCATTTCACCTCAGGGTGATAGTATACACATCCCAGACTGTCACTGGGTAATATTGGACCATTCTGATATAGGATTTTAAAAATAAAGTCTTAAATGTCCAATTAAATCTATATTTCGGCTATATTTTGGCTACTAATCAAAGCCATATTGTATCTCTTTTTCAGGCTGCTCTAACATCGAAACCTCCTGTTTAGCCAGACTCATTTCACCTCAGGGTGATACTATACACATCCCAGACTGTCACTGGGTAATAACGGACTATTCTGATATAGGATTTAAAAATTAAAGGTTTACATGTCCACTTAAAGCTATATTTCAACTCTTGTTCAGGCTGCTCTATAAACGAAACCTCCTGTTTAGCCAGACTCATATCACCTCAGGGTGATAGTATTCACTTCCCAGACTCTCTGGTGTAATATCGGACCATTCTGATATACAATTTTAAAATTAAAGTGTTAAATGTCCAATTAAATCTATATTTCGGCTATATTTTGGCTACTAATTTAAGCCATATTGTATCTCTTTTTCAGGCTGCTCTAACATCGAAACCTCATGTTTAGCCAGACCTATTTCACGTCAGGGTGATAGTATACACATACCAGACTGTCACTGGGTAATATCGAACTATACTGATATAGAATTTTAACATTAAAGGCTTAAATGTCCAATTAAAAGAATATTTCAACTCTTTTTCAGGCTGCTAATTAAAGCCATATTGTATCTCTTTTTCAGGCTGCTCTAAAACCAAAATCTCCTGTTTAGCCAGACTCATTTCACCTCAGGGTGATAGTATTCACTTCCCAGACTCTCTCGTGTAATATTGCACCATTCTGATATAGGATTTTAAAATTAAAGGTTTACATGTCCACTTAAAGCTATATTTCAACTCTTTTTCAGGCTGCTAATTAAAGCCATAATGTAACTCTTTTTCAGGCTGCTCTATAAACGAAACCTCCTGTTTAGCCAGACTCATTTCACCTCAGGGTGATAGTATACACATCCCTGACTGTCACTGGGTAATATCGGACCATTCTGATATAGGATTTTAAAAATAAAGTCTTAAATGTCCAATTAAATCTATATTTCGGCTATATTTTGGCTACTAATCAAAGCCATATTGTATCTCGTTTTCAGGCTGCTCTAACATCGAAACCTCCAGTTTAGCCAGACTCATTTCAACTCAGGGTGATAGTGTTCACTTCCCAAATTCTCTTGTGTAATATCGGACCATTCTGATATAGAATTTTAAAATTAAAGTGTTAAATGTCCAATTAAATCTATATTTCAGCTATATTTTGGCTACTAATCAAAGCCATATTGTATCTCTTATTCAGGCTGCTCTAACATCGAAACCTCCTGTTTAGCCAGACTCATTTCATTTCAGGGTGATAGTATACACATCCCAGACTGTCACTGGGTAATATCGGACTATTCTGATATAGGATTTTAAAATTAAAGGTTTACATATCCACTTAAAGCTATATTTCAACTCTTTTTCAGGCTGCTAATTTAAGCCATATTGTAACTCTTTTTCAGGCTGCTCTATAAACAAAACCTCCTGTTTAGCCAGACTCATTTCACCTCAGGGTGATAGTATACACATCCCAGACTGTCACTGGGTAATATTGGACTATTCTGATATAGGATTTTAAAATTAAAGGTTTACATGTCCACTTAAAGCTATATTTCAACTCTTTTTCAGGCTGCTAATTAAAGCCATAATGTAACTCTTTTTCAGGCTGCTCTATAAACGAAACCTCCTGTTTAGCCAGACTCATTTCACCTCAGGGTGATAGTATACACATCCCTGACTGTCACTGGGTAATATCGGACCATTCTGATATAGGATTTTAAAAATAAAGTCTTAAATGTCCAATTAAATCTATATTTCGGCTATATTTTGGCTACTAATCAAAGCCATATTGTATCTCGTTTTCAGGCTGCTCTAACATCGAAACCTCCAGTTTAGCCAGACTCATTTCAACTCAGGGTGATAGTGTTCACTTCCCAAATTCTCTGGTGTAATATCGGACCATTCTGATATAGAATTTTAAAATTAAAGTGTTAAATGTCCAATTAAATCTATATTTCAGCTATATTTTGGCTACTAATCAAAGCCATATTGTATCTCTTATTCAGGCTGCTCTAACATCGAAACCTCCTGTTTAGCCAGACTCATTTCATTTCAGGGTGATAGTATACACATCCCAGACTGTCACTGGGTAATATCGGACTATTCTGATATAGGATTTTAAAATTAAAGGTTTACATATCCACTTAAAGCTATATTTCAACTCTTTTTCAGGCTGCTAATTTAAGCCATATTGTAACTCTTTTTCAGGCTGCTCTATAAACAAAACCTCCTGTTTAGCCAGACTCATTTCACCTCAGGGTGATAGTATACACATCCCAGACTGTCACTGGGTAATATTGGACTATTCTGATATAGGATTTTAAAATTAAAAGTTTACATATCCACTTAAAGCTATATTTCAACTCTTTTTCAGGCTGCTAATTTAAACCATATTGTAACTCTTTTTCAGGCTGCTCTATAAACAAAACCTCCTGTTTAGCCAGACTCATTTCACCTCAGGGTGATAGTATACACATCCCAGACTGTCACTGGGTAATATTGGACCATTCTGATATAGGATTTTAAAAATAAAGTCTTAAATGTCCAATTAAATCTATATTTCGGCTATATTTTGGCTACTAATCAAAGCCATATTGTATCTCTTTTTCAGGCTGCTCTAACATCGAAACCTCCTGTTTAGCCAGACTCATTTCACCTCAGGGTGATACTATACACATCCCAGACTGTCACTGGGTAATAACGGACTATTCTGATATAGGATTTAAAAATTAAAGGTTTACATGTCCACTTAAAGCTATATTTCAACTCTTGTTCAGGCTGCTCTATAAACGAAACCTCCTGTTTAGCCAGACTCATATCACCTCAGGGTGATAGTATTCACTTCCCAGACTCTCTGGTGTAATATCGGACCATTCTGATATACAATTTTAAAATTAAAGTGTTAAATGTCCAATTAAATCTATATTTCGGCTATATTTTGGCTACTAATTTAAGCCATATTGTATCTCTTTTTCAGGCTGCTCTAACATCGAAACCTCATGTTTAGCCAGACCTATTTCACGTCAGGGTGATAGTATACACATACCAGACTGTCACTGGGTAATATCGAACTATACTGATATAGAATTTTAACATTAAAGGCTTAAATGTCCAATTAAAAGAATATTTCAACTCTTTTTCAGGCTGCTAATTAAAGCCATATTGTATCTCTTTTTCAGGCTGCTCTAAAACCAAAATCTCCTGTTTAGCCAGACTCATTTCACCTCAGGGTGATAGTATTCACTTCCCAGACTCTCTCGTGTAATATTGCACCATTCTGATATAGGATTTTAAAATTAAAGGTTTACATGTCCACTTAAAGCTATATTTCAACTCTTTTTCAGGCTGCTAATTAAAGCCATAATGTAACTCTTTTTCAGGCTGCTCTATAAACGAAACCTCCTGTTTAGCCAGACTCATTTCACCTCAGGGTGATAGTATACACATCCCTGACTGTCACTGGGTAATATCGGACCATTCTGATATAGGATTTTAAAAATAAAGTCTTAAATGTCCAATTAAATCTATATTTCGGCTATATTTTGGCTACTAATCAAAGCCATATTGTATCTCGTTTTCAGGCTGCTCTAACATCGAAACCTCCAGTTTAGCCAGACTCATTTCAACTCAGGGTGATAGTGTTCACTTCCCAAATTCTCTTGTGTAATATCGGACCATTCTGATATAGAATTTTAAAATTAAAGTGTTAAATGTCCAATTAAATCTATATTTCAGCTATATTTTGGCTACTAATCAAAGCCATATTGTATCTCTTATTCAGGCTGCTCTAACATCGAAACCTCCTGTTTAGCCAGACTCATTTCATTTCAGGGTGATAGTATACACATCCCAGACTGTCACTGGGTAATATCGGACTATTCTGATATAGGATTTTAAAATTAAAGGTTTACATATCCACTTAAAGCTATATTTCAACTCTTTTTCAGGCTGCTAATTTAAGCCATATTGTAACTCTTTTTCAGGCTGCTCTATAAACAAAACCTCCTGTTTAGCCAGACTCATTTCACCTCAGGGTGATAGTATACACATCCCAGACTGTCACTGGGTAATATTGGACTATTCTGATATAGGATTTTAAAATTAAAAGTTTACATATCCACTTAAAGCTATATTTCAACTCTTTTTCAGGCTGCTAATTTAAGCCATATTGTAACTCTTTTTCAGGCTGCTCTATAAACAAAACCTCCTGTTTAGCCAGACTCATTTCACCTCAGGGTGATAGTATACACATCCCTGACTGTCACTGGGTAATATCGGACCATTCTGATATAGGATTTTAAAAATAAAGTCTTAAATGTCCAATTAAATCTATATTTCGGCTATATTTTGGCTACTAATCAAAGCCATATTGTATCTCTTTTTCAGGCTGCTCTAACATCGAAACCTCCTGTTTAGCCAGACTCATTTCACCTCAGGGTGATACTATACACATCCCAGACTGTCACTGGGTAATAACGGACTATTCTGATATAGGATTTAAAAATTAAAGGTTTACATGTCCACTTAAAGCTATATTTCAACTCTTGTTCAGGCTGCTCTATAAACGAAACCTCCTGTTTAGCCAGACTCATATCACCTCAGGGTGATAGTATTCACTTCCCAGACTCTCTGGTGTAATATCGGACCATTCTGATATACAATTTTAAAATTAAAGTGTTAAATGTCCAATTAAATCTATATTTCGGCTATATTTTGGCTACTAATTTAAGCCATATTGTATCTCTTTTTCAGGCTGCTCTAACATCGA
Source organism: Zingel zingel (assembly GCA_023566125.1). Lineage (NCBI taxonomy): Eukaryota > Metazoa > Chordata > Actinopteri > Perciformes > Percidae > Zingel > Zingel zingel. Next base: position 31,632,469 of record CM042319.1, read on the forward strand.
AACCTCATGTTTAGCCAGACCTATTTCACGTCAGGGTGATAGTATACACATACCAGACTGTCACTGGGTAATATCGAACTATACTGATATAGAATTTTAACATTAAAGGCTTAAATGTCCAATTAAAAGAATATTTCAACTCTTTTTCAGGCTGCTAATTAAAGCCATATTGTATCTCTTTTTCAGGCTGCTCTAAAACCAAAATCTCCTGTTTAGCCAGACTCATTTCACCTCAGGGTGATAGTATTCACTTCCCAGACTCTCTCGTGTAATATTGCACCATTCTGATATAGGATTTTAAAATTAAAGGTTTACATGTCCACTTAAAGCTATATTTCAACTCTTTTTCAGGCTGCTAATTAAAGCCATAATGTAACTCTTTTTCAGGCTGCTCTATAAACGAAACCTCCTGTTTAGCCAGACTCATTTCACCTCAGGGTGATAGTATACACATCCCTGACTGTCACTGGGTAATATCGGACCATTCTGATATAGGATTTTAAAAATAAAGTCTTAAATGTCCAATTAAATCTATATTTCGGCTATATTTTGGCTACTAATCAAAGCCATATTGTATCTCGTTTTCAGGCTGCTCTAACATCGAAACCTCCAGTTTAGCCAGACTCATTTCAACTCAGGGTGATAGTGTTCACTTCCCAAATTCTCTTGTGTAATATCGGACCATTCTGATATAGAATTTTAAAATTAAAGTGTTAAATGTCCAATTAAATCTATATTTCAGCTATATTTTGGCTACTAATCAAAGCCATATTGTATCTCTTATTCAGGCTGCTCTAACATCGAAACCTCCTGTTTAGCCAGACTCATTTCATTTCAGGGTGATAGTATACACATCCCAGACTGTCACTGGGTAATATCGGACTATTCTGATATAGGATTTTAAAATTAAAGGTTTACATATCCACTTAAAGCTATATTTCAACTCTTTTTCAGGCTGCTAATTTAAGCCATATTGTAACTCTTTTTCAGGCTGCTCTATAAACAAAACCTCCTGTTTAGCCAGACTCATTTCACCTCAGGGTGATAGTATACACATCCCAGACTGTCACTGGGTAATATTGGACTATTCTGATATAGGATTTTAAAATTAAAAGTTTACATATCCACTTAAAGCTATATTTCAACTCTTTTTCAGGCTGCTAATTTAAGCCATATTGTAACTCTTTTTCAGGCTGCTCTATAAACAAAACCTCCTGTTTAGCCAGACTCATTTCACCTCAGGGTGATAGTATACACATCCCTGACTGTCACTGGGTAATATCGGACCATTCTGATATAGGATTTTAAAAATAAAGTCTTAAATGTCCAATTAAATCTATATTTCGGCTATATTTTGGCTACTAATCAAAGCCATATTGTATCTCGTTTTCAGGCTGCTCTAACATCGTAATCTCCTGTTTAGCCAGACTCATTTCATGTCAGGGTGATAGTATACACATCCCTGACTATCACTGGGTAATATCGGACCATTCTGATATAGGATTTTAAAAATAAAGTCTTAAATGTCCAATTAAATCTATATTTCGGCTATATTTTGGCTACTAATCAAAGCCATATTGTATCTCGATTTCAGGCTGCTCTAACATCGAAACCTCCTGTTTAGCCAGACTCATTTCACCTCAGGGTCATACTATACACATCCCAGACTGTCACTGGGTAATAACGGACTATTCTGATATAGGATTTAAAAATTAAAGGTTTACATGTCCACTTAAAGCTATATTTCAACTCTTGTTCAGGCTGCTCTATAAACGAAACCTCCTGTTTAGCCAGACTCATATCACCTCAGGGTGATAGTATTCACTTCCCAGACTCTCTGGTGTAATATCGGACCATTCTGATATACAATTTTAAAATTAAAGTGTTAAATGTCCAATTAAATCTATATTTCGGCTATATTTTGGCTACTAATTTAAGCCATATTGTATCTCTTTTTCAGGCTGCTCTAACATCGAAACCTCATGTTTAGCCAGACCTATTTCACGTCAGGGTGATAGTATACACATACCAGACTGTCACTGGGTAATATCGAACTATACTGATATAGAATTTTAAAATTAAAGGCTTAAATGTCCAATTAAAAGAATATTTCAACTCTTTTTCAGGCTGCTAATTAAAGCCATATTGTATCTCTTTTTCAGGCTGCTCTAAAACCAAAATCTCCTGTTTAGCCAGACTCATTTCACCTCAGGGTGATAGTATTCACTTCCCAGACTCTCTCGTGTAATATTGCACCATTCTGATATAGGATTTTAAAATTAAAGGTTTACATGTCCACTTAAAGCTATATTTCAACTCTTTTTCAGGCTGCTAATTAAAGCCATAATGTAACTCTTTTTCAGGCTGCTCTATAAACGAAACCTCCTGTTTAGCCAGACTCATTTCACCTCAGGGTGATAGTATACACATCCCTGACTGTCACTGGGTAATATCGGACCATTCTGATATAGGATTTTAAAAATAAAGTCTTAAATGTCCAATTAAATCTATATTTCGGCTATATTTTGGCTACTAATCAAAGCCATATTGTATCTCGTTTTCAGGCTGCTCTAACATCGAAACCTCCAGTTTAGCCAGACTCATTTCAACTCAGGGTGATAGTGTTCACTTCCCAAATTCTCTGGTGTAATATCGGACCATTCTGATATAGAATTTTAAAATTAAAGTGTTAAATGTCCAATTAAATCTATATTTCAGCTATATTTTGGCTACTAATCAAAGCCATATTGTATCTCTTATTCAGGCTGCTCTAACATCGAAACCTCCTGTTTAGCCAGACTCATTTCATTTCAGGGTGATAGTATACACATCCCAGACTGTCACTGGGTAATATCGGACTATTCTGATATAGGATTTTAAAATTAAAGGTTTACATATCCACTTAAAGCTATATTTCAACTCTTTTTCAGGCTGCTAATTTAAGCCATATTGTAACTCTTTTTCAGGCTGCTCTATAAACAAAACCTCCTGTTTAGCCAGACTCATTTCACCTCAGGGTGATAGTATACACATCCCAGACTGTCACTGGGTAATATTGGACTATTCTGATATAGGATTTTAAAATTAAAAGTTTACATATCCACTTAAAGCTATATTTCAACTCTTTTTCAGGCTGCTAATTTAAGCCATATTGTAACTCTTTTTCAGGCTGCTCTATAAACAAAACCTCCTGTTTAGCCAGACTCATTTCACCTCAGGGTGATAGTATACACATCCCAGACTGTCACTGGGTAATATTGGACCATTCTGATATACAATTTTAAAATTAAAGTGTTAAATGTCCAATTAAATCTATATTTCGGCTATATTTTGGCTACTAATTTAAGCCATATTGTATCTCTTTTTCAGGCTGCTCTAACATCGAAACCTCATGTTTAGCCAGACCTATTTCACGTCAGGGTGATAGTATACACATACCAGACTGTCACTGGGTAATATCGAACTATACTGATATAGAATTTTAACATTAAAGGCTTAAATGTCCAATTAAAAGAATATTTCAACTCTTTTTCAGGCTGCTAATTAAAGCCATATTGTATCTCTTTTTCAGGCTGCTCTAAAACCAAAATCTCCTGTTTAGCCAGACTCATTTCACCTCAGGGTGATAGTATTCACTTCCCAGACTCTCTCGTGTAATATTGCACCATTCTGATATAGGATTTTAAAATTAAAGGTTTACATGTCCACTTAAAGCTATATTTCAACTCTTTTTCAGGCTGCTAATTAAAGCCATAATGTAACTCTTTTTCAGGCTGCTCTATAAACGAAACCTCCTGTTTAGCCAGACTCATTTCACCTCAGGGTGATAGTATACACATCCCTGACTGTCACTGGGTAATATCGGACCATTCTGATATAGGATTTTAAAAATAAAGTCTTAAATGTCCAATTAAATCTATATTTCGGCTATATTTTGGCTACTAATCAAAGCCATATTGTATCTCGTTTTCAGGCTGCTCTAACATCGAAACCTCCAGTTTAGCCAGACTCATTTCAACTCAGGGTGATAGTGTTCACTTCCCAAATTCTCTTGTGTAATATCGGACCATTCTGATATAGAATTTTAAAATTAAAGTGTTAAATGTCCAATTAAATCTATATTTCAGCTATATTTTGGCTACTAATCAAAGCCATATTGTATCTCTTATTCAGGCTGCTCTAACATCGAAACCTCCTGTTTAGCCAGACTCATTTCATTTCAGGGTGATAGTATACACATCCCAGACTGTCACTGGGTAATATCGGACTATTCTGATATAGGATTTTAAAATTAAAGGTTTACATATCCACTTAAAGCTATATTTCAACTCTTTTTCAGGCTGCTAATTTAAGCCATATTGTAACTCTTTTTCAGGCTGCTCTATAAACAAAACCTCCTGTTTAGCCAGACTCATTTCACCTCAGGGTGATAGTATACACATCCCAGACTGTCACTGGGTAATATCGGACCATTCTGATATAGGATTTTAAAAATAAAGTCTTAAATGTCCAATTAAATCTATATTTCGGCTATATTTTGGCTACTAATCAAAGCCATATTGTATCTCGTTTTCAGGCTGCTCTAACATCGAAACCTCCAGTTTAGCCAGACTCATTTCAACTCAGGGTGATAGTGTTCACTTCCCAAATTCTCTGGTGTAATATCGGACCATTCTGATATAGAATTTTAAAATTAAAGTGTTAAATGTCCAATTAAATCTATATTTCAGCTATATTTTGGCTACTAATCAAAGCCATATTGTATCTCTTATTCAGGCTGCTCTAACATCGAAACCTCCTGTTTAGCCAGACTCATTTCATTTCAGGGTGATAGTATACACATCCCAGACTGTCACTGGGTAATATCGGACTATTCTGATATAGGATTTTAAAATTAAAGGTTTACATATCCACTTAAAGCTATATTTCAACTCTTTTTCAGGCTGCTAATTTAAGCCATATTGTAACTCTTTTTCAGGCTGCTCTATAAACAAAACCTCCTGTTTAGCCAGACTCATTTCACCTCAGGGTGATAGTATACACATCCCAGACTGTCACTGGGTAATATTGGACTATTCTGATATAGGATTTTAAAATTAAAAGTTTACATATCCACTTAAAGCTATATTTCAACTCTTTTTCAGGCTGCTAATTTAAGCCATATTGTAACTCTTTTTCAGGCTGCTCTATAAACAAAACCTCCTGTTTAGCCAGACTCATTTCACCTCAGGGTGATAGTATACACATCCCAGACTGTCACTGGGTAATATTGGACCATTCTGATATAGGATTTTAAAAATAAAGTCTTAAATGTCCAATTAAATCTATATTTCGGCTATATTTTGGCTACTAATCAAAGCCATATTGTATCTCTTTTTCAGGTTGCTCTAACATCGAAACCTCCTGTTTAGCCAGACTCATTTCACCTCAGGGTCATAGTATACACATCCCAGACTGTCACTGGGTAATAACGGACTATTCTGATATAGGATTTAAAAATTAAAGGTTTACATGTCCACTTAAAGCTATATTTCAACTCTTGTTCAGGCTGCTCTATAAACGAAACCTCCTGTTTAGCCAGACTCATATCACCTCAGGGTGATAGTATTCACTTCCCAGACTCTCTGGTGTAATATCGGACCATTCTGATATACAATTTTAAAATTAAAGTGTTAAATGTCCAATTAAATCTATATTTCGGCTATATTTTGGCTACTAATTTAAGCCATATTGTATCTCTTTTTCAGGCTGCTCTAACATCGAAACCTCATGTTTAGCCAGACCTATTTCACGTCAGGGTGATAGTATACACATACCAGACTGTCACTGGGTAATATCGAACTATACTGATATAGAATTTTAACATTAAAGGCTTAAATGTCCAATTAAAAGAATATTTCAACTCTTTTTCAGGCTGCTAATTAAAGCCATATTGTATCTCTTTTTCAGGCTGCTCTAAAACCAAAATCTCCTGTTTAGCCAGACTCATTTCACCTCAGGGTGATAGTATTCACTTCCCAGACTCTCTCGTGTAATATTGCACCATTCTGATATAGGATTTTAAAATTAAAGGTTTACATGTCCACTTAAAGCTATATTTCAACTCTTTTTCAGGCTGCTAATTAAAGCCATAATGTAACTCTTTTTCAGGCTGCTCTATAAACGAAACCTCCTGTTTAGCCAGACTCATTTCACCTCAGGGTGATAGTATACACATCCCTGACTGTCACTGGGTAATATCGGACCATTCTGATATAGGATTTTAAAAATAAAGTCTTAAATGTCCAATTAAATCTATATTTCGGCTATATTTTGGCTACTAATCAAAGCCATATTGTATCTCGTTTTCAGGCTGCTCTAACATCGAAACCTCCAGTTTAGCCAGACTCATTTCAACTCAGGGTGATAGTGTTCACTTCCCAAATTCTCTTGTGTAATATCGGACCATTCTGATATAGAATTTTAAAATTAAAGTGTTAAATGTCCAATTAAATCTATATTTCAGCTATATTTTGGCTACTAATCAAAGCCATATTGTATCTCTTATTCAGGCTGCTCTAACATCGAAACCTCCTGTTTAGCCAGACTCATTTCATTTCAGGGTGATAGTATACACATCCCAGACTGTCACTGGGTAATATCGGACTATTCTGATATAGGATTTTAAAATTAAAGGTTTACATATCCACTTAAAGCTATATTTCAACTCTTTTTCAGGCTGCTAATTTAAGCCATATTGTAACTCTTTTTCAGGCTGCTCTATAAACAAAACCTCCTGTTTAGCCAGACTCATTTCACCTCAGGGTGATAGTATACACATCCCAGACTGTCACTGGGTAATATTGGACTATTCTGATATAGGATTTTAAAATTAAAAGTTTACATATCCACTTAAAGCTATATTTCAACTCTTTTTCAGGCTGCTAATTTAAGCCATATTGTAACTCTTTTTCAGGCTGCTCTATAAACAAAACCTCCTGTTTAGCCAGACTCATTTCACCTCAGGGTGATAGTATACACATCCCAGACTGTCACTGGGTAATATTGGACCATTCTGATATAGGATTTTAAAAATAAAGTCTTAAATGTCCAATTAAATCTATATTTCGGCTATATTTTGGCTACTAATCAAAGACAAATTGTATCTCTTTTTCAGGCTGCTCTAACATCGAAACCTCCTGTTTAGCCAGACTCATTTAACCTCAGCGTGATACTATACACATCACAGACTGTCACTGGGTAATAACGGACTATTCTGATATAGGATTTAAAAATTAAAGGTTTACATGTCCACTTAAAGCTCTATTTCAACTCTTTTTCAGGCTGCTCTATGAACAAAACCTCCTGTTTAGCCAGACTCATTTCACCTCAGGGTGATAGTATTCACTTCCCAGACTCTTTGGTGTAATATCGGACCATTCTGATATAGAATTTTAAAATTAAATTGTTAAATGTCCAATTAAATCTATATTTCGGCTATATTTTCGCTACTAATTTAGGCCATATTGTATCTCTTTTTCAGGCTGCTCTAACATCGAAACCTCCTGTGTAGCCAGACTCATTTCAACTCAGGGTGATAGTGTTCACTTCCCAAACTCTCTGGTGTAATATCGGACCATTCTGATATAGAATTTTAAAATTAAAGTGTTAAATGTCCAATTAAATCTATATTTCGGCTATATTTTGGCTACTACTCAAAGCCATATTGTATCTCTTATTCATGGTGCTCTAACATCGAAACCTCCTGTTTAGCCAGACTCATTTCATTTCAGGGTGATAGTATACACATCCCAGACTGTCACTGGGTAATATCGGACTATTCTGATATAGGATTTTAAAATTAAAAGTTTACATATCCACGTAAAGCTATATTTCAACTCTTTTTCAGGCTGCTAATTTAAGCCATATTGTAACTCTTTTTCAGGCTGCTCTAACATCGAAATCTCCTGTTTAGCCAGACTCATTTCATGTCAGGGTGATAGTATACACATCCCAGACTGTCACTGGGTAATATCGGACTATTCTGATATAGGATTTTAAAATTAAAGGTTTACATATCCACTTAAAGCTATATTTCAACTCTTTCAGGCTGCTAATTAAAACCATTTTGTAACTCTTTTTCAGGCTGCTCTAAAACCAAAATCTCCTGTTTAGCCAGACTCATTTCACCTCAGGGTGATAGTATTCACTTCCCAGACTCTCTCGTGTAATATTGCACCATTCTGATACAGGATTTTAAAATTAAAGGTTTACATGTCCACTTAAAGCTATATTTCAACTCTTTTTCAGGATGCTAATTAAAGCCATAATGTAACTCTTTTTCAGGCTGCTCTATAAACGAAACCTCCTGTTTAGCCAGACTCATTTCACCTCAGGGTGATAGTATACACATCCCTGACTGTCACTGGGTAATATCGGACCATTCTGATATAGGATTTTAAAAATAAAGTCTTAAATGTCCAATTAAATCTATATTTCGGCTATATTTTGGCTACTAATCAAAGCCATATTGTATCTCGTTTCCAGGCTGCTCTAAAATCGAAACCTCCAGTTTAGCCAGACTCATTTCAACTCAGGGTGATAGTGACCACTTCCCAAATTCTCTGGTGTAATATCGGACCATTCTGATATAGAATTTTAAAATTAAAGTGTTAAATGTCCAATTAAATCTATATTTCAGCTATATTTTGGCTACTAATCAAAGCCATATTGTATCTCTTATTCAGGCTGCTCTAACATCGAAACCTCCTGTTTAGCCAGACTCATTTCATTTCAGGGTGATAGTATACACATCCCAGACTGTCACTGGGTAATATTGGACTATTCTTATACAGGATTTTAAAGGTAAAGGCTTGAATGTCCAATTAAAGCTATATTTCAACTCTTTTTCAGGCTGCTAATTAAAGCCATATTGTAACTCTTTTTCAGGCTGCTCTAACATCGAAAACTCCTGTTTAGCCAGACTCATTTCACCTCAGGGTGATAGTATACACATCCCAGACTGTCACTGGGTAATATCGGACTATTCTGATATAGGATTTTAAAATTAAAGGTTTACATGTCCACTTAAAGCTATATTTCAACTCTCTTTCAGGCTGCTAATTAAAGCCATATTGTAACTCTTTTTCAGGCTGCTCTATAGACAAAACCTCCTGTTTAGCTAGAGTCTTTTCACCTCAGGGTGATAGTATACACATCCCAGACTGTCACTGGGTAATATTGGACCATTCTGATATAGGATTTTAAAAATAACGTCTTAAATGTCCAATTAAATATGTATTTCGGCTATATTTTGGCTACAAATCAAAGCCATATTGTATCTCTTTTTCAGGCTGCTCTAACATCGTAATCTCCTGTTTAGCCAGACTCATTTCATGTCAGGGTGATAGTATACACATCCCTGACTATCACTGGGTAATATCGGACCATTCTGATATAGGATTTTAAAAATAAAGTCTTAAATGTCCAATTAAATCTATATTTCGGCTATATTTTGGCTACTAATCAAAGCCATATTGTATCTCTTTTTCAGGCTGCTCTAACATCGAAACCTCCTGTTTAGCCAGACTCATTTCACCTCAGGGTCATACTATACACATCCCAGACTGTCACTGGGTAATAACGGACTATTCTGATATAGGATTTAAAAATTAAAGGTTTACATGTCCACTTAAAGCTATATTTCAACTCTTTTTCAGGCTGCTCTATAAACAAAACCTCCTGTTTAGCCAGACTCATTTCACCTCAGGGTGATAGTATTCACTTCACAGACTCTCTGATGTAATATTAGACCATTCTGATATACAATTTTAAAATTAAAGTGTTAAATTTCCAATTAAATATATATTTCGGCTATATTTTGGCTACTAATTTAAGCCATATTGTATCTCTTTTTCAGGCTGCTCTAACATCGAAACCTCATGTTTAGCCAGACCTATTTCACGTCAGGGTGATAGTATTCACATACCAGACTGTCACTGGGTACTATCGAACTATATTGATATAGAATTTTAAAATTAAAGGCTTAAATGTCCAATTAAAAGAATATTTCAACTCTTTTTCAGGCTGCTAAATAAAGCCATATTGTATATCTTTTTCAGGCTGCTCTAAAACCAAAATCTCCTGTTTAGCCAGACTAATTTCACCTCAGGGTGATAGTATTCACTTCCCAGACTCTCTCGTGTAATATTGCACCATTCTGATATAGGATTTTAAAATTAAAGGTTTACATGTCCACTTAAAGCTATATTTCAACTCTTTTTCAGGTTGCTAATTAAAGCCATAATGTAACTCTTTTTCAGGCTGCTCTATAAACGAAACCTCCTGTTTAGCCAGACTCATTTCACCTCAGGGTGATAGTATACACATCCCTGACTGTCACTGGGTAATATCGGACCATTCTGATATAGGATTTTAAAAATAAAGTCTTAAATGTCCAATTAAATCTATATTTCGGCTATATTTTGGCTACTAATCAAAGCCATATTGTATCTCTTTTTCAGGCTGCTCTAACATCGAAACCTCCTGTTTAGCCAGACTCATTTCACCTCAGGGTGATACTATACACATCCCAGACTGTCACTGGGTAATAACGGACTATTCTGATATAGGATTTAAAAATTAAAGGTTTACATGTCCACTTAAAGCTATATTTCAACTCTTTTTCAGGCTGCTAATTAAAGCCATATTGTAACTCTTTTTCAGGCTGCTCTATAGACAAAACCTCCTGTTTAGCTAGAGTCTTTTCACCTCAGGGTGATAGTATACACATCCCAGACTGTCACTGGGTAATATTGGACCATTCTGATATAGGATTTTAAAAATAACGTCTTAAATGTCCAATTAAATATGTATTTCGGCTATATTTTGGCTACAAATCAACGCCATATTGTATCTCTTTTTCAGGCTGCTCTAACATCGTAATCTCCTGTTAAGCCATACTCATTTCATGTCAGGGTGATAGTATACACATCCCTGACTATCACTGGGTAATATCGGACCATTCTGATATAGGATTTTAAAATTAAAGGTTTACATGTCCACTTAAAGCTATATTTCAACTCTTTTTCAGGTTGCTAATTAAAGCCATAATGTAACTCTTTTTCAGGCTGCTCTATAAACGAAACCTCCTGTTTAGCCAGACTCATTTCACCTCAGGGTGATAGTATACACATCCCTGACTGTCACTGGGTAATATCGGACCATTCTGATATAGGATTTTAAAAATAAAGTCTTAAATGTCCAATTAAATCTATATTTCGGCTATATTTTGGCTACTAATCAAAGCCATATTGTATCTCTTTTTCAGGCTGCTCTAACATCGAAACCTCCTGTTTAGCCAGACTCATTTCACCTCAGGGTGATACTATACACATCCCAGACTGTCACTGGGTAATATCGGACTATTCTGATATAGGATTTAAAAATTAAAGGTTTACATGTCCACTTAAAGCTATATTTCAACTCTTGTTCAGGCTGCTCTATAAACGAAACCTCCTGTTTAGCCAGACTCATATCACCTCAGGGTGATAGTATTCACTTCCCAGACTCTCTGGTGTAATATCGGACCATTCTGATATACAATTTTAAAATTAAAGTGTTAAATGTCCAATTAAATCTATATTTCGGCTATATTTTGGCTACTAATTTAAGCCATATTGTATCTCTTTTTCAGGCTGCTCTAACATCGAAACCTCATGTTTAGCCAGACCTATTTCACGTCAGGGTGATAGTATACACATACCAGACTGTCACTGGGTAATATCGAACTATACTGATATAGAATTTTAAAATTAAAGGCTTAAATGTCCAATTAAAAGAATATTTCAACTCTTTTTCAGGCTGCTAATTAAAGCCATATTGTATCTCTTTTTCAGGCTGCTCTAAAACCAAAATCTCCTGTTTAGCCAGACTCATTTCACCTCAGGGTGATAGTATTCACTTCCCAGACTCTCTCGTGTAATATTGCACCATTCTGATATAGGATTTTAAAATTAAAGGTTTACATGTCCACTTAAAGCTATATTTCAACTCTTTTTCAGGCTGCTAATTAAAGCCATAATGTAACTCTTTTTCAGGCTGCTCTATAAACGAAACCTCCTGTTTAGCCAGACTCATTTCACCTCAGGGTGATAGTATACACATCCCTGACTGTCACTGGGTAATATCGGACCATTCTGATATAGGATTTTAAAAATAAAGTCTTAAATGTCCAATTAAATCTATATTTCGGCTATATTTTGGCTACTAATCAAAGCCATATTGTATCTCGTTTTCAGGCTGCTCTAACATCGAAACCTCCAGTTTAGCCAGACTCATTTCAACTCAGGGTGATAGTGTTCACTTCCCAAATTCTCTGGTGTAATATCGGACCATTCTGATATAGAATTTTAAAATTAAAGTGTTAAATGTCCAATTAAATCTATATTTCAGCTATATTTTGGCTACTAATCAAAGCCATATTGTATCTCTTATTCAGGCTGCTCTAACATCGAAACCTCCTGTTTAGCCAGACTCATTTCATTTCAGGGTGATAGTATACACATCCCAGACTGTCACTGGGTAATATCGGACTATTCTGATATAGGATTTTAAAATTAAAGGTTTACATATCCACTTAAGGCTATATTTCAACTCTTTTTCAGGCTGCTAATTTAAGCCATATTGTAACTCTTTTTCAGGCTGCTCTATAAACAAAACCTCCTGTTTAGCCAGACTCATTTCACCTCAGGGTGATAGTATACACATCCCAGACTGTCACTGGGTAATATTGGACTATTCTGATATAGGATTTTAAAATTAAAAGTTTACATATCCACTTAAAGCTATATTTCAACTCTTTTTCAGGCTGCTAATTTAAGCCATGTTGTAACTCTTTTTCAGGCTGCTCTATAAACAAAACCTCCTGTTTAGCCAGACTCATTTCACCTCAGGGTGATAGTATACACATCCCAGACTGTCACTGGGTAATATTGGACCATTCTGATATAGGATTTTAAAAACAAAGTCTTAAATGTCCAATTAAATCTATATTTCGGCTATATTTTGGCTACTAATCAAAGAAATATTGTATCTCTTTTTCAGGCTGCTCTAACATCGAAACCTCCTTTTTAGCCAGACTCATTTCACCTCAGGGTGATAGTATACACATCCCAGACTGTCACTGGGTAATATCGGACCATTCTGATATAGGATTTGAAATTAAACGTTTACATGTCCACTTAACGCAATATTTCAACTCTTTTTCAGGCTGCTAATTAAAGCCATAATGTAACTCTTTTTCAGACTGCTCAATAAACGAAAACTCCTGTTTAGCCAGACTCATTTCACCTCAGGGTGATAGCATTCACTTCCCAGGCTCTCTCGTGTAATATTGCACCATTCTGATATAGGATTTTAAAATTAAAGTGTTAAATGTCCAATTAAATCTATATTTCGGCTATATTTTGGCCACTAATTAAAGCCATATTGTATCTCTTTTTCAGGCAGCTCTAACATCAAAGACTCCTGTTTAGCCAGACTTATTTCACCTCAGGGTTATCGTATTCACTTCCCAGGCTCTCTCGTGTAATATTGCAACATTCTGATATAGGATTTTAAAATTAAAGTGTTAAATGTCCAATTAAATCTATATTTCGGCTATATTTTGGCTACTAATTTAAGCCATATTGTATCTCTTTTTCAGGCTGCTCTAACATCTAAACCTCCTGTTTAGCCAGAATCATTTCACCTCAGGGTGATAGTATTCACTTCCCAGACTCTCACGTGTAATATTGCACCATTCTGATAAAGGATTTTAAAAATAAATTCTTAAATGTCCAATTAAATCTATATTTCGACTATATTTTGGCTGCTAATTAAAGCCATATTATAACTCTTTTTCAGGCTGCTCTATAAACGAAACCTCCTGTTTAGCCAGACTCATTTTACCTCAGGGTGATAGTATACACATTCCAGACTGTCACTGGGCAATATCAGACTATTCTGATATAGGATTTAAAAATTAAATGTTTATATGTCCACTTAAAGCTATATTTCAACTATTTTTCAGGCTTCTAATTAAAGCCATAATGTAACTCTTTTTCAGGCTGCTCTATGAACGAAACCTCCTGTTTAGCCAGACTCATTTCTCCTCAGGGTGATAGTATTCACTTCCCAGACTCTCTGGTGTAATATCGGACCATTCTGATATAGGATTTTAAAATTAAAGGTTTACATATCCACTTAAAGCTATATTTCAACTCTTTTTCAGGCTGCTAATTAAAGCCATATTGAAACTCTTTTTCAGGCTGCTCTATAGACAAAACCTCCTGTTTAGCCAGAGTCTTTTCACCTCAGGGTGATAGTATACACATCCCAGACTGTCACTGGGTAATATTGGACCATTCTGATATAGGATTTTAAAAACAAAGTCTTAAATGTCCAATTAAATCTATATTTCGGCTATATTTTGGCTACTAATCAAAGCCATATTGTATCTCTTTTTCAGGCTGCTCTAAAATCTAAACCTCCTGTTTAGCCAGACTCATTTCACCTCAGGGTGATAGTATTCACTTCCCAGACTCTCACGTGTAATATTGCACCATTCTGATATATGATTTTAAAAATAAATTCTTAAATGTCCAATTAAATCTATATTTCGACTATATTTTGGCTGCTAATTAAAGCCATATTATAACTCTTTTTCAGGCTGCTCTATAAACGAAACCTCCTGTTTAGCCAGACTCATTTTACCTCAGGGTGATAGTATACACATTCCAGACTGTCACTGGGCAATATCAGACTATTCTGATATAGGATTTAAAAATTAAATGTTTATATGTCCACTTAAAGCTATATTTCAACTGTTTTTCAGGCTGCTAATTAAAGCCATAATGTAACTCTTTTCCAGGCTGCTCTAACATCGAAACCTCCTGTTTAGCCAGACTCATTTCATTTCAGGGTGATAGTATACACATCCCAGACTGTCACTGGGTAATATTGGACTATTCTGATATAGGATTTTAAAAGTAAAGGCTTAAATGTCCAATTAAAGCTATATTTCAACTCTTTTTCAGGCTGCTAATTGAAGCCATGTTGTAACTCTTTTTCAGGCTGCTCTAACATCGAAACCTCCTGTTTAGCCAGACTCATTTCACCTCAGGGTGATAGTATACACATCCCAGACTGTCACTGGGTAATATTGGACCATTCTGATATAGGATTTTAAAAACAAAGTCTTAAATGTCCAATTAAATCTATATTTCGGCTATATTTTGGCTACTAATCAAAGCCATATTGTATCTCTTTTTCAGGCTGCTTTAACATCGAAGCCTCCTGTTTAGCCAGACTTATTTCACCTCAGGGTGATCGTATTCACTTCCCAGGCTCTCTCGTGTAATATTGCACCATTCTGATAGAGGATTTTAAAATTAAAGTGTTAAATGTCCAATTAAATCTATATTTCGGCTATATTTTGGCTACTAATTTAAGCCATATTGTATCTCTTTTTCAGGCTGCTCTAAAATCTAAACCTCCTGTTTAGCCAGACTCATTTCACCTCAGGGTGATAGTATTCACTTCCCAGACTCTCACGTGTAATATTGCACCATTCTGATATATGATTTTAAAAATAAATTCTTAAATGTCCAATTAAATCTATATTTCGACTATATTTTGGCTGCTAATTAAAGCCATATTATAACTCTTTTTCAGGCTGCTCTATAAACGAAACCTCCTGTTTAGCCAGACTCATTTTACCTCAGGGTGATAGTATACACATTCCAGACTGTCACTGGGCAATATCAGACTATTCTGATATAGGATTTAAAAATGAAATGTTTATATGTCCACTTAAAGCTATATTTCAACTGTTTTTCAGGCTGCTAATTAAAGCCATAATGTAACTCTTTTCCAGGCTGCTCTAACATCGAAACCTCCTGTTTAGCCAGACTCATTTCATTTCAGGGTGATAGTATACACATCCCAGACTGTCACTGGGTAATATTGGACTATTCTGATATAGGATTTTAAAAGTAAAGGCTTAAATGTCCAATTAAAGCTATATTTCAACTCTTTTTCAGGCTGCTAATTGAAGCCATGCTGTAACTCTTTTTCAGGCTGCTCTAACATCGAAACCTCCTGTTTAGCCAGACTCATTTCACCTCAGGGTGATAGTATTCATTTCCCAGCATCTCACATGTAATATTGCACCATTCTGATATAGGATTTTAAAATTAAAGGTTTACATGTCCATTTTAAGCTATATTTCAACTCCTTTTCAGGCTGCTAATTAAAGCCATAATGTAACTCTTTTTCAGGCTGCTCTATAAACGAAACCTCCTGTTTAGCCAGACTTCTTTCACCTCAGGGTGATAGTATACACATCCCTGACTATCACTGGGTAATATCGGACCATTCTGATATAGGATTTTAAAAATAAAGTCTTAAATGTCCAATTAAATCTATATTTCGGCTATATTTTGGCTACTAATCAAAGACAAATTGTATCTCTTTTTCAGGCTGCTCTAACATCGAAACCTCCTGTTTAGCCAGACTCATTTAACCTCAGGGTGATACTATACACATCACAGACTGTCACTGGGTAATAACGGACTATTCTGATATAGGATTTAAAAATTAAAGGTTTACATGTCCACTTAAAGCTCTATTTCAACTCTTTTTCAGGCTGCTCTATAAACGAAACCTCCTGTTTAGCCAGACTCATTTCACCTCAGGGTGATAGTATTCACTTCCCAGACTCTTTGGTGTAATATCGGACCATTCTGATATAGAATTTTAAAATTAAATTGTTAAATGTCCAATTAAATCTATATTTCGGCTATATTTTCGCTACTAATTTATGCCATATTGTATCTCTTTTTCAGGCTGCTCTAACATCGAAACCTCCTGTGTAGCCAGACTCATTTCAACTCAGGGTGATAGTGTTCACTTCCCAAACTCTCTGGTGTAATATCGGACCATTCTGATATATAATTTTAAAATTAAAGTGTTAAATGTCCAATTAAATCTATATTTCGGCTATATTTTGGCTACTACTCAAAGCCATATTGTATCTCTTATTCATGGTGCTCTAACATCGAAACCTCCTGTTTAGCCAGACTCATTTCATTTCAGGGTGATAGTATACACATCCCAGACTGTCACTGGGTAATATCGGACTATTCTGATATAGGATTTTAAAATTAAAAGTTTACATATCCACGTAAAGCTATATTTCAACTCTTTTTCAGGCTGATAATTTAAGCCATATTGTAACTCTTTTTCAGGCTGCTCTAACATCGAAATCTCCTGTTTAGCCAGACTCATTTCATGTCAGGGTGATAGTATACACATCCCAGACTGTCACTGGGTAATATCGGACTATTCTGATATAGGATTTTAAAATTAAAGGTTTACATATCCACTTAAAGCTATATTTCAACTCTTTCAGGCTGCTAATTAAAGCCATTTTGTAACTCTTTTTCAGGCTGATCTATAGACAAAACCTCCTGTTTAGCCAGAGTTTTTTCACCTCAGGGTGATAGTATACACATCCCAGACTGTCACTGGGTAATATTGGACCATTCCGATATAGGATTTTAAAAATAAAGTCTTAAATGTCCAATTAAATCTATATTTCGGCTATATTTTGGCTACTAATCAAAGCCATATTGTATCTCTTTTTCAGGCTGCTCTAACATCAAAACCTCCTGTTTAGCCAGACTCATTTCACCTCAGGGTGATAGTATACACATCTCAGACTGTCACTAGGTAATATTGGACTATTCTTATATAGGATTTTAAAAGTAAAGGCTTAAATGTACAATTAAAGCTATATTTCAACTCTTTTTCAGGCTGCTAATTGAAGCCATATTGTAACTCTTTTTCAGGCTGCTCTAACATCGAAACCTCCTGTTTAGCCAGACTCATTTCACCTCAGGGTGATAGTATTCATTTCCCAGCATCTCACATGTAATATTGCACCATTCTGATATAGGATTTTAAAATTAAAGGTTTACATGTCCACTTTAAGCTATATTTCAACTCTTTTTCAGGCTGCTAATTAAAGCCATAATGTAACTTTTTTTCAGGCTGCTCTATAAACAAAACCTCCTGTTTAGCCAGACTCATTTCACCTCAGGGTGATAGTATACACATCCCTGACTATCACTGGGTAATATCGGACCATTCTGATATAGGATTTTAAAAATAAAGTCTTAAATGTCCAATTAAATCTATATTTCGGCTATATTTTGGCTACTAATCAAAGCCATATTGTATCTCTTTTTCAGGCTGCTCTAACATCGAAACCTCATGTTTAGCCAGTTCTATTTCACGTCAGGGTGATAGTATACACATACCAGACTGTCACTGGGTAATATCGAACTATACTGATATAGAATTTTAAAATTAAGGGTTTACATGTCCACTTAAAGCTATATTTCAACTCTTGTTCAGGCTGCTCTATAAACGAAACCTCCTGTTTAGCCAGACTCATTTCACCTCAGGGTGATAGTATTCACTTCCCAGACTCTCTGGTGTAATATCGGACCATTCTGATATACAATTTTAAAATTAAAGTGTTAAATGTCCAATTAAATCTATATTGCGGCTATATTTTGGCTACTAATTTAAGCCATATTGTATCTCTTTTTCAGGCTGCTCTAACATCGAAACCTCCTGTTTAGCCAGACTCATTTCATTTCAGGGTGATAGTATACACATCCCAGACTGTCACTGGGTAATATTGGACTATTCTTATACAGGATTTTAAAGGTAAAGGCTTGAATGTCCAATTAAAGCTATATTTCAACTCTTTTTCAGGCTGCTAATTAAAGCCATATTGTAACTCTTTTTCAGGCTGCTCTAACATCGAAAACTCCTGTTTAGCCAGACTCATTTCACCTCAGGGTGATAGTATCCACATCCCAGACTGTCACTGGGTAATATCGGAATATTCTGATATAGGATTTTAAAATTAAAGGTTTACATGTCCACTTAAAGCTATATTTCAACTCTTTTTCAGGCTGCTAATTAAAGCCATAGTGTAACTCTTTTTCAGGCTGCTCTATAAACGAAACCTCCTGTTTAGCCAGACTCATTTCACCTCAGGGTGATAGTATACACATCCCTGACTGTCACTGGGTAATATCGGACCATTCTGATATAGGATTTTAAAAACAAAGTCTTAAATGTCCAATTAAATCTATATTTCGGCTATATTTTGGCTACTAATCAAAGCCATATTGTATCTCGTTTTCAGGCTGCTCTAACATCGAAACCTCCAGTTTAGCCAGACTCATTTCAACTCAGGGTGATAGTGTTCACTTCCCAAATTCTCTGGTGTAATATCGGACCATTCTGATATAGAATTTTAAAATTAAAGTGTTAAATGTCCAATTAAATCTATATTTCAGCTATATTTTGGCTACTAATCAAAGCCATATTGTATCTCTTATTCAGGCTGCTCTAACATCGAAACCTCCTGTTTAGCCAGACTCATTTCATTTCAGGGTGATAGTATACACATCCCAGACTGTCACTGGGTAATATTGGACTATTCTTATACAGGATTTTAAAGGTAAAGGCTTGAATGTCCAATTAAAGCTATATTTCAACTCTTTTTCAGGCTGCTAATTAAAGCCATATTGTAACTCTTGTTCAGGCTGCTCTAACATCGAAAACTCCTGTTTAGCCAGACTCATTTCACCTCAGGGTGATAGTATACACATCCCAGACTGTCACTGGGTAATATTGGACCATTCTGATATAGGATTTTAAAAATAACGTCTTAAATGTCCAATTAAATATGTATTTCGGCTATATTTTGGCTACAAATCAAAGCCATATTGTATCTCTTTTTCAGGCTGCTCTAACATCGTAATCTCCTGTTTAGCCAGACTCATTTCATGTCAGGGTGATAGTATACACATCCCTGACTATCACTGGGTAATATCGGACCATTCTGATATAGGATTTTAAAAATAAAGTCTTAAATGTCCAATTAAATCTATATTTCGGCTATATTTTGGCTACTAATCAAAGCCATATTGTATCTCTTTTTCAGGCTGCTCTAACATCGAAACCTCCTGTTTAGCCAGACTCATTTCACCTCAGGGTCATACTATACACATCCCAGACTGTCACTGGGTAATAACGGACTATTCTGATATAGGATTTAAAAATTAAAGGTTTACATGTCCACTTAAAGCTATATTTCAACTCTTTTTCAGGCTGCTCTATAAACAAAACCTCCTGTTTAGCCAGACTCATTTCACCTCAGGGTGATAGTATTCACTTCACAGATTCTCTGATGTAATATTGGACCATTCTGATATACAATTTTAAAATTAAAGTGTTAAATTTCCAATTAAATATATATTTCGGCTATATTTTGGCTACTAATTTAAGCCATATTGTATCTCTTTTTCAGGCTGCTCTAACATCGAAACCTCATGTTTAGCCAGACCTATTTCACGTCAGGGTGATAGTATACACATACCAGACTGTCACTGGGTAATATCGAACTATACTGATATAGAATTTTAAAATTAAAGGCTTAAATGTCCAATTAAAAGAATATTTCAACTCTTTTTCAGGCTGCTAATTAAAGCCATATTGTATCTCTTTTTCAGGCTGCTCTAAAACCAAAATCTCCTGTTTAGCCAGACTCATTTCACCTCAGGGTGATAGTATTCACTTCCCAGACTCTCTCGTGTAATATTGCACCATTCTGATACAGGATTTTAAAATTAAAGGTTTACATGTCCACTTAAAGCTATATTTCAACTCTTTTTCAGGCTGCTAATTAAAGCCATAATGTAACTCTTTTTCAGGCTGCTCTATAAACGAAACCTCCTGTTTAGCCAGACTCATTTCACCTCAGGGTGATAGTATACACATCCCTGACTGTCACTGGGTAATATCGGACCATTCTGATATAGGATTTTAAAAATAAAGTCTTAAATGTCCAATTAAATCTATATTTCGGCTATATTTTGGCTACTAATCAAAGCCATATTGTATCTCGTTTTCAGGCTGCTCTAACATCGAAACCTCCAGTTTAGCCAGACTCATTTCAACTCAGGGTGATAGTGTTCACTTCCCAAATTCTCTGGTGTAATATCGGACCATTCTGATATAGAATTTTAAAATTAAAGTGTTAAATGTCCAATTAAATCTATATTTCAGCTATATTTTGGCTACTAATCAAAGCCATATTGTATCTCTTATTCAGGCTGCTCTAACATCGAAACCTCCTGTTTAGCCAGACTCATTTCATTTCAGGGTGATAGTATACACATCCCAGACTGTCACTGGGTAATATCGGACTATTCTGATATAGGATTTTAAAATTAAAGGTTTACATATCCACTTAAAGCTATATTTCAACTCTTTTTCAGGCTGCTAATTTAAGCCATATTGTAACTCTTTTTCAGGCTGCTCTATAAACAAAACCTCCTGTTTAGCCAGACTCATTTCACCTCAGGGTGATAGTATACACATCCCAGACTGTCACTGGGTAATATTGGACTATTCTGATATAGGATTTTAAAATTAAAAGTTTACATATCCACTTAAAGCTATATTTCAACTCTTTTTCAGGCTGCTAATTTAAGCCATATTGTAACTCTTTTTCAGGCTGCTCTATAAACAAAACCTCCTGTTTAGCCAGACTCATTTCACCTCAGGGTGATAGTATACACATCCCAGACTGTCACTGGGTAATATTGGACTATTCTTATACAGGATTTTAAAGGTAAAGGCTTGATTGTCCAATTAAAGCTATATTTCAACTCTTTTTCAGGCTGCTAATTAAAGCCATATTGTAACTCTTTTTCAGGCTGCTCTAATATCGAAAACTCCTGTTTAGCCAGACTCATTTCACCTCAGGGTGATAGTATACACATCCCAGACTGTCACTGGGTAATATCGGACTATTCTGATATAGGATTTTAAAATTAAAGGTTTACATGTCCACTTAAAGCTATATTTCAACTCTTTTTCAGGCTGCTAATTAAAGCCATATTGTAACTCTTTTTCAGGCTGCTCTATAGACAAAACCTCCTGTTTAGCTAGAGTCTTTTCACCTCAGGGTGATAGTATACACATCCCAGACTGTCACTGGGTAATATTGGACCATTCTGATATAGGATTTTAAAAATAAAGTCTTAAATGTCCAATTAAATATGTATTTCGGCTATATTTTGGCTACAAATCAAAGCCATATTGTATCTCTTTTTCGGGCTGCTCTAACATCGTAATCTCCTGTTTAGCCAGACTCATTTCATGTCAGGGTGATAGTATACACATCCCTGACTATCACTGGGTAATATCGGACCATTCTGATATAGGATTTTAAAAATAAAGTCTTAAATGTCCAATTAAATCTATATTTCGGCTATATTTTGGCTACTAATCAAAGCCATATTGTATCTCTTTTTCAGGCTGCTCTAACATCGAAACCTCCTGTTTAGCCAGACTCATTTCACCTCAGGGTCATACTATACACATCCCAGACTGTCACTGGGTAATAACGGACTATTCTGATATAGGATTTAAAAATTAAAGGTTTACATGTCCACTTAAAGCTATATTTCAACTCTTTTTCAGGCTGCTCTATAAACAAAACCTCCTGTTTAGCCAGACTCATTTCACCTCAGGGTGATAGTATTCAATTCACAGACTCTCTGATGTAATATCGGACCATTCTGATATACAATTTTAAAATTAAAGTGTTAAATTTCCAATTAAATCTATATTTCGGCTATATTTTGGCTACTAATTTAAGCCATATTGTATCTCTTTTTCAGGCTGCTCTAACATCGAAACCTCATGTTTAGCCAGACCTATTTCACGTCAGGGTGATAGTATTCACATACCAGACTGTCACTGGGTACTATCGAACTATACTGATATAGAATTTTAAAATTAAAGGCTTAAATGTCCAATTAAAAGAATATTTCAACTCTTTTTCAGGCTGCTAATTAAAGCCATATTGTATCTCTTTTTCAGGCTGCTCTAAAACCAAAATCTCCTGTTTAGCCAGACTCATTTCACCTCAGGGTGATAGTATTCACTTCCCAGACTCTCTCGTGTAATATTGCACCATTCTGATATAGTATTTTAAAATTAAAGGTTTACATGTCCACTTAAAGCTATATTTCAACTCTTTTTCAGGTTGCTAATTAAAGCCGTAATGTAACTCTTTTTCAGGCTGCTCTATAAACGAAACCTCCTGTTTAGCCAGACTCATTTCACCTCAGGGTGATAGTATACACATCCCTGACTGTCACTGGGTAATATCGGACCATTCTGATATAGGATTTTAAAAATAAAGTCTTAAATGTCCAATTAAATCTATATTTCGGCTATATTTTGGCTACTAATCAAAGCCATATTGTATCTCGTTTTCAGGCTGCTCTAACATCGAAACCTCCAGTTTAGCCAGAATTATTTCAACTCAGGGTGATAGTGTTCACTTCCCAAACTCTCTGGTGTAATATCGGACCATTCTGATATAGAATTTTAAAATTAAAGTGTTAAATGTCCAATTAAATCTATATTTCAGCTATATTTTGGCTACTAATCAAAGCCATATTGTATCTCTTATTCAGGCTGCTCTAACATCGAAACCTCCTGTTTAGCCAGACTCATTTCATTTCAGGGTGATAGTATACACATCCCAGACTGTCACTGGGTAATATCGGACTATTCTGATATAGGATTTTAAAATTAAAGGTTTACATATCCACTTAAAGCTATATTTCAACTCTTTTTCAGGCTGCTAATTTAAGCCATATTGTAACTCTTTTTCAGGCTGCTCTATAAACGAAACCTCCTGTTTAGCCAGACTCATTTCACCTCAGGGTGATAGTATACACATCCCTGACTGTCACTGGGTAATATCGGACCATTCTGATATAGGATTTTAAAAATAAAGTCTTAAATGTCCAATTAAATCTATATTTCGGCTATATTTTGGCTACTAATCAAAGCCATATTGTATCTCGTTTTCAGGCTGCTCTAACATCGAAACCTCCAGTTTAGCCAGACTCATTTCAACTCAGGGTGATAGTGTTCACTTCCCAAATTCTCTGGTGTAATATCGGACCATTCTGATATAGAATTTTAAAATTAAAGTGTTAAATGTCCAATTAAATCTATATTTCAGCTATATTTTGGCTACTAATCAAAGCCATATTGTATCTCTTATTCAGGCTGCTCTAACATCGAAACCTCCTGTTTAGCCAGACTCATTTCATTTCAGGGTGATAGTATACACATCCCAGACTGTCACTGGGTAATATCGGACTATTCTGATATAGGATTTTAAAATTAAAGGTTTACATATCCACTTAAAGCTATATTTCAACTCTTTTTCAGGCTGCTAATTTAAGCCATATTGTAACTCTTTTTCAGGCTGCTCTATAAACAAAACCTCCTGTATGGCCTGACTAATGGCACCTCAGGGTGATAGTATTCACTTCCCAGACTCTCTGATGTAATATCGGACCATTCTGATAAAGGATTTTAAAAATAAAGTCTTAAATGTCCAATTAAATCTATATTTCGTCTATATTTGGGCTACTAATCAAAGCCAAATTGTATCTCTTTTTCAGGCTGCTCTAACATCGAAACCTCCTGTTTAGCCAGACTCATTTCACCTCAGGGTGATAGTATACACATCCCAGACTGTCACTAGGTAATATTGGACTATTCTTATATAGGATTTTAAAAGTAAAGGCTTAAATGTACAATTAAAGCTATATTTCAACTCTTTTTCAGGCTGCTAATTGAAGCCATATTGTAACTCTTTTTCAGGCTGCTCTAACATCGAAACCTCCTGTTTAGCCAGACTCATTTCACCTCAGGGTGATAGTATTCATTTCCCAGCATCTCACATGTAATATTGCACCATTCTGATATAGGATTTTAAAATTAAAGGTTTACATGTCCACTTTAAGCTATATTTCAACTCTTTTTCAGGCTGCTAATTAAAGCCATAATGTAACTCTTTTCCAGGCTGCTCTATAAACAAAACCTCCTGTTTAGCCAGACTCATTTCACTTCAGGGTGATAGTATACACATCCCTGACTATCACTGGGTAATATCGGACCATTCTGATATAGGATTTTAAAAATAAAGTCTTAAATGTCCAATTAAATCTATATTTCGGCTATATTTTGGCTACTAATCAAAGCCATATTGTATCTCTTTTTCAGGCTGCTCTAACATCGAAACCTCCTGTTTAGCCAGACTCATTTCACCTCAGGGTCATACTATACACATCCCAGACTGTCACTGGGTAATAACGGACTATTCTGATATAGGATTTAAAAATTAAAGGTTTACATGTCCACTTAAAGCTATATTTCAACTCTTTTTCAGGCTGCTCTATAAACGAAACCTCCTGTTTAGCCAGACTCATTTCACCTCAGGGTGATAGTATTCACTTCCAGACTCTCTGGTGTAATATCGGACCATTCTGATATACAATTTTAAAATTAAAGTGTTAAATGTCCAATTAAATCTATATTTCGGCTATATTTTGGCTACTAATTTAAGCCATATTGTATCTCTTTTTCAGGCTGCTCTAACATCGAAACCTCATGTTTAGCCAGACCTATTTCACGTCAGGGTGATAGTATACACATACCAGACTGTCACTGGGTAATATCGAACTATACTGATATATAATTTTAAAATTAAAGGCTTAAATGTCCAATTAAAAGAATATTTCAACTCTTTTTCAGGCTGCTAATTAAAGCCATATTGTATCTCTTTTTCAGGCTGCTCTAAAACCAAAATCTCCTGTTTAGCCAGACTCATTTCACCTCAGGGTGATAGTATTCACTTCCCAGACTCTCTCGTGTAATATTGCACCATTCTGATACAGGATTTTAAAATTAAAGGTTTACATGTCCACTTAAAGCTATATTTCAACTATTTTTCAGGCTGCTAATTAAAGCCATAATGTAACTCTTTTTCAGGCTGCTCTATAAACGAAACCTCCTGTTTAGCCAGACTCATTTCACCTCAGGGTGATAGTATACACATCCCTGACTGTCACTGGGTAATATCGGACCATTCTGATATAGGATTTTAAAAATAAAGTCTTAAATGTCCAATTAAATCTATATTTCGGCTATATTTTGGCTACTAATCAAAGCCATATTGTATCTCGTTTTCAGGCTGCTCTAACATCGAAACCTCCAGTTTAGCCAGACTCATTTCAACTCAGGGTGATAGTGTTCACTTCCCAAATTCTCTGGTGTAATATCGGACCATTCTGATATAGAATTTTAAAATTAAAGTGTTAAATGTCCAATTAAATCTATATTTCAGCTATATTTTGGCTACTAATCAAAGCCATATTGTATCTCTTATTCAGGCTGCTCTAACATCGAAACCTCCTGTTTAGCCAGACTCATTTCATTTCAGGGTGATAGTATACACATCCCAGACTGTCACTGGGTAATATCGGACTATTCTGATATAGGATTTTAAAATTAAAGGTTTACATATCCACTTAAAGCTATATTTCAACTCTTTTTCAGGCTGCTAATTTAAGCCATATTGTAACTCTTTTTCAGGCTGCTCTATAAACGAAACCTCCTGTTTAGCCAGACTCATTTCACCTCAGGGTGATAGTATACACATCCCTGACTGTCACTGGGTAATATCGGACCATTCTGATATAGGATTTTAAAAATAAAGTCTTAAATGTCCAATTAAATCTATATTTCGGCTATATTTTGGCTACTAATCAAAGCCATATTGTATCTCGTTTTCAGGCTGCTCTAACATCGAAACCTCCAGTTTAGCCAGACTCATTTCAACTCAGGGTGATAGTGTTCACTTCCCAAATTCTCTGGTGTAATATCGGACCATTCTGATATAGAATTTTAAAATTAAAGTGTTAAATGTCCAATTAAATCTATATTTCAGCTATATTTTGGCTACTAATCAAAGCCATATTGTATCTCTTATTCAGGCTGCTCTAACATCGAAACCTCCTGTTTAGCCAGACTCATTTCATTTCAGGGTGATAGTATACACATCCCAGACTGTCACTGGGTAATATCGGACTATTCTGATATAGGATTTTAAAATTAAAGGTTTACATATCCACTTAAAGCTATATTTCAACTCTTTTTCAGGCTGCTAATTTAAGCCATATTGTAACTCTTTTTCAGGCTGCTCTATAAACAAAACCTCCTGTTTAGCCAGACTCATTTCACCTCAGGGTGATAGTATACACATCCCAGACTGTCACTGGGTAATATTGGACTATTCTGATATAGGATTTTAAAATTAAAAGTTTACATATCCACTTAAAGCTATATTTCAACTCTTTTTCAGGCTGCTAATTTAAGCCATATTGTAACTCTTTTTCAGGCTGCTCTATAAACAAAACCTCCTGTTTAGCCAGACTCATTTCACCTCAGGGTGATAGTATACACATCCCAGACTGTCACTGGGTAATATTGGACTATTCTTATACAGGATTTTAAAGGTAAAGGCTTGATTGTCCACTTAAAGCTATATTTCAACTCTTTTTCAGGCTGCTAATTAAAGCCATATTGTAACTCTTTTTCAGGCTGCTCTATAGACAAAACCTCCTGTTTAGCTAGAGTCTTTTCACCTCAGGGTGATAGTATACACATCCCAGACTGTCACTGGGTAATATTGGACCATTCTGATATAGGATTTTAAAAATATCGTCTTAAATGTCCAATTAAATATGTATTTCGGCTATATTTTGGCTACAAATCAAAGCCATATTGTATCTCTTTTTCAGGCTGCTCTAACATCGTAATCTCCTGTTTAGCCAGACTCATTTCATGTCAGGGTGATAGTATACACATCCCTGACTATCACTGGGTAATATCGGACCATTCTGATATAGGATTTTAAAAATAAAGTCTTAAATGTCCAATTAAATCTATATTTCGGCTATATTTTGGCTACTAATCAAAGCCATATTGTATCTCTTTTTCAGGCTGCTCTAACATCGAAACCTCCTGTTTAGCCAGACTCATTTCACCTCAGGGTCATACTATACACATCCCAGACTGTCACTGGGTAATAACGGACTATTCTGATATAGGATTTAAAAATTAAAGGTTTACATGTCCACTTAAAGCTATATTTCAACTCTTTTTCAGGCTGCTCTATAAACAAAACCTCCTGTTTAGCCAGACTCATTTCACCTCAGGGTGATAGTATTCACTTCACAGACTCTCTGATGTAATATCGGACCATTCTGATATACAATTTTAAAATTAAAGTGTTAAATTTCCAATTAAATCTATATTTCGGCTATATTTTGGCTACTAATTTAAGCCATATTGTATCTCTTTTTCAGGCTGCTCTAACATCGAAACCTCATGTTTAGCCAGACCTATTTCACGTCAGGGTGATAGTATTCACATACCAGACTGTCACTGGGTACTATCGAACTATACTGATATAGAATTTTAAAATTAAAGGCTTAAATGTCCAATTAAAAGAATATTTCAACTCTTTTTCAGGCTGCTAATTAAAGCCATATTGTATCTCTTTTTCAGGCTGCTCTAAAACCAAAATCTCCTGTTTAGCCAGACTCATTTCACCTCAGGGTGATAGTATTCACTTCCCAGACTCTCTCGTGTAATATTGCACCATTCTGATATAGTATTTTAAAATTAAAGGTTTACATGTCCACTTAAAGCTATATTTCAACTCTTTTTCAGGTTGCTAATTAAAGCCATAATGTAACTCTTTTTCAGGCTGCTCTATAAACGAAACCTCCTGTTTAGCCAGACTCATTTCACCTCAGGGTGATAGTATACACATCCCTGACTGTCACTGGGTAATATCGGACCATTCTGATATAGGATTTTAAAAATAAAGTCTTAAATGTCCAATTAAATCTATATTTCGGCTATATTTTGGCTACTAATCAAAGCCATATTGTATCTCGTTTTCAGGCTGCTCTAACATCGAAACCTCCAGTTTAGCCAGAATTATTTCAACTCAGGGTGATAGTGTTCACTTCCCAAACTCTCTGGTGTAATATCGGACCATTCTGATATAGCATTTTAAAATTAAAGTGTTAAATGTCCAATTAAATCTATATTTCGGCTATATTTTGGCTACTACTCAAAGCCATATTGTATCTCTTATTCAGGCTGCTCTAACATCGAAACCTCCTGTTTAGCCAGACTCATTTCATTTCAGGGTGATAGTATACACATCCCAGACTGTCACTGGGTAATATCGGACAATTCTGATATAGGATTTTAAAATTAAAGGTTTACATATCCACTTAAAGCTATATTTCAACTCTTTCAGGCTGCTAATTAAAGCCATATTGTAACTCTTTTTCAGGCTGATCTATAGACAAAACCTCCTTTTTAGCCAGAGTTTTTTCACCTCAGGGTGATAGTATACACATCCCAGACTGTCACTGGGTAATATTGGACCATTCCGATATAGGATTTTAAAAATAAAGTCTTAAATGTCCAATTAAATCTATATTTCGGCTATATTTTGGCTACTAATCAAAGCCATATTGTATCTCTTTTTCAGGCTGCTCTAACATCGAAACCTCCTGTTTAGCCAGACTCATTTCATCTCAGGGTGATACTATACACATCCCAGACTGTCACTGGGTAATAATGGACTATTCTGATATAGGATTTAAAATATAAAGGTTTACATGTCCACTTAAAGCTATATTTCAACTCTTTTTCAGGCTGCTAATTAAAGCCATGTTATAACTCTTTTTCAGGCTGCTCTATAAACGAAACCTCCTGTATGGCCTGACTAATTGCACCTCAGGGTGATAGTATTCACTTCCCAGACTCTCTGATGTAATATCGGACCATTCTGATAAAGGATTTTAAAAATAAAGTCTTAAATGTCCAATTAAATCTATATTTCGTCTATATTTGGGCTACTAATCAAAGCCAAATTGTATCTCTTTTTCAGGCTGCTCTAACATCGAAACCTCCTGTTTAGCCAGACTCATTTCACCTCAGGGTGATAGTATACACATCCCTGACTGTCACTGGGTAATATCGGACCATTCTGATATAGGATTTTAAAAATAAAGTCTTAAATGTCCAATTAAATCTATATTTCGGCTATATTTTGGCTACTAATCAAAGCCATATTGTATCTCGTTTTCAGGCTGCTCTAACATCGAAACCTCCAGTTTAGCCAGAATTATTTCAACTCAGGGTGATAGTGTTCACTTCCCAAACTCTCTGGTGTAATATCGGACCATTCTGATATAGCATTTTAAAATTAAAGTGTTAAATGTCCAATTAAATCTATATTTCGGCTATATTTTGGCTACTACTCAAAGCCATATTGTATCTCTTATTCAGGCTGCTCTAACATCGAAACCTCCTGTTTAGCCAGACTCATTTCACCTCAGGGTGATAGTATTCATTTCCCAGCATCTCACATGTAATATTGCACCATTCTGATATAGGATTTTAAAATTAAAGGTTTACATGTCCACTTTAAGCTATATTTCAACTCTTTTTCAGGCTGCTAATTAAAGCCATAATGTAACTCTTTTCCAGGCTGCTCTATAAACAAAACCTCCTGTTTAGCCAGACTCATTTCACTTCAGGGTGATAGTATACACATCCCTGACTATCACTGGGTAATATCGGACCATTCTGATATAGGATTTTAAAAATAAAGTCTTAAATGTCCAATTAAATCTATATTTCGGCTATATTTTGGCTACTAATCAAAGCCATATTGTATCTCTTTTTCAGGCTGCTCTAACATCGAAACCTCCTGTTTAGCCAGACTCATTTCACCTCAGGGTCATACTATACACATCCCAGACTGTCACTGGGTAATAACGGACTATTCTGATATAGGATTTAAAAATTAAAGGTTTACATGTCCACTTAAAGCTATATTTCAACTCTTTTTCAGGCTGCTCTATAAACGAAACCTCCTGTTTAGCCAGACTCATTTCACCTCAGGGTGATAGTATTCACTTCCCAGACTCTCTGGTGTAATATCGGACCATTCTGATATACAATTTTAAAATTAAAGTGTTAAATGTCCAATTAAATCTATATTTCGGCTATATTTTGGCTACTAATTTAAGCCATATTGTATCTCTTTTTCAGGCTGCTCTAACATCGAAACCTCATGTTTAGCCAGACCTATTTCACGTCAGGGTGATAGTATACACATACCAGACTGTCACTGGGTAATATCGAACTATACTGATATAGAATTTTAAAATTAAAGGCTTAAATGTACAATTAAAAGAATATTTCAACTCTTTTTCAGGCTGCTAATTAAAGCCATATTGTATCTCTTTTTCAGGCTGCTCTAAAACCAAAATCTCCTGTTTAGCCAGACTCATTTCACCTCAGGGTGATAGTATTCACTTCCCAGACTCTCTCGTGTAATATTGCACCATTCTGATACAGGATTTTAAAATTAAAGGTTTACATGTCCACTTAAAGCTATATTTCAACTATTTTTCAGGCTGCTAATTAAAGCCATAATGTAACTCTTTTTCAGGCTGCTCTATAAACGAAACCTCCTGTTTAGCCAGACTCATTTCACCTCAGGGTGATAGTATACACATCCCTGACTGTCACTGGGTAATATCGGACCATTCTGATATAGGATTTTAAAAATAAAGTCTTAAATGTCCAATTAAATCTATATTTCGGCTATATTTTGGCTACTAATCAAAGCCATATTGTATCTCGTTTTCAGGCTGCTCTAACATCGAAACCTCCAGTTTAGCCAGACTCATTTCAACTCAGGGTGATAGTGTTCACTTCCCAAATTCTCTGGTGTAATATCGGACCATTCTGATATAGAATTTTAAAATTAAAGTGTTAAATGTCCAATTAAATCTATATTTCAGCTATATTTTGGCTACTAATCAAAGCCATATTGTATCTCTTATTCAGGCTGCTCTAACATCGAAACCTCCTGTTTAGCCAGACTCATTTCATTTCAGGGTGATAGTATACACATCCCAGACTGTCACTGGGTAATATCGGACTATTCTGATATAGGATTTTAAAATTAAAGGTTTACATATCCACTTAAAGCTATATTTCAACTCTTTTTCAGGCTGCTAATTTAAGCCATATTGTAACTCTTTTTCAGGCTGCTCTATAAACGAAACCTCCTGTTTAGCCAGACTCATTTCACCTCAGGGTGATAGTATACACATCCCTGACTGTCACTGGGTAATATCGGACCATTCTGATATAGGATTTTAAAAATAAAGTCTTAAATGTCCAATTAAATCTATATTTCGGCTATATTTTGGCTACTAATCAAAGCCATATTGTATCTCGTTTTCAGGCTGCTCTAACATCGAAACCTCCAGTTTAGCCAGACTCATTTCAACTCAGGGTGATAGTGTTCACTTCCCAAATTCTCTGGTGTAATATCGGACCATTCTGATATAGAATTTTAAAATTAAAGTGTTAAATGTCCAATTAAATCTATATTTCAGCTATATTTTGGCTACTAATCAAAGCCATATTGTATCTCTTATTCAGGCTGCTCTAACATCGAAACCTCCTGTTTAGCCAGACTCATTTCATTTCAGGGTGATAGTATATACATCCCAGACTGTCACTGGGTAATATCGGACTATTCTGATATAGGATTTTAAAATTAAAGGTTTACATATCCACTTAAAGCTATATTTCAACTCTTTTTCAGGCTGCTAATTTAAGCCATATTGTAACTCTTTTTCAGGCTGCTCTATAAACAAAACCTCCTGTTTAGCCAGACTCATTTCACCTCAGGGTGATAGTATACACATCCCAGACTGTCACTGGGTAATATTGGACTATTCTGATATAGGATTTTAAAATTAAAAGTTTACATATCCACTTAAAGCTATATTTCAACTCTTTTTCAGGCTGCTAATTTAAGCCATATTGTAACTCTTTTTCAGGCTGCTCTATAAACAAAACCTCCTGTTTAGCCAGACTCATTTCACCTCAGGGTGATAGTATACACATCCCAGACTGTCACTGGGTAATATTGGACTATTCTTATACAGGATTTTAAAGGTAAAGGCTTGATTGTCCAATTAAAGCTATATTTCAACTCTTTTTCAGGCTGCTAATTAAAGCCATATTGTAACTCTTTTTCAGGCTGCTCTAATATCGAAAACTCCTGTTTAGCCAGACTCATTTCACCTCAGGGTGATAGTATACACATCCCAGACTGTCAAAGGGTAATATCGGACTATTCTGATATAGGATTTTAAAATTAAAGGTTTACATGTCCACTTAAAGCTATATTTCAACTCTTTTTCAGGCTGCTAATTAAAGCCATATTGTAACTCTTTTTCAGGCTGCTCTATAGACAAAACCTCCTGTTTAGCTAGAGTCTTTTCACCTCAGGGTGATAGTATACACATCCCAGACTGTCACTGGGTAATATTGGACCATTCTGATATAGGATTTTAAAAATAACGTCTTAAATGTCCAATTAAATATGTATTTCGGCTATATTTTGGCTACAAATCAAAGCCATATTGTATCTCTTTTTCAGGCTGCTCTAACATCGTAATCTCCTGTTTAGCCAGACTCATTTCATGTCAGGGTGATAGTATACACATCCCTGACTATCACTGGGTAATATCGGACCATTCTGATATAGGATTTTAAAAATAAAGTCTTAAATGTCCAATTAAATCTATATTTCGGCTATATTTTGGCTACTAATCAAAGCCATATTGTATCTCTTTTTCAGGCTGCTCTAACATCAAAACCTCCTGTTTAGCCAGACTCATTTCACCTCAGGGTCATACTATACACATCCCAGACTGTCACTGGGTAATAACGGACTATTCTGATATAGGATTTAAAAATTAAAGGTTTACATGTCCACTTAAAGCTATATTTCAACTCTTTTTCAGGCTGCTCTATAAACAAAACCTCCTGTTTAGCCAGACTCATTTCACCTCAGGGTGATAGTATTCACTTCACAGACTCTCTGATGTAATATCGGACCATTCTGATATACAATTTTAAAATTAAAGTGTTAAATTTCCAATTAAATCTATATTTCGGCTATATTTTGGCTACTAATTTAAGCCATATTGTATCTCTTTTTCAGGCTGCTCTAACATCGAAACCTCATGTTTAGCCAGACCTATTTCACGTCAGGGTGATAGTATTCACATACCAGACTGTCACTGGGTACTATCGAACTATACTGATATAGAATTTTAAAATTAAAGGCTTAAATGTCCAATTAAAAGAATATTTCAACTCTTTTTCAGGCTGCTAATTAAAGCCATATTGTATCTCTTTTTCAGGCTGCTCTAAAACCAAAATCTCCTGTTTAGCCAGACTCATTTCACCTCAGGGTGATAGTATTCACTTCCCAGACTCTCTCGTGTAATATTGCACCATTCTGATATAGTATTTTAAAATTAAAGGTTTACATGTCCACTTAAAGCTATATTTCAACTCTTTTTCAGGTTGCTAATTAAAGCCATAATGTAACTCTTTTTCAGGCTGCTCTATGAACGAAACCTCCTGTTTAGCCAGACTCATTTCACCTCAGGGTGATAGTATACACATCCCTGACTGTCACTGGGTAATATCGGACCATTCTGATATAGGATTTTAAAAATAAAGTCTTAAATGTCCAATTAAATCTATATTTCGGCTATATTTTGGCTACTAATCAAAGCCATATTGTATCTCGTTTTCAGGCTGCTCTAACATCGAAACCTCCAGTTTAGCCAGACTCATTTCAACTCAGGGTGATAGTGTTCACTTCCCAAACTCTCTGGTGTAATATCGGACCATTCTGATATAGCATTTTAAAATTAAAGTGTTAAATGTCCAATTAAATCTATATTTCGGCTATATTTTGGCTACTACTCAAAGCCATATTGTATCTCTTATTCAGGCTGCTCTAACATCGAAACCTCCTGTTTAGCCAGACTCATTTCATTTCAGGGTGATAGTATACACATCCCAGACTGTCACTGGGTAATATCGGACTATTCTGATATAGGATTTTAAAATTAAACGTTTACATATCCACGTAAAGCTATATTTCAATTCTTTTTCAGGCTGCTAATTTAAGCCATATTGTAACTCTTTTTCAGGCTGCTCTATAAACAAAACCTCCCGTTTAGCCAGACTCATTTCACCTCAGGATGATAGTATACACATCCCAGACTGTCACTGGGTAATATCGGACTATTCTGATATAGGATTTTAAAATTAAAGGTTTACATATCCACTTAAAGCTATATTTCAACTCTTTCAGGTTGCTAATTAAAGCCATATTGTAACTCTTTTTCAGGCTGATCTATAGACAAAACCTCCTTTTTAGCCAGAGTTTCTTCACCTCAGAGTGATAGTATACACATCCCAGACTGTCACTGGGTAATATTGGACCATTCCGATATAGGATTTTAAAAATAAAGTCTTAAATGTCCAATTAAATCTATATTTCGGCTATATTTTGGCTACTAATCAAAGCCATATTGTATCTCTTTTTCAGGCTGCTCTAACATCGAAACCTCCTGTTTAGCCAGACTCATTTCATGTCAGGGTGATAGTATACACATCCCTGACTATCACTGGGTAATATCGGACCATTCTGATATAGGATTTTAAAAATAAAGTCTTAAATGTCCAATTAAATCTATATTTCGGCTATATTTTGGCTACTAATCAAAGCCATATTGTATCTCTTTTTCAGGCTGCTCTAACATCGAAACCTCCTGTTTAGCCAGACTCATTTCACCTCAGGGTCATACTATACACATCCCAGACTGTCACTGGGTAATAACGGACTATTCTGATATAGGATTTAAAAATTAAAGGTTTACATGTCCACTTAAAGCTATATTTCATCTCTTTTTCAGGCTGCTCTATAAACAAAACCTCCTGTTTAGCCAGACTCATTTCACCTCAGGGTGATAGTATTCACTTCACAGACTCTCTGGTGTAATATCGGACCATTCTGATATACAATTTTAAAATTAAAGTGTTAAATGTCCAATTAAATCTATATTTTGGCTATATTTTGGCTACTAATTTAAGCCATATTGTATCTCTTTTTCAGGCTGCTCTAACATCGAAACCTCATGTTTAGCCAGACCTATTTCACGTCAGGGTGATAGTATTCACATACCAGACTGTCACTGGGTAATATCAAACTATACTGATATAGAATTTTAAAATTAAAGGCTTAAATGTCCAATTAAAAGAAAATTTCAACTCTTTTTCAGGCTGCTAATTAAAGCCATATTGTATCTCTTTTTCAGGCTGCTCTAAAACCAAAATCTCCTGTTTAGCCAGACTCATTTCACCTCAGGGTGATAGTATTCACTTCCCAGACTCTCTCGTGTAATATTGGACCATTCTGATATAGGATTTTAAAATTAAAGGTTTACATGTCCACTTAAAGCTATATTTCAACTCTTTTTCAGGCTGCTAATTAAAGCCATAATGTAACTCTTTTTCAGGCTGCTCTATAAACGAAACCTCCTGTTTAGCCAGACTCATTTCACCTCAGGGTGATAGTATACACATCCCTGACTGTCACTGGGTAATATCGGACCATTCTGATATAGGATTTTAAAAATAAAGTCTTAAATGTCCAATTAAATCTATATTTCGGCTATATTTTGGCTACTAATCAAAGCCATATTGTATCTCGTTTTCAGGCTGCTCTAACATCGAAACCTCCAGTTTAGCCAGACTCATTTCAACTCAGGGTGATAGTGTTCACTTCCCAAATTCTCTGGTGTAATATCGGACCATTCTGATATAGAATTTTAAAATTAAAGTGTTAAATGTCCAATTAAATCTATATTTCGGCTATATTTTGGCTACTAATCAAAGCCATATTGTATCTCTTATTCAGGCTGCTCTAACATCGAAACCTCCTGTTTAGCCAGACTCATTTCATTTCAGGGTGATAGTATACACATCCCAGACTGTCACTGGGTAATATCGGACTATTCTGATATAGGATTTTAAAATTAAAGGTTTACATATCCACTTAAAGCTATATTTCAACTCTTTTTCAGGCTGCTAATTTAAGCCATATTGTAACTCTTTTTCAGGCTGCTCTATAAACAAAACCTCCTGATTAGCCAGACTCATTTCACCTCAGGGTGATAGTATACACATCCCAGACTGTCACTGGGTAATATTGGACTATTCTGATATAGGATTTTAAAATTAAAGGTTTACATATCCACTTAAAGCTATATTTCAACTCTTTTTCAGGCTGCTAATTTAAGCCATATTGTAACTCTTTTTCAGGCTGCTCTATAAACAAAACCTCCTGTTTAGCCGGACTCATTTCACCTCAGGGTGATAGTATACACATCCCTGACTGTCACTGGGTAATATCGGACCATTCTGATATAGGATTTTAAAAATAAAGTCTTAAATGTCCAATTAAATCTATATTTCGGCTATATTTTGGCTACTAATCAAAGCCATATTGTATCTCGTTTTCAGGCTGCTCTAACATCGAAACCTCCAGTTTAGCCAGACTCATTTCAACTCAGGGTGATAGTGTTTACTTGCCAAATTCTCTGGTGTAATATCGGACCATTCTGATATAGAATTTTAAAATTAAAGTGTTAAATGTCCAATTAAATCTATATTTCGGCTATATTTTGGCTACTAATCAAAGCCATATTGTATCTCTTATTCAGGCTGCTCTAACATCGAAACCTCCTGTTTAGACAGACTCATTTCATTTCAGGGTGATAGTATACACATCCCAGACTGTCACTGGGTAATATCGGTCTATTCTGATATAGGATTTTAAAATTAAAGGTTTACATGTCCACTTAAAGCTATATTTCAACTCTTTTTCGGGCTGCTAATTAAAGCCATAATGTAATCTTTTTCAGGCTGCTCTATAAACGAAACCTCCTGTTTAGCGAGACTCATTTCACCTCAGGGTGATAGTATACACATCCCTGACTGTCACTGGGTAATATCGGACCATTCTGATATAGGATTTTAAAAATAAAGTCTTAAATGTCCAATTAAATCTATATTTCGGCTATATTTTGGCTACTAATCAAAGCCATATTGTATCTCGTTTTCAGGCTGCTCTAACATCGAAACCTCCAGTTTAGCCAGACTCATTTCAACTCAGGGTGATAGTGTTCACTTCCCAAATTCTCTGGTGTAATATCGGACCATTCTGATGTAGAATTTTAAAATTAAATTGTTAAATGTCCAATTAAATCTATATTTCGGCTATATTTTGGCTACTAATCAAAGCCATATTGTATCTCTTATTCAGGCTGCTCTAACATCGAAACCTCCTGTTTAGCCAGACTCATTTCATTTCAGGGTGATAGGATACACATCCCAGACTGTCACTGGGTAATATCGGACTATTCTGATATAGGATTTTAAAATTAAAGGTTTACATATCCACTTAAAGCTATATTTCAACTCTTTTTCAGGCTGCTAATTTAAGCCATATTGTAACTCTTTTTCAGGCTGCTCTATAAACAAAACCTCCTGTTTAGCCAGACTCATTTCACCTCAGGGTGATAGTATACACATCCCAGACTGTCACTGGGTAATATTGGACTATTCTGATATAGGATTTTAAAATTAAAGGTTTACATATCCACTTAAAGCTATATTTCAACTCTTTTTCAGGCTGCTAATTTAAGCCATATTGTAACTCTTTTTCAGGCTGCTCTATAAACAAAACCTCCTGTTTAGCCGGACTCATTTCACCTCAGGGTGATAGTATACACATCCCTGACTGTCACTGGGTAATATCGGACCATTCTGATATAGGATTTTAAAAATAAAGTCTTAAATGTCCAATTAAATCTATATTTCGGCTATATTTTGGCTACTAATCAAAGCCATATTGTATCTCGTTTTCAGGCTGCTCTAACATCGAAACCTCCAGTTTAGCCAGACTCATTTCAACTCAGGGTGATAGTGTTTACTTCCCAAATTCTCTGGTGTAATATCGGACCATTCTGATATAGAATTTTAAAATTAAAGTGTTAAATGTCCAATTAAATCTATATTTCGGCTATATTTTGGCTACTAATCAAAGCCATATTGTATCTCTTATTCGGGCTGCTCTAACATCGAAACCTCCTGTTTAGCCAGACTCATTTCATTTCAGGGTGATAGTATACATATCCCAGACTGTCCCTGGGTAATATCGGACTATTCTGATATAGGATTTTAAAATTAAAGGTTTACATGTCCACTTAAAGCTATATTTCAACTCTTTTTCAGGCTGCTAATTAAAGCCATAATGTAATCTTTTTCAGGCTGCTCTATAAACGAAACCTCCTGTTTAGCCAGACTCATTTCACCTCAGGGTGATAGTATACACATCCCTGACTGTCACTGGGTAATATCGGACCATTCTGATATAGGATTTTAAAAATAAAGTCTTAAATGTCCAATTAAATCTATATTTCGGCTATATTTTGGCTACTAATCAAAGCCATATTGTATCTCGTTTTCAGGCTGCTCTAACATCGAAACCTCCAGTTTAGCCAGACTCATTTCAACTCAGGGTGATAGTGTTCACTTCCCAAATTCTCTGGTGTAATATCGGACCATTCTGATATAGAATTTTAAAATTAAAGTGTTAAATGTCCAATTAAATCTATATTTCGGCTATATTTTGGCTACTAATCAAAGCCATATTGTATCTCTTATTCAGGCTGCTCTAACATCGAAACCTCCTGTTTAGCCAGACTCATTTCATTTCAGGGTGATAGTATACACATCCCAGACTGTCACTGGGTAATATCGGACTATTCTGATATAGGATTTTAAAATTAAAGGTTTACATATCCACTTAAAGCTATATTTCAACTCTTTTTCAGGCTGCTAATTTAAGCCATATTGTAACTCTTTTTCAGGCTGCTCTATAAACAAAACCTCCTGATTAGCCAGACTCATTTCACCTCAGGGTGATAGTATACACATCCCAGACTGTCACTGGGTAATATTGGACTATTCTGATATAGGATTTTAAAATTAAAGGTTTACATATCCACTTAAAGCTATATTTCAACTCTTTTTCAGGCTGCTAATTTAAGCCATATTGTAACTCTTTTTCAGGCTGCTCTATAAACAAAACCTCCTGTTTAGCCGGACTCATTTCACCTCAGGGTGATAGTATACACATCCCTGACTGTCACTGGGTAATATCGGACCATTCTGATATAGGATTTTAAAAATAAAGTCTTAAATGTCCAATTAAATCTATATTTCGGCTATATTTTGGCTACTAATCAAAGCCATATTGTATCTCGTTTTCAGGCTGCTCTAACATCGAAACCTCCAGTTTAGCCAGACTCATTTCAACTCAGGGTGATAGTGTTTACTTCCCAAATTATCTGGTGTAATATCGGACCATTCTGATATAGAATTTTAAAATTAAAGTGTTAAATGTCCAATTAAATCTATATTTCGGCTATATTTTGGCTACTAATCAAAGCCATATTGTATCTCTTATTCAGGCTGCTCTAACATCGAAACCTCCTGTTTAGCCAGACTCATTTCATTTCAGGGTGATAGTATACATATCCCAGACTGTCCCTGGGTAATATCGGACTATTCTGATATAGGATTTTAAAATTAAAGGTTTACATGTCCACTTAAAGCTATATTTCAACTCTTTTTCAGGCTGCTAATTAAAGCCATAATGTAATCTTTTTCAGGCTGCTCTATAAACGAAACCTCCTGTTTAGCCAGACTCATTTCACCCCAGGGTGATAGTATACACATCCCTGACTGTCACTGGGTAATATCGGACCATTCTGATATAGGATTTTAAAAATAAAGTCTTAAATGTCCAATTAAATCTATATTTCGGCTATATTTT
Organism: Zingel zingel; assembly: GCA_023566125.1. Classification (NCBI taxonomy): domain Eukaryota; kingdom Metazoa; phylum Chordata; class Actinopteri; order Perciformes; family Percidae; genus Zingel; species Zingel zingel. Next base: position 31,673,342 of record CM042319.1, read on the forward strand.
GGCTACTAATCAAAGCCATATTGTATCTCTTATTCAGGCTGCTCTAACATCGAAACCTCCTGTTTAGCCAGACTCATTTCATTTCAGGGTGATAGTATACACATCCCAGACTGTCACTGGGTAATATCGGACTATTCTGATATAGGATTTTAAAATTAAAGGTTTACATATCCACTTAAAGCTATATTTCAACTCTTTATCAGGCTGCTAATTTAAGCCATATTGTAACTCTTTTTCAGGCTGCTCTATAAACAAAACCTCCTGTTTAGCCAGACTCATTTCACCTCAGGGTGATAGTATACACATCCCAGACTGTCACTGGGTAATATTGGACTATTCTGATATAGGATTTTAAAATTAAAGGTTTACATATCCACTTAAAGCTATATTTCAACTCTTTTTCAGGCTGCTAATTTAAGCCATATTGTAACTCTTTTTCAGGCTGCTCTATAAACAAAACCTCCTGTTTAGCCGGACTCATTTCACCTCAGGGTGATAGTATACACATCCCTGACTGTCACTGGGTAATATCGGACCATTCTGATATAGGATTTTAAAAATAAAGTCTTAAATGTCCAATTAAATCTATATTTCGGCTATATTTTGGCTACTAATCAAAGCCATATTGTATCTCGTTTTCAGGCTGCTCTAACATCGAAACCTCCAGTTTAGCCAGACTCATTTCAACTCAGGGTGATAGTGATTACTTCCCAAATTCTCTGGTGTAATATCGGACCATTCTGATATAGAATTTTAAAATTAAAGTGTTAAATGTCCAATTAAATCTATATTTCGGCTATATTTTGGCTACTAATCAAAGCCATATTGTATCTCTTATTCAGGCTGCTCTAACATCGAAACCTCCTGTTTAGCCAGACTCATTTCATTTCAGGGTGATAGTATACATATCCCAGACTGTCCCTGGGTAATATCAGACTATTCTGATATAGGATTTTAAAATTAAAGGTTTACATATCCACTTAAAGCTATATTTCAACTCTTTTTCAGGCTGCTAATTTAAGCCATATTGTAACTCTTTTTCAGGCTGCTCTATAAACAAAACCTCCTGTTTAGCCAGACTCATTTCACCTCAGGGTGATAGTATACACATCCCAGACTGTCACTGGGTAATATTGGACTATTCTGATATAGGATTTTAAAATTAAAAGTTTACATATCCACTTAAAGCTATATTTCAACTCTTTTTCAGGCTGCTAATTTAAGCCATATTGTAACTCTTTTTCAGGCTGCTCTATAAACAAAACCTCCTGTTTAGCCGGACTCATTTCACCTCAGGGTGATAGTATACACATCCCAGACTGTCACTGGGTAATATTGGACTATTCTTATACAGGATTTTAAAGGTAAAGGCTTGAATGTCCAATTAAAGCTATATTTCAACTCTTTTTCAGGCTGCTAATTAAAGCCATATTGTAACTCTTTTTCAGGCTGCTCTAACATCGAAAACTCCTGTTTAGCCAGACTCCTTTCACCTCAGGGTGATAGTATACACATCCCAGACTGTCACTGGGTAATATCGGACTATTCTGATATAGGATTTTAAAATTAAAGGTTTACATGTCCACTTAAAGCTATATTTCAACTCTTTTTCAGGCTGCTAATTAAAGCCATATTGTAACTCTTTTTCAGGCTGCTCTATAGACAAAACATCCTGTTTAGCTAGAGTATTTTCACCTCAGGGTGATAGTATACCCATCCCAGACTGTCACTGGGTAATATTGGACCATTCTGATATAGGATTTTAAAAATAACGTCTTAAATGTCCAATTAAATATGTATTTCGGCTATATTTTGGCTACAAATCAAAGCCATATTGTATCTCTTTTTCAGGCTGCTCTAACATCGTAATCTCCTGTTTAGCCAGACTCATTCCATGTCAGGGTGATAGTATACACATCCCTGACTGTCACTGGGTAATATCGGACCATTCTGATATAGGATTTTAAAAATAAAGTCTTAAATGTCCAATTAAATCTATATTTCGGCTATATTTTGGCTACTAATCAAAGCCATATTGTATCTCGTTTTCAGGCTGCTCTAACATCGAAACCTCCAGTTTAGCCAGACTCATTTCAACTCAGGGTGATAGTGTTTACTTCCCAAATTCTCTGGTGTAATATCGGACCATTCTGATATAGAATTTTAAAATTAAAGTGTTAAATGTCCAATTAAATCTATATTTCGGCTATATTTTGGCTACTAATCAAAGCCATATTGTATCTCTTATTCAGGCTGCTCTAACATCGAAACCTCCTGTTTAGCCAGACTCATTTCATTTCAGGGTGATAGTATACATATCCCAGACTGTCCCTGGGTAATGTCGGACTATTCTGATATAGGATTTTAAAATTAAAGGTTTACATATCCACTTAAAGCTATATTTCAACTCTTTTTCAGGCTGCTAATTTAAGCCATATTGTAACTCTTTTTCAGGCTGCTCTATAAACAAAACCTCCTGTTTAGCCAGACTCATTTCACCTCAGGGTGATAGTATACACATCCCAGACTGTCACTGGGTAATATTGGACTATTCTGATATAGGATTTTAAAATTAAAAGTTTACATATCCACTTAAAGCTATATTTCAACTCTTTTTCAGGCTGCTAATTTAAGCCATATTGTAACTCTTTTTCAGGCTGCTCTATAAACAAAACCTCCTGTTTAGCCGGACTCATTTCACCTCAGGGTGATAGTATACACATCCCAGACTGTCACTGGGTAATATTGGACTATTCTGATATAGGATTTTAAAATTAAAAGTTTACATATCCACTTAAAGCTATATTTCAACTCTTTTTCAGGCTGCTAATTTAAGCCATATTGTAACTCTTTTTCAGGCTGCTCTATAAACAAAACCTCCTGTTTAGCCGGACTCATTTCACCTCAGGGTGATAGTATACACATCCCAGACTGTCACTGGGTAATATTGGACTATTCTTATACAGGATTTTAAAGGTAAAGGCTTGAATGTCCAATTAAAGCTATATTTCAACTCTTTTTCAGGCTGCTAATTAAAGCCATATTGTAACTCTTTTTCAGGCTGCTCTAACATCGAAAACTCCTGTTTAGCCAGACTCATTTCACCTCACGGTGATAGTATACACATCCCAGACTGTCACTGGGTAATATCGGACTATTCTGATATAGGATTTTAAAATTAAAGGTTTACATGTCCACTTAAAGCTATATTTCAACTCTTTTTCAGGCTGCTAATTAAAGCCATATTGTAACTCTTTTTCAGGCTGCTCTATAGACAAAACATCCTGTTTAGCTAGAGTCTTTTCACCTCAGGGTGATAGTATACACATCCCAGACTGTCACTGGGTAATATTGGACCATTCTGATATAGGATTTTAAAAATAATGTCTTAAATGTCCAATTAAATATGTATTTCAGCTATATTTTGGCTACAAATCAAAGCCATATTGTATCTCTTTTTCAGGCTGCTCTAACATCGTAATCTCCTGTTTAGCCAGACTCATTTCATGTCAGGGTGATAGTATACACATCCCTGACTGTCACTGGGTAATATCGGACCATTCTGATATAGGATTTTAAAAATAAAGTCTTAAATGTCCAATTAAATCTATATTTCGGCTATATTTTTGCTACTAATCAAAGCCAAATTGTATCTCTTTTTCAGGCTGCTCTAACATCGAAACCTCCTGTTTAGCCAGACCCATTTCACCACAGGGTGATAGTATACACATCCCAGACTGTCACTGGGTAATATCGGACTATTCTGATATACGATTTAAAAATTAAAGGTTTACATGTCCACTTAAAGCTATATTTCAACTCTTTTTCAGGCTGCTCTATAAACAAAACCTCCTGTTTAGCCAGACTCATTTCACCTCAGGGTGATAGTATTCACTTCACAGACTCTCTGATGTAATATCGGACCATTCTGATATACAATTTTAAAATTAAAGTGTTAAATGTCCAATTAAATCTATATTTCGGCTATATTTTGGCTACTAATTTAAGCCATATTGTATCTCTTTTTCAGGCTGCTCTAACATCGAAACCTCATGTTTAGCCAGACCTATTTCACGTCAGGGTGATAGTATTCACATACCAGACTGTCACTGGGTACTATCGAACTATACTGATATAGAATTTTAAAATTAAAGGCATAAATGTCCAATTAAAAGAATATTTCAACTCTTTTTCAGGCTGCTAATTAAAGCCATATTGTATCTCTTTTTCAGGCTGCTCTAAAACCAAAATCTCCTGTTTAGCCAGACTCATTTCACCTCAGGGTGATAGTATTCACTTCCCAGACTCTCTCATGTAATATTGCACCATTCTGATATAGGATTTTAAAATTAAAGGTTTACATGTCCACTTAAAGCTATATTTCAACTCTTTTTCAGGTTGCTAATTAAAGCCATAATGTAACTCTTTTTCAGGCTGCTCTATAAACGAAATCTCCTGTTTAGCCAGACTCATTTCACTTCAGGGTGATAGTATACACATCCCTGACTGTCACTGGGTAATATCGGACCATTCTGATATAGGATTTTAAAAATAAAGTCTTAAATGTCCAATTAAATCTATATTTCGGCTATATTTTGGCTACTAATCAAAGCCAAATTGTATCTCTTTTTCAGGCTGCTCTAACATCGAAACCTCCTGTTTAGCCAGACCCATTTCACCACAGGGTGATAGTATACACATCCCAGACTGTCACTGGGTAATATCGGACTATTCTGATATAGGATTTAAAAATTAAAGGTTTACATGTCCAGTTAAAGCTGTATTTCAACTCTTTTTCAGGCTGCTCTATAAACGAAACCTCCTGTTTAGCCAGACTCATTTCACCTCAGGGTGATAGTATTCACTTCCCAGACTCGCTGGTGTAATATCGGACCATTCTGATATACAATTTTAAAATTAAAGTGTTAAATTTCCAATTAAATCTATATTTCGGCTATATTTTGGCTACTAATTTAAGCCATATTGTATCTCTTTTTCAGGCTGCTCTAACATCGAAACCTCATGTTTAGCCAGACCTATTTCACGTCAGGGTGATAGTATACACATACCAGACTGTCCCTGGGTAATATCGAACTATACTGATATAGAATTTTAAAATTAAAGGCTTAAATGTCCAATTAAAAGAATATTTCAACTCTTTTTCAGGCTGCTAATTAAAGCCACATTGTATCTCTTTTTCAGGCTGCTCTAAAACCAAAATCTCCTGTTTAGCCAGACTCATTTCACCTCAAGGTGATAGTATTCACTTCCCAGACTCTCTCGTGTAATATTGCACCATTCTGATATAGGATTTTAAAATTAAAGGTTTACATGTCCACTTAAAGCTATATTTCAACTCTTTTTCAGGCTGCTCTATAAACGAAACCTCCTGTTTAGCCAGACTCATTTCACCTCAGGGTGATAGTATACACATCCCTGACTGTCACTGGGTAATATCGGACCATTCTGATATAGGATTTTAAAAATAAAGTCTTAAATGTCCAATTAAATCTATATTTCGGCTATATTTTGGCTACTAATCAAAGCCATATTGTATCTCGTTTTCAGGCTGCTCTAACATCGAAACCTCCAGTTTAGCCAGACTCATTTCAACTCAGGGTGATAGTGTTCACTTCCCAAATTCTCTGGTGTAATATCGGACCATTCTGATATAGAATTTTAAAATTAAAGTGTTAAATGTCCAATTAAATCTATATTTCGGCTATATTTTGGCTACTAATCAAAGCCATATTGTATCTCTTATTCAGGCTGCTCTAACATCGAAACCTCCTGTTTAGCCAGACTCATTTCATTTCAGGGTGATAGTATACACATCCCAGACTGTCACTGGGTAATATCGGACTATTCTGATATAGGATTTTAAAATTAAAGGTTTACATATCCACTTAAAGCTATATTTCAACTCTTTTTCAGGCTGCTAATTTAAGCCATCTAGTAACTCTTTTTCAGGCTGCTCTATAAACAAAACCTCCTGATTAGCAAGACTCATTTCACCTCAGAGTGATAGTATACACATCCCAGACTGTCACTGGGTAATATTGGACTATTCTGATATAGGATTTTAAAATTAAAGGTTTACATATCCACTTAAAGCTATATTTCAACTCTTTTTCAGGCTGCTAATTTAAGCCATATTGTAACTCTTTTTCAGGCTGCTCTATAAACAAAACCTCCTGTTTAGCCGGACTCATTTCACCTCAGGGTGATAGTATACACATCCCTGACTGTCACTGGGTAATATCGGACCATTCTGATATAGGATTTTAAAAATAAAGTCTTAAATGTCCAATTAAATCTATATTTCGGCTATATTTTGGCTACTAATCAAAGCCATATTGTATCTCGTTTTCAGGCTGCTCTAACATCGAAACCTCCAGTTTAGCCAGACTCATTTCAACTCAGGGTGATAGTGTTTACTTCCCAAATTCTCTGGTGTAATATCGGACCATTCTGATATAGAATTTTAAAATTAAAGTGTTAAATGTCCAATTAAATCTATATTTCGGCTATATTGTGGCTACTAATCAAAGCCATATTGTATCTCTTATTCAGGCTGCTCTAACATCGAAACCTCCTGTTTAGCCAGACTCATTTCATTTCAGGGTGATAGTATACACATCCCAGACTGTCACTGGGTAATATCGGACTATTCTGATATAGGATTTTAAAATTAAAGGTTTACATGTCCACTTAAAGCTATATTTCAACTCTTTTTCAGGCTGCTAATTAAAGCCATAATGTAACTCTTTTTCAGGCTGCTCTATAAACGAAACCTCCTGTTTAGCCAGACTCATTTCACCTCAGGGTGATAGTATACACATCCCTGACTGTCACTGGGTAATATCGGACCATTCTGATATAGGATTTTAAAAATAAAGTCTTAAATGTCCAATTAAATCTATATTTCGGCTATATTTTGGCTACTAATCAAAGCCATATTGTATCTCGTTTTCAGGCTGCTCTAACATCGAAACCTCCAGTTTAGCCAGACTCATTTCAACTCAGGGTGATAGTGTTCACTTCCCAAATTCTCTGGTGTAATATCGGACCATTCTGATATAGAATTTTAAAATTAAAGTGTTAAATGTCCAATTAAATCTATATTTCGGCTATATTTTGGCTACTAATCAAAGCCATATTGTATCTCTTATTCAGGCTGCTCTAACATCGACACCTCCTGTTTAGCCAGACTCATTTCATTTCAGGGTGATAGTATACACATCCCAGACTGTCACTGGGTAATATCGGACTATTCTGATATAGGATTTTAAAATTAAAGGTTTACATATCCACTTAAAGCTATATTTCAACTCTTTTTCAGGCTGCTAATTTAAGCCATATTGTAACTCTTTTTCAGGCTGCTCTATAAACAAAACCTCCTGTTTAGCCAGACTCATTTCACCTCAGGGTGATAGTATACACATCCCAGACTGTCACTGGGTAATATTGGACTATTCTGATATAGGATTTTAAAATTAAAGGTTTACATATCCACTTAAAGCTATATTTCAACTCTTTTTCAGGCTGCTAATTTAAGCCATATTGTAACTCTTTTTCAGGCTGCTCTATAAACAAAACCTCCTGTTTAGCCGGACTCATTTCACCTCAGGGTGATAGTATACACATCCCTGACTGTCACTGGGTAATATCGGACCATTCTGATATAGGATTTTAAAAATAAAGTCTTAAATGTCCAATTAAATCTATATTTCGGCTACATTTTGGCTACTAATCAAAGCCATATTGTATCTCGTTTTCAGGCTGCTCTAACATCGAAACCTCCAGTTTAGCCAGACTCATTTCAACTCAGGGTGATAGTGTTTACTTCCCAAATTCTCTGGTGTAATATCGGACCATTCTGATATAGAATTTTAAAATTAAAGTGTTAAATGTCCAATTAAATCTATATTTCGGCTATATTTTGGCTACTAATCAAAGCCATATTGTATCTCTTATTCAGGCTGCTCTAACATCGAAACCTCCTGTTTAGCCAGACTCATTTCATTTCAGGGTGATAGTATACACATCCCAGACTGTCACTGGGTAATATCGGACTATTCTGATATAGGATTTTAAAATTAAAGGTTTACATATCCACTTAAAGCTATATTTCAACTCTTTTTCAGGCTGCTAATTTAAGCCATATTGTAACTCTTTTTCAGGCTGCTCTATAAACAAAACCTCCTGTTTAGCCAGACTCATTTCACCTCAGGGTGATAGTATACACATCCCAGACTGTCACTGGGTAATATTGGACTATTCTGATATAGGATTTTAAAATTAAAAGTTTACATATCCACTTAAAGCTATATTTCAACTCTTTTTCAGGCTGCTAATTTAAGCCATATTGTAACTCTTTTTCAGGCTGCTCTATAAACAAAACCTCCTGTTTAGCCGGACTCATTTCACCTCAGGGTGATAGTATACACATCCCTGACTGTCACTGGGTAATATCGGACCATTCTGATATAGGATTTTAAAAATAAAGTCTTAAATGTCCAATTAAATCTATATTTCGGCTATATTTTGGCTACTAATCAAAGCCATATTGTATCTCGTTTTCAGGCTGCTCTAACATCGAAACCTCCAGTTTAGCCAGACTCATTTCAACTCAGGGTGATAGTGTTTACTTCCCAAATTCTCTGGTGTAATATCGGACCATTCTGATATAGAATTTTAAAATTAAAGTGTTAAATGTCCAATTAAATCTATATTTCGGCTATATTTTGGCTACTAATCAAAGCCATATTGTATCTCTTATTCAGGCTGCTCTAACATCGAAACCTCCTGTTTAGCCAGACTCATTTCATTTCAGGGTGATAGTGTACACATCCCAGACTGTCACTGGGTAATATCGGACTATTCTGATATAGGATTTTAAAATTAAAGGTTTACATGTCCACTTAAAGCTATATTTCAACTCTTTTTCAGGCTGCTAATTAAAGCCATAATGTAACTCTTTTTCAGGCTGCTCTATAAACGAAACCTCCTGTTTAGCCAGACTCATTTCACCTCAGGGTGATAGTATACACATCCCTGACTGTCACTGGGTAATATCGGACCATTCTGATATAGGATTTTAAAAATAAAGTCTTAAATGTCCAATTAAATCTATATTTCGGCTATATTTTGGCTACTAATCAAAGCCATATTGTATCTCGTTTTCAGGCTGCTCTAACATCGAAACCTCCAGTTTAGCCAGACTCATTTCAACTCAGGGTGATAGTGTTTACTTCCCAAATTCTCTGGTGTAATATCGGACCATTCTGATATAGAATTTTAAAATTAAAGTGTTAAATGTCCAATTAAATCTATATTTCGGCTATATTTTGGCTACTAATCAAAGCCATATTGTATCTCTTATTCAGGCTGCTCTAACATCGAAACCTCCTGTTTAGCCAGACTCATTTCATTTCAGGGTGATAGTATACATATCCCAGACTGTCCCTGGGTAATATCGGACTATTCTGATATAGGATTTTAAAATTAAAGGTTTACATGTCCACTTAAAGCTATATTTCAACTCTTTTTCAGGCTGCTCTATGAACAAAACCTCCTGTTTAGCCAGACTCATTTCACCTCAGGGTGATAGTATACACATCCCTGACTGTCACTGGGTAATATCGGACCATTCTGATATAGGATTTTAAAAATAAAGTCTTAAATGTCCAATTAAATCTATATTTCGGCTATATTTTGGCTACTAATCAAAGCCATATTGTATCTCTTATTCAGGCTGCTCTAACATCGAAACCTCCTGTTTAGCCAGACTCATTTCATTTCAGGGTGATAGTATACACATCCCAGACTGTCACTGGGTAATATCGGCCTATTCTGATATAGGATTTTAAAATTATAGGTTTACATATCCACTTAAAGCTATATTTCAACTCTTTATCAGGCTGCTAATTTAAGCCATATTGTAACTCTTTTTCAGGCTGCTCTATAAACAAAACCTCCTGTTTAGCCAGACTCATTTCACCTCAGGGTGATAGTATACACATCCCAGACTGTCACTGGGTAATATTGGACTATTCTGATATAGGATTTTAAAATTAAAGGTTTACATATCCACTTAAAGCTATATTTCAACTCTTTTTCAGGCTGCTAATTTAAGCCATATTGTAACTCTTTTTCAGGCTGCTCTATAAACAAAACCTCCTGTTTAGCCGGACTCATTTCACCTCAGGGTGATAGTATACACATCCCTGACTGTCACTGGGTAATATCGGACCATTCTGATATAGGATTTTAAAAATAAAGTCTTAAATGTCCAATTAAATCTATATTTCGGCTATATTTTGGCTACTAATCAAAGCCATATTGTATCTCTTATTCAGGCTGCTCTAACATCGAAACCTCCTGTTTAGCCAGACTCATTTCATTTCAGGGTGATAGTGTACACATCCCAGACTGTCACTGGGTAATATCGGACTATTCTGATATAGGATTTTAAAATTAAAGGTTTACATGTCCACTTAAAGCTATATTTCAACTCTTTTTCAGGCTGCTAATTAAAGCCATAATGTAACTCTTTTTCAGGCTGCTCTATAAACGAAACCTCCTGTTTAGCCAGACTCATTTCACCTCAGGGTGATAGTATACACATCCCTGACTGTCACTGGGTAATATCGGACCATTCTGATATAGGATTTTAAAAATAAAGTCTTAAATGTCCAATTAAATCTATATTTCGGCTATATTTTGGCTACTAATCAAAGCCATATTGTATCTCGTTTTCAGGCTGCTCTAACATCGAAACCTCCAGTTTAGCCAGACTCATTTCAACTCAGGGTGATAGTGTTTACTTCCCAAATTCTCTGGTGTAATATCGGACCATTCTGATATAGAATTTTAAAATTAAAGTGTTAAATGTCCAATTAAATCTATATTTCGGCTATATTTTGGCTACTAATCAAAGCCATATTGTATCTCTTATTCAGGCTGCTCTAACATCGAAACCTCCTGTTTAGCCAGACTCATTTCATTTCAGGGTGATAGTATACATATCCCAGACTGTCCCTGGGTAATATCGGACTATTCTGATATAGGATTTTAAAATTAAAGGTTTACATGTCCACTTAAAGCTATATTTCAACTCTTTTTCAGGCTGCTCTATGAACAAAACCTCCTGTTTAGCCAGACTCATTTCACCTCAGGGTGATAGTATACACATCCCTGACTGTCACTGGGTAATATCGGACCATTCTGATATAGGATTTTAAAAATAAAGTCTTAAATGTCCAATTAAATCTATATTTCGGCTATATTTTGGCTACTAATCAAAGCCATATTGTATCTCTTATTCAGGCTGCTCTAACATCGAAACCTCCTGTTTAGCCAGACTCATTTCATTTCAGGGTGATAGTATACACATCCCAGACTGTCACTGGGTAATATCGGACTATTCTGATATAGGATTTTAAAATTATAGGTTTACATATCCACTTAAAGCTATATTTCAACTCTTTATCAGGCTGCTAATTTAAGCCATATTGTAACTCTTTTTCAGGCTGCTCTATAAACAAAACCTCCTGTTTAGCCAGACTCATTTCACCTCAGGGTGATAGTATACACATCCCAGACTGTCACTGGGTAATATTGGACTATTCTGATATAGGATTTTAAAATTAAAGGTTTACATATCCACTTAAAGCTATATTTCAACTCTTTTTCAGGCTGCTAATTTAAGCCATATTGTAACTCTTTTTCAGGCTGCTCTATAAACAAAACCTCCTGTTTAGCCGGACTCATTTCACCTCAGGGTGATAGTATACACATCCCTGACTGTCACTGGGTAATATCGGACCATTCTGATATAGGATTTTAAAAATAAAGTCTTAAATGTCCAATTAAATCTATATTTCGGCTATATTTTGGCTACTAATCAAAGCCATATTGTATCTCGTTTTCAGGCTGCTCTAACATCGAAACCTCCAGTTTAGCCAGACTCATTTCAACTCAGGGTGATAGTGTTTACTTCCCAAATTCTCTGGTGTAATATCGGACCATTCTGATATAGAATTTTAAAATTAAAGTGTTAAATGTCCAATTAAATCTATATTTCGGCTATATTTTGGCTACTAATCAAAGCCATATTGTATCTCTTATTCAGGCTGCTCTAACATCGAAACCTCCTGTTTAGCCAGACTCATTTCATTTCAGGGTGATAGTATACATATCCCAGACTGTCCCTGGGTAATATCGGACTATTCTGATATAGGATTTTAAAATTAAAGGTTTACATGTCCACTTAAAGCTATATTTCAACTCTTTTTCAGGCTGCTCTATGAACAAAACCTCCTGTTTAGCCAGACTCATTTCACCTCAGGGTGATAGTATACACATCCCTGACTGTCACTGGGTAATATCGGACCATTCTGATATAGGATTTTAAAAATAAAGTCTTAAATGTCCAATTAAATCTATATTTCGGCTATATTTTGGCTACTAATCAAAGCCATATTGTATCTCTTATTCAGGCTGCTCTAACATCGAAACCTCCTGTTTAGCCAGACTCATTTCATTTCAGGGTGATAGTATACACATCCCAGACTGTCACTGGGTAATATCGGACTATTCTGATATAGGATTTTAAAATTATAGGTTTACATATCCACTTAAAGCTATATTTCAACTCTTTATCAGGCTGCTAATTTAAGCCATATTGTAACTCTTTTTCAGGCTGCTCTATAAACAAAACCTCCTGTTTAGCCAGACTCATTTCACCTCAGGGTGATAGTATACACATCCCAGACTGTCACTGGGTAATATTGGACTATTCTGATATAGGATTTTAAAATTAAAGGTTTACATATCCACTTAAAGCTATATTTCAACTCTTTTTCAGGCTGCTAATTTAAGCCATATTGTAACTCTTTTTCAGGCTGCTCTATAAACAAAACCTCCTGTTTAGCCGGACTCATTTCACCTCAGGGTGATAGTATACACATCCCTGACTGTCACTGGGTAATATCGGACCATTCTGATATAGGATTTTAAAAATAAAGTCTTAAATGTCCAATTAAATCTATATTTCGGCTATATTTTGGCTACTAATCAAAGCCATATTGTATCTCGTTTTCAGGCTGCTCTAACATCGAAACCTCCAGTTTAGCCAGACTCATTTCAACTCAGGGTGATAGTGTTTACTTCCCAAATTCTCTGGTGTAATATCGGACCATTCTGATATAGAATTTTAAAATTAAAGTGTTAAATGTCCAATTAAATCTATATTTCGGCTATATTTTGGCTACTAATCAAAGCCATATTGTATCTCTTATTCAGGCTGCTCTAACATCGAAACCTCCTGTTTAGCCAGACTCATTTCATTTCAGGGTGATAGTATACATATCCCAGACTGTCCCTGGGTAATATCGGACTATTCTGATATAGGATTTTAAAATTAAAGGTTTACATATCCACTTAAAGCTATATTTCAACTCTTTTTCAGGCTGCTAATTTAAGCCATATTGTAACTCTTTTTCAGGCTGCTCTATAAACAAAACCTCCTGTTTAGCCAGACTCATTTCACCTCAGGGTGATAGTATACACATCCCAGACTGTCACTGGGTAATATTGGACTATTCTGATATAGGATTTTAAAATTAAAAGTTTACATATCCACTTAAAGCTATATTTCAACTCTTTTTCAGGCTGCTAATTTAAGCCATATTGTAACTCTTTTTCAGGCTGCTCTATAAACAAAACCTCCTGTTTAGCCGGACTCATTTCACCTCAGGGTGATAGTATACACATCCCAGACTGTCACTGGGTAATATTGGACTATTCTTATACAGGATTTTAAAGGTAAAGGCTTGAATGTCCAATTGAAGCTATATTTCAACTCTTTTTCAGGCTGCTAATTAAAGCCATATTGTAACTCTTTTTCAGGCTGCTCTAACATCGAAAACTCCTGTTTAGCCAGACTCCTTTCACCTCAGGGTGATAGTATACACATCCCAGACTGTCACTGGGTAATATCGGACTATTCTGATATAGGATTTTAAAATTAAAGGTTTACATGTCCACTTAAAGCTATATTTCAACTCTTTTTCAGGCTGCTAATTAAAGCCATATTGTAACTCTTTTTCAGGCTGCTCTATAGACAAAACATCCTGTTTAGCTAGAGTATTTTCACCTCAGGGTGATAGTATACCCATCCCAGACTGTCACTGGGTAATATTGGACCATTCTGATATAGGATTTTAAAAATAACGTCTTAAATGTCCAATTAAATATGTATTTCGGCTATATTTTGGCTACAAATCAAAGCCATATTGTATCTCTTTTTCAGGCTGCTCTAACATCGTAATCTCCTGTTTAGCCAGACTCATTTCATGTCAGGGTGATAGTATACACATCCCTGACTGTCACTGGGTAATATCGGACCATTCTGATATAGGATTTTAAAAATAAAGTCTTAAATGTCCAATTAAATCTATATTTCGGCTATATTTTGGCTACTAATCAAAGCCATATTGTATCTCGTTTTCAGGCTGCTCTAACATCGAAACCTCCAGTTTAGCCAGACTCATTTCAACTCAGGGTGATAGTGTTTACTTCCCAAATTCTCTGGTGTAATATCGGACCATTCTGATATAGAATTTTAAAATTAAAGTGTTAAATGTCCAATTAAATCTATATTTCGGCTATATTTTGGCTACTAATCAAAGCCATATTGTATCTCTTATTCAGGCTGCTCTAACATCGAAACCTCCTGTTTAGCCAGACTCATTTCATTTCAGGGTGATAGTATACATATCCCAGACTGTCCCTGGGTAATATCGGACTATTCTGATATAGGATTTTAAAATTAAAGGTTTACATATCCACTTAAAGCTATATTTCAACTCTTTTTCAGGCTGCTAATTTAAGCCATATTGTAACTCTTTTTCAGGCTGCTCTATAAACAAAACCTCCTGTTTAGCCAGACTCATTTCACCTCAGGGTGATAGTATACACATCCCAGACTGTCACTGGGTAATATTGGACTATTCTGATATAGGATTTTAAAATTAAAAGTTTACATATCCACTTAAAGCTATATTTCAACTGTTTTTCAGGCTGCTAATTTAAGCCATATTGTAACTCTTTTTCAGGCTGCTCTATAAACAAAACCTCCTGTTTAGCCGGACTCATTTAACCTCAGGGTGATAGTATACACATCCCAGACTGTCACTGGGTAATATTGGACTATTCTGATATAGGATTTTAAAATTAAAAGTTTACATATCCACTTAAAGCTATATTTCAACTCTTTTTCAGGCTGCTAATTTAAGCCATATTGTAACTCTTTTTCAGGCTGCTCTATAAACAAAACCTCCTGTTTAGCCGGACTCATTTCACCTCAGGGTGATAGTATACACATCCCAGACTGTCACTGGGTAATATTGGACTATTCTTATACAGGATTTTAAAGGTAAAGGCTTGAATGTCCAATTAAAGCTATATTTCAACTCTTTTTCAGGCTGCTAATTAAAGCCATATTGTAACTCTTTTTCAGGCTGCTCTAACATCGAAAACTCCTGTTTAGCCAGACTCATTTCACCTCAGGGTGATAGTATACACATCCCAGACTGTCACTGGGTAATATCGGACTATTCTGATATAGGATTTTAAAATTAAAGGTTTACATGTCCACTTAAAGCTATATTTCAACTCTTTTTCAGGCTGCTAATTAAAGCCATATTGTAACTCTTTTTCAGGCTGCTCTATAGACAAAACATCCTGTTTAGCTAGAGTCTTTTCACCTCAGGGTGATAGTATACACATCCCAGACTGTCACTGGGTAATATTGGACCATTCTGATATAGGATTTTAAAAATAACGTCTTAAATGTCCAATTAAATATGTATTTCAGCTATATTTTGGCTACAAATCAAAGCCATATTGTATCTCTTTTTCAGGCTGCTCTAACATCGTAATCTCCTGTTTAGCCAGACTCATTTCATGTCAGGGTGATAGTATACACATCCCTGACTGTCACTGGGTAATATCGGACCATTCTGATATAGGATTTTAAAAATAAAGTCTTAAATGTCCAATTAAATCTATATTTCGGCTATATTTTGGCTACTAATCAAAGCCAAATTGTATCTCTTTTTCAGGCTGCTCTAACATCGAAACCTCCTGTTTAGCCAGACCCATTTCACCACAGGGTGATAGTATACACATCCCAGACTGTCACTGGGTAATATCGGACTATTCTGATATACGATTTAAAAATTAAAGGTTTACATGTCCACTTAAAGCTATATTTCAACTCTTTTTCAGGCTGCTCTATAAACAAAACCTCCTGTTTAGCCAGACTCATTTCACCTCAGGGTGATAGTATTCACTTCACAGACTCTCTGATGTAATATCGGACCATTCTGATATACAATTTTAAAATTAAAGTGTTAAATGTCCAATTAAATCTATATTTCGGCTATATTTTGGCTACTAATTTAAGCCATATTGTATCTCTTTTTCAGGCTGCTCTAACATCGAAACCTCATGTTTAGCCAGACCTATTTCACATCAGGGTGATAGTATTCACATACCAGACTGTCACTGGGTACTATCGAACTATACTGATATAGAATTTTAAAATTAAAGGCATAAATGTCCAATTAAAAGAATATTTCAACTCTTTTTCAGGCTGCTAATTAAAGCCATATTGTATCTCTTTTTCAGGCTGCTCTAAAACCAAAATCTCCTGTTTAGCCAGACTCATTTCACCTCAGGGTGATAGTATTCACTTCCCAGACTCTCTCATGTAATATTGCACCATTCTGATATAGGATTTTAAAATTAAAGGTTTACATGTCCACTTAAAGCTATATTTCAACTCTTTTTCAGGTTGCTAATTAAAGCCATAATGTAACTCTTTTTCAGGCTGCTCTATAAACGAAATCTCCTGTTTAGCCAGACTCATTTCACCTCAGGGTGATAGTATACACATCCCTGACTGTCACTGGGTAATATCGGACCATTCTGATATAGGATTTTAAAAATAAAGTCTTAAATGTCCAATTAAATCTATATTTCGGCTATATTTTGGCTACTAATCAAAGCCAAATTGTATCTCTTTTTCAGGCTGCTCTAACATCGAAACCTCCTGTTTAGCCAGACCCATTTCACCACAGGGTGATAGTATACACATCCCAGACTGTCACTGGGTAATATCGGACTATTCTGATATAGGATTTAAAAATTAAAGGTTTACATGTCCACTTAAAGCTGTATTTCAACTCTTTTTCAGGCTGCTCTATAAACGAAACCTCCTGTTTAGCCAGACTCATTTCACCTCAGGGTGATAGTATTCACTTCCCAGACTCGCTGGTGTAATATCGGACCATTCTGATATACAATTTTAAAATTAAAGTGTTAAATTTCCAATTAAATCTATATTTCGGCTATATTTTGGCTACTAATTTAAGCCATATTGTATCTCTTTTTCAGGCTGCTCTAACATCGAAACCTCATGTTTAGCCAGACCTATTTCACGTCAGGGTGATAGTATACACATACCAGACTGTCCCTGGGTAATATCGAACTATACTGATATAGAATTTTAAAATTAAAGGCTTAAATGTCCAATTAAAAGAATATTTCAACTCTTTTTCAGGCTGCTAATTAAAGCCACATTGTATCTCTTTTTCAGGCTGCTCTAAAACCAAAATCTCCTGTTTAGCCAGACTCATTTCACCTCAGGGTGATAGTATTCACTTCCCAGACTCTCTCGTGTAATATTGCACCATTCTGATATAGGATTTTAAAATTAAAGGTTTACATGTCCACTTAAAGCTATATTTCAACTCTTTTTCAGGCTGCTCTATAAACGAAACCTCCTGTTTAGCCAGACTCATTTCACCTCAGGGTGATAGTATACACATCCCTGACTGTCACTGGGTAATATCGGACCATTCTGATATAGGATTTTAAAAATAAAGTCTTAAATGTCCAATTAAATCTATATTTTGGCTATATTTTGGCTACTAATCAAAGCCATATTGTATCTCGTTTTCAGGCTGCTCTAACATCGAAACCTCCAGTTTAGCCAGACTCATTTCAACTCAGGGTGATAGTGTTCACTTCCCAAATTCTCTGGTGTAATATCGGACCATTCTGATATAGAATTTTAAAATTAAAGTGTTAAATGTCCAATTAAATCTATATTTCGGCTATATTTTGGCTACTAATCAAAGCCATATTGTATCTCTTATTCAGGCTGCTCTAACATCGAAACCTCCTGTTTAGCCAGACTCATTTCATTTCAGGGTGATAGTATACACATCCCAGACTGTCACTGGGTAATATCGGACTATTCTGATATAGGATTTTAAAATTAAAGGTTTACATATCCACTTAAAGCTATATTTCAACTCTTTTTCAGGCTGCTAATTTAAGCCATCTAGTAACTCTTTTTCAGGCTGCTCTATAAACAAAACCTCCTGATTAGCAAGACTCATTTCACCTCAGAGTGATAGTATACACATCCCAGACTGTCACTGGGTAATATTGGACTATTCTGATATAGGATTTTAAAATTAAAGGTTTACATATCCACTTAAAGCTATATTTCAACTCTTTTTCAGGCTGCTAATTTAAGCCATATTGTAACTCTTTTTCAGGCTGCTCTATAAACAAAACCTCCTGTTTAGCCGGACTCATTTCACCTCAGGGTGATAGTATACACATCCCTGACTGTCACTGGGTAATATCGGACCATTCTGATATAGGATTTTAAAAATAAAGTCTTAAATGTCCAATTAAATCTATATTTCGGCTATATTTTGGCTACTAATCAAAGCCATATTGTATCTCGTTTTCAGGCTGCTCTAACATCGAAACCTCCAGTTTAGCCAGACTCATTTCAACTCAGGGTGATAGTGTTTACTTCCCAAATTCTCTGGTGTAATATCGGACCATTCTGATATAGAATTTTAAAATTAAAGTGTTAAATGTCCAATTAAATCTATATTTCGGCTATATTTTGGCTACTAATCAAAGCCATATTGTATCTCTTATTCAGGCTGCTCTAACATCGAAACCTCCTGTTTAGCCAGACTCATTTCATTTCAGGGTGATAGTATACACATCCCAGACTGTCACTGGGTAATATCGGACTATTCTGATATAGGATTTTAAAATTAAAGGTTTACATATCCACTTAAAGCTATATTTCAACTCTTTTTCAGGCTGCTAATTTAAGCCATATTGTAACTCTTTTTCAGGCTGCTCTATAAACAAAACCTCCTGTTTAGCCAGACTCATTTCACCTCAGGGTGATAGTATACACATCCCAGACTGTCACTGGGTAATATTGGACTATTCTGATATAGGATTTTAAAATTAAAAGTTTACATATCCACTTAAAGCTATATTTCAACTCTTTTTCAGGCTGCTAATTTAAGCCATATTGTAACTCTTTTTCAGGCTGCTCTATAAACAAAACCTCCTGTTTAGCCGGACTCATTTCACCTCAGGGTGATAGTATACACATCCCTGACTGTCACTGGGTAATATCGGACCATTCTGATATAGGATTTTAAAAATAAAGTCTTAAATGTCCAATTAAATCTATATTTCGGCTATATTTTGGCTACTAATCAAAGCCATATTGTATCTCGTTTTCAGGCTGCTCTAACATCGAAACCTCCAGTTTAGCCAGACTCATTTCAACTCAGGGTGATAGTGTTTACTTCCCAAATTCTCTGGTGTAATATCGGACCATTCTGATATAGAATTTTAAAATTAAAGTGTTAAATGTCCAATTAAATCTATATTTCGGCTATATTTTGGCTACTAATCAAAGCCATATTGTATCTCTTATTCAGGCTGCTCTAACATCGAAACCTCCTGTTTAGCCAGACTCATTTCATTTCAGGGTGATAGTGTACACATCCCAGACTGTCACTGGGTAATATCGGACTATTCTGATATAGGATTTTAAAATTAAAGGTTTACATGTCCACTTAAAGCTATATTTCAACTCTTTTTCAGGCTGCTAATTAAAGCCATAATGTAACTCTTTTTCAGGCTGCTCTATAAACGAAACCTCCTGTTTAGCCAGACTCATTTCACCTCAGGGTGATAGTATACACATCCCTGACTGTCACTGGGTAATATCGGACCATTCTGATATAGGATTTTAAAAATAAAGTCTTAAATGTCCAATTAAATCTATATTTCGGCTATATTTTGGCTACTAATCAAAGCCATATTGTATCTCGTTTTCAGGCTGCTCTAACATCGAAACCTCCAGTTTAGCCAGACTCATTTCAACTCAGGGTGATAGTGTTTACTTCCCAAATTCTCTGGTGTAATATCGGACCATTCTGATATAGAATTTTAAAATTAAAGTGTTAAATGTCCAATTAAATCTATATTTCGGCTATATTTTGGCTACTAATCAAAGCCATATTGTATCTCTTATTCAGGCTGCTCTAACATCGAAACCTCCTGTTTAGCCAGACTCATTTCATTTCAGGGTGATAGTATACATATCCCAGACTGTCCCTGGGTAATATCGGACTATTCTGATATAGGATTTTAAAATTAAAGGTTTACATGTCCACTTAAAGCTATATTTCAACTCTTTTTCAGGCTGCTCTATGAACAAAACCTCCTGTTTAGCCAGACTCATTTCACCTCAGGGTGATAGTATACACATCCCTGACTGTCACTGGGTAATATCGGACCATTCTGATATAGGATTTTAAAAATAAAGTCTTAAATGTCCAATTAAATCTATATTTCGGCTATATTTTGGCTACTAATCAAAGCCATATTGTATCTCGTTTTCAGGCTGCTCTAACATCGAAACCTCCTGTTTAGCCAGACTCATTTCATTTCAGGGTGATAGTATACATATCCCAGACTGTCCCTGGGTAATATCGGACTATTCTGATATAGGATTTTAAAATTAAAGGTTTACATATCCACTTAAAGCTATATTTCAACTCTTTTTCAGGCTGCTAATTAAAGCCATATTGTAACTCTTTTTCAGGCTGCTCTATAAACAAAACCTCCTGTTTAGCCAGACTCATTTCACCTCAGGGTGATAGTATACACATCCCAGACTGTCACTGGGTAATATTGGACTATTCTGATATAGGATTTTAAAATTAAAAGTTTACATATCCACTTAAAGCTATATTTCAACTCTTTTTCAGGCTGCTAATTTAAGCCATATTGTAACTCTTTTTCAGGCTGCTCTATAAACAAAACCTCCTGTTTAGCCGGACTCATTTAACCTCAGGGTGATAGTATACACATCCCAGACTGTCACTGGGTAATATTGGACTATTCTGATATAGGATTTTAAAATTAAAAGTTTACATATCCACTTAAAGCTATATTTCAACTCTTTTTCAGGCTGCTAATTTAAGCCATATTGTAACTCTTTTTCAGGCTGCTCTATAAACAAAACCTCCTGTTTAGCCGGACTCATTTCACCTCAGGGTGATAGTATACACATCCCAGACTGTCACTGGGTAATATTGGACTATTCTTATACAGGATTTTAAAGGTAAAGGCTTGAATGTCCAATTAAAGCTATATTTCAACTCTTTTTCAGGCTGCTAATTAAAGCCATATTGTAACTCTTTTTCAGGCTGCTCTAACATTGAAAACTCCTGTTTAGCTAGACTCATTTCACCTCAGGGTGATAGTATACACATCCCAGACTGTCACTGGGTAATATCGGACTATTCTGATAAAGGATTTTAAAATTAAAGGTTTACATGTCCACTTAAAGCTATATTTCAACTCTTTTTCAGGCTGCTAATTAAAGCCATATTGTAACTCTTTTTCAGGCTGCTCTATAGACAAAACATCCTGTTTAGCTAGAGTCTTTTCACCTCAGGGTGATAGTATACACATCCCAGACTGTCACTGGGTAATATTGGACCATTCTGATATAGGATTTTAAAAATAACGTCTTAAATGTCCAATTAAATATGTATTTCAGCTATATTTTGGCTACAAATCAAAGCCATATTGTATCTCTTTTTCAGGCTGCTCTAACATCGTAATCTCCTGTTTAGCCAGACTCATTTCATGTCAGGGTGATAGTATACACATCCCTGACTGTCACTGGGTAATATCGGACCATTCTGATATAGGATTTTAAAAATAAAGTCTTAAATGTCCAATTAAATCTATATTTCGGCTATATTTTGGCTACTAATCAAAGCCAAATTGTATCTCTTTTTCAGGCTGCTCTAACATCGAAACCTCCTGTTTAGCCAGACCCATTTCACCACAGGGTGATAGTATACACATCCCAGACTGTCACTGGGTAATATCGGACTATTCTGATATACGATTTAAAAATTAAAGGTTTACATGTCCACTTAAAGCTATATTTCAACTCTTTTTCAGGCTGCTCTATAAACAAAACCTCCTGTTTAGCCAGACTCATTTCACCTCAGGGTGATAGTATTCACTTCACAGACTCTCTGATGTAATATCGGACCATTCTGATATACAATTTTAAAATTAAAGTGTTAAATGTCCAATTAAATCTATATTTCGGCTATATTTTGGCTACTAATTTAAGCCATATTGTATCTCTTTTTCAGGCTGCTCTAACATCGAAACCTCATGTTTAGCCAGACCTATTTCACGTCAGGGTGATAGTATTCACATACCAGACTGTCACTGGGTACTATCGAACTATACTGATATAGAATTTTAAAATTAAAGGCATAAATGTCCAATTAAAAGAATATTTCAACTCTTTTTCAGGCTGCTAATTAAAGCCATATTGTATCTCTTTTTCAGGCTGCTCTAAAACCAAAATCTCCTGTTTAGCCAGACTCATTTCACCTCAGGGTGATAGTATTCACTTCCCAGACTCTCTCATGTAATATTGCACCATTCTGATATAGGATTTTAAAATTAAAGGTTTACATGTCCACTTAAAGCTATATTTCAACTCTTTTTCAGGTTGCTAATTAAAGCCATAATGTAACTCTTTTTCAGGCTGCTCTATAAACGAAATCTCCTGTTTAGCCAGACTCATTTCACCTCAGGGTGATAGTATACACATCCCTGACTGTCACTGGGTAATATCGGACCATTCTGATATAGGATTTTAAAAATAAAGTCTTAAATGTCCAATTAAATCTATATTTCGGCTATATTTTGGCTACTAATCAAAGCCAAATTGTATCTCTTTTTCAGGCTGCTCTAACATCGAAACCTCCTGTTTAGCCAGACCCATTTCACCACAGGGTGATAGTATACACATCCCAGACTGTCACTGGGTAATATCGGACTATTCTGATATAGGATTTAAAAATTAAAGGTTTACATGTCCACTTAAAGCTGTATTTCAACTCTTTTTCAGGCTGCTCTATAAACGAAACCTCCTGTTTAGCCAGACTCATTTCACCTCAGGGTGATAGTATTCACTTCCCAGACTCGCTGGTGTAATATCGGACCATTCTGATATACAATTTTAAAATTAAAGTGTTAAATTTCCAATTAAATCTATATTTCGGCTATATTTTGGCTACTAATTTAAGCCATATTGTATCTCTTTTTCAGGCTGCTCTAACATCGAAACCTCATGTTTAGCCAGACCTATTTCACGTCAGGGTGATAGTATACACATACCAGACTGTCCCTGGGTAATATCGAACTATACTGATATAGAATTTTAAAATTAAAGGCTTAAATGTCCAATTAAAAGAATATTTCAACTCTTTTTCAGGCTGCTAATTAAAGCCACATTGTATCTCTTTTTCAGGCTGCTCTAAAACCAAAATCTCCTGTTTAGCCAGACTCATTTCACCTCAGGGTGATAGTATTCACTTCCCAGACTCTCTCGTGTAATATTGCACCATTCTGATATAGGATTTTAAAATTAAAGGTTTACATGTCCACTTAAAGCTATATTTCAACTCTTTTTCAGGCTGCTCTATAAACGAAACCTCCTGTTTAGCCAGACTCATTTCACCTCAGGGTGATAGTATACACATCCCTGACTGTCACTGGGTAATATCGGACCATTCTGATATAGGATTTTAAAAATAAAGTCTTAAATGTCCAATTAAATCTATATTTCGGCTATATTTTGGCTACTAATCAAAGCCATATTGTATCTCGTTTTCAGGCTGCTCTAACATCGAAACCTCCAGTTTAGCCAGACTCATTTCAACTCAGGGTGATAGTGTTCACTTCCCAAATTCTCTGGTGTAATATCGGACCATTCTGATATAGAATTTTAAAATTAAAGTGTTAAATGTCCAATTAAATCTATATTTCGGCTATATTTTGGCTACTAATCAAAGCCATATTGTATCTCTTATTCAGGCTGCTCTAACATCGAAACCTCCTGTTTAGCCAGACTCATTTCATTTCAGGGTGATAGTATACACATCCCAGACTGTCACTGGGTAATATCGGACTATTCTGATATAGGATTTTAAAATTAAAGGTTTACATATCCACTTAAAGCTATATTTCAACTCTTTTTCAGGCTGCTAATTTAAGCCATCTAGTAACTCTTTTTCAGGCTGCTCTATAAACAAAACCTCCTGATTAGCAAGACTCATTTCACCTCAGAGTGATAGTATACACATCCCAGACTGTCACTGGGTAATATTGGACTATTCTGATATAGGATTTTAAAATTAAAGGTTTACATATCCACTTAAAGCTATATTTCAACTCTTTTTCAGGCTGCTAATTTAAGCCATATTGTAACTCTTTTTCAGGCTGCTCTATAAACAAAACCTCCTGTTTAGCCGGACTCATTTCACCTCAGGGTGATAGTATACACATCCCTGACTGTCACTGGGTAATATCGGACCATTCTGATATAGGATTTTAAAAATAAAGTCTTAAATGTCCAATTAAATCTATATTTCGGCTATATTTTGGCTACTAATCAAAGCCATATTGTATCTCGTTTTCAGGCTGCTCTAACATCGAAACCTCCAGTTTAGCCAGACTCATTTCAACTCAGGGTGATAGTGTTTACTTCCCAAATTCTCTGGTGTAATATCGGACCATTCTGATATAGAATTTTAAAATTAAAGTGTTAAATGTCCAATTAAATCTATATTTCGGCTATATTTTGGCTACTAATCAAATCCATATTGTATCTCTTATTCAGGCTGCTCTAACATCGAAACCTCCTGTTTAGCCAGACTCATTTCATTTCAGGGTGATAGTATACACATCCCAGACTGTCACTGGGTAATATCGGACTATTCTGATATAGGATTTTAAAATTAAAGGTTTACATGTCCACTTAAAGCTATATTTCAACTCTTTTTCAGGCTGCTAATTAAAGCCATAATGTAACTCTTTTTCAGGCTGCTCTATAAACGAAACCTCCTGTTTAGCCAGACTCATTTCACCTCAGGGTGATAGTATACACATCCCTGACTGTCACTGGGTAATATCGGACCATTCTGATATAGGATTTTAAAAATAAAGTCTTAAATGTCCAATTAAATCTATATTTCGGCTATATTTTGGCTACTAATCAAAGCCATATTGTATCTCGTTTTCAGGCTGCTCTAACATCGAAACCTCCAGTTTAGCCAGACTCATTTCAACTCAGGGTGATAGTGTTCACTTCCCAAATTCTCTGGTGTAATATCGGACCATTCTGATATAGAATTTTAAAATTAAAGTGTTAAATGTCCAATTAAATCTATATTTCGGCTATATTTTGGCTACTAATCAAAGCCATATTGTATCTCTTATTCAGGCTGCTCTAACATCGACACCTCCTGTTTAGCCAGACTCATTTCATTTCAGGGTGATACACATCCCAGACTGTCACTGGGTAATATCGGACTATTCTGATATAGGATTTTAAAATTAAAGGTTTACATATCCACTTAAAGCTATATTTCAACTCTTTTTCAGGCTGCTAATTTAAGCCATATTGTAACTCTTTTTCAGGCTGCTCTATAAACAAAACCTCCTGTTTAGCCAGACTCATTTCACCTCAGGGTGATAGTATACACATCCCAGACTGTCACTGGGTAATATTGGACTATTCTGATATAGGATTTTAAAATTAAAAGTTTACATATCCACTTAAAGCTATATTTCAACTCTTTTTCAGGCTGCTAATTTAAGCCATATTGTAACTCTTTTTCAGGCTGCTCTATAAACAAAACCTCCTGTTTAGCCGGACTCATTTCACCTCAGGGTGATAGTATACACATCCCTGACTGTCACTGGGTAATATCGGACCATTCTGATATAGGATTTTAAAAATAAAGTCTTAAATGTCCAATTAAATCTATATTTCGGCTATATTTTGGCTACTAATCAAAGCCATATTGTATCTCGTTTTCAGGCTGCTCTAACATCGAAACCTCCAGTTTAGCCAGACTCATTTCAACTCAGGGTGATAGTGTTTACTTCCCAAATTCTCTGGTGTAATATCGGACCATTCTGATATAGAATTTTAAAATTAAAGTGTTAAATGTCCAATTAAATCTATATTTCGGCTATATTTTGGCTACTAATCAAAGCCATATTGTATCTCTTATTCAGGCTGCTCTAACATCGAAACCTCCTGTTTAGCCAGACTCATTTCATTTCAGGGTGATAGTGTACACATCCCAGACTGTCACTGGGTAATATCGGACTATTCTGATATAGGATTTTAAAATTAAAGGTTTACATGTCCACTTAAAGCTATATTTCAACTCTTTTTCAGGCTGCTAATTAAAGCCATAATGTAACTCTTTTTCAGGCTGCTCTATAAACGAAACCTCCTGTTTAGCCAGACTCATTTCACCTCAGGGTGATAGTATACACATCCCTGACTGTCACTGGGTAATATCGGACCATTCTGATATAGGATTTTAAAAATAAAGTCTTAAATGTCCAATTAAATCTATATTTCGGCTATATTTTGGCTACTAATCAAAGCCATATTGTATCTCGTTTTCAGGCTGCTCTAACATCGAAACCTCCAGTTTAGCCAGACTCATTTCAACTCAGGGTGATAGTGTTTACTTCCCAAATTCTCTGGTGTAATATCGGACCATTCTGATATAGAATTTTAAAATTAAAGTGTTAAATGTCCAATTAAATCTATATTTCGGCTATATTTTGGCTACTAATCAAAGCCATATTGTATCTCTTATTCAGTCTGCTCAAACATCGAAACCTCCTGTTTAGCCAGACTCATTTCATTTCAGGGTGATAGTATACATATCCCAGACTGTCCCTGGGTAATATCGGACTATTCTGATATAGGATTTTAAAATTAAAGGTTTACATGTCCACTTAAAGCTATATTTCAACTCTTTTTCAGGCTGCTCTATGAACAAAACCTCCTGTTTAGCCAGACTCATTTCACCTCAGGGTGATAGTATACACATCCCTGACTGTCACTGGGTAATATCGGACCATTCTGATATAGGATTTTAAAAATAAAGTCTTAAATGTCCAATTAAATCTATATTTCGGCTATATTTTGGCTACTAATCAAAGCCATATTGTATCTCGTTTTCAGGCTGCTCTAACATCGAAACCTCCAGTTTAGCCAGACTCATTTCAACTCAGGGTGATAGTGTTTACTTCCCAAATTCTCTGGTGTAATATCGGACCATTCTCATATAGAATTTTAAAATTAAAGTGTTAAATGTCCAATTAAATCTATATTTCGGCTACATTTTGGCTACTAATCAAAGCCATATTGTATCTCGTTTTCAGGCTGCTCTAACATCGAAACCTCCAGTTTAGCCAGACTCATTTCAACTCAGGGTGATAGTGTTTACTTCCCAAATTCTCTGGTGTAATATCGGACCATTCTGATATAGAATTTTAAAATTAAAGTGTTAAATGTCCAATTAAATCTATATTTCGGCTATATTTTGGCTACTAATCAAAGCCATATTGTATCTCTTATTCAGGCTGCTCTAACATCGAAACCTAATGTTTAGCCAGACTCATTTCATTTCAGGGTGATAGTATACATATCCCAGACTGTCCCTGGGTAATATCGGACTATTCTGATATAGGATTCTAAAATTAAAGGTTTACATATCCACTTAAAGCTATATTTCAACTCTTTTTCAGGCTGCTAATTTAAGCCATATTGTAACTCTTTTTCAGGCTGCTCTATAAACAAAACCTCCTGTTTAGCCAGACTCATTTCACCTCAGGGTGATAGTATACACATCCCAGACTGTCACTGGGTAATATTGGACTATTCTGATATAGGATTTTAAAATTAAAAGTTTACATATCCACTTAAAGCTATATTTCAACTCTTTTTCAGGCTGCTAATTTAAGCCATATTGTAACTCTTTTTCAGGCTGCTCTATAAACAAAACCTCCTGTTTAGCCGGACTCATTTCACCTCAGGGTGATAGTATACACATCCCTGACTGTCACTGGGTAATATCGGACCATTCTGATATAGGATTTTAAAAATAAAGTCTTAAATGTCCAATTAAATCTATATTTCGGCTATATTTTGGCTACTAATCAAAGCCATATTGTATCTCGTTTTCAGGCTGCTCTAACATCGAAACCTCCAGTTTAGCCAGACTCATTTCAACTCAGGGTGATAGTGTTTACTTCCCAAATTCTCTGGTGTAATATCGGACCATTCTGATATAGAATTTTAAAATTAAAGTGTTAAATGTCCAATTAAATCTATATTTCGGCTATATTTTGGCTACTAATCAAAGCCATATTGTATCTCTTATTCAGGCTGCTCTAACATCGAAACCTCCTGTTTAGCCAGACTCATTTCATTTCAGGGTGATAGTGTACACATCCCAGACTGTCACTGGGTAATATCGGACTATTCTGATATAGGATTTTAAAATTAAAGGTTTACATGTCCACTTAAAGCTATATTTCAACTCTTTTTCAGGCTGCTAATTAAAGCCATAATGTAACTCTTTTTCAGGCTGCTCTATAAACGAAACCTCCTGTTTAGCCAGACTCATTTCACCTCAGGGTGATAGTATACACATCCCTGACTGTCACTGGGTAATATCGGACCATTCTGATATAGGATTTTAAAAATAAAGTCTTAAATGTCCAATTAAATCTATATTTCGGCTATATTTTGGCTACTAATCAAAGCCATATTGTATCTCGTTTTCAGGCTGCTCTAACATCGAAACCTCCAGTTTAGCCAGACTCATTTCAACTCAGGGTGATAGTGTTTACTTCCCAAATTCTCTGGTGTAATATCGGACCATTCTGATATAGAATTTTAAAATTAAAGTGTTAAATGTCCAATTAAATCTATATTTCGGCTATATTTTGGCTACTAATCAAAGCCATATTGTATCTCTTATTCAGGCTGCTCTAACATCGAAACCTCCTGTTTAGCCAGACTCATTTCATTTCAGGGTGATAGTATACATATCCCAGACTGTCCCTGGGTAATATCGGACTATTCTGATATAGGATTTTAAAATTAAAGGTTTACATGTCCACTTAAAGCTATATTTCAACTCTTTTTCAGGCTGCTCTATGAACAAAACCTCCTGTTTAGCCAGACTCATTTCACCTCAGGGTGATAGTATACACATCCCTGACTGTCACTGGGTAATATCGGACCATTCTGATATAGGATTTTAAAAATAAAGTCTTAAATGTCCAATTAAATCTATATTTCGGCTATATTTTGGCTACTAATCAAAGCCATATTGTATCTCGTTTTCAGGCTGCTCTAACATCGAAACCTCCAGTTTAGCCAGACTCATTTCAACTCAGGGTGATAGTGTTTACTTCCCAAATTCTCTGGTGTAATATCGGACCATTCTCATATAGAATTTTAAAATTAAAGTGTTAAATGTCCAATTAAATCTATATTTCGGCTACATTTTGGCTACTAATCAAAGCCATATTGTATCTCGTTTTCAGGCTGCTCTAACATCGAAACCTCCAGTTTAGCCAGACTCATTTCAACTCAGGGTGATAGTGTTTACTTCCCAAATTCTCTGGTGTAATATCGGACCATTCTGATATAGAATTTTAAAATTAAAGTGTTAAATGTCCAATTAAATCTATATTTCGGCTATATTTTGGCTACTAATCAAAGCCATATTGTATCTCTTATTCAGGCTGCTCTAACATCGAAACCTAATGTTTAGCCAGACTCATTTCATTTCAGGGTGATAGTATACATATCCCAGACTGTCCCTGGGTAATATCGGACTATTCTGATATAGGATTCTAAAATTAAAGGTTTACATATCCACTTAAAGCTATATTTCAACTCTTTTTCAGGCTGCTAATTTAAGCCATATTGTAACTCTTTTTCAGGCTGCTCTATAAACAAAACCTCCTGTTTAGCCAGACTCATTTCACCTCAGGGTGATAGTATACACATCCCAGACTGTCACTGGGTAATATTGGACTATTCTGATATAGGATTTTAAAATTAAAAGTTTACATATCCACTTAAAGCTATATTTCAACTCTTTTTCAGGCTGCTAATTTAAGCCATATTGTAACTCTTTTTCAGGCTGCTCTATAAACAAAACCTCCTGTTTAGCCGGACTCATTTCACCTCAGGGTGATAGTATACACATCCCTGACTGTCACTGGGTAATATCGGACCATTCTGATATAGGATTTTAAAAATAAAGTCTTAAATGTCCAATTAAATCTATATTTCGGCTATATTTTGGCTACTAATCAAAGCCATATTGTATCTCGTTTTCAGGCTGCTCTAACATCGAAACCTCCAGTTTAGCCAGACTCATTTCAACTCAGGGTGATAGTGTTTACTTCCCAAATTCTCTGGTGTAATATCGGACCATTCTGATATAGAATTTTAAAATTAAAGTGTTAAATGTCCAATTAAATCTATATTTCGGCTATATTTTGGCTACTAATCAAAGCCATATTGTATCTCTTATTCAGGCTGCTCTAACAT
The DNA here is from genome assembly GCA_023566125.1 of Zingel zingel. Taxonomy (NCBI): domain Eukaryota; kingdom Metazoa; phylum Chordata; class Actinopteri; order Perciformes; family Percidae; genus Zingel; species Zingel zingel. The sequence goes on from CM042319.1 coordinate 31,704,243, forward strand.
CGAAACCTCCTGTTTAGCCAGACTCATTTCATTTCAGGGTGATAGTGTACACATCCCAGACTGTCACTGGGTAATATCGGACTATTCTGATATAGGATTTTAAAATTAAAGGTTTACATGTCCACTTAAAGCTATATTTCAACTCTTTTTCAGGCTGCTAATTAAAGCCATAATGTAACTCTTTTTCAGGCTGCTCTATAAACGAAACCTCCTGTTTAGCCAGACTCATTTCACCTCAGGGTGATAGTATACACATCCCTGACTGTCACTGGGTAATATCGGACCATTCTGATATAGGATTTTAAAAATAAAGTCTTAAATGTCCAATTAAATCTATATTTCGGCTATATTTTGGCTACTAATCAAAGCCATATTGTATCTCGTTTTCAGGCTGCTCTAACATCGAAACCTCCAGTTTAGCCAGACTCATTTCAACTCAGGGTGATAGTGTTTACTTCCCAAATTCTCTGGTGTAATATCGGACCATTCTGATATAGAATTTTAAAATTAAAGTGTTAAATGTCCAATTAAATCTATATTTCGGCTATATTTTGGCTACTAATCAAAGCCATATTGTATCTCTTATTCAGGCTGCTCTAACATCGAAACCTCCTGTTTAGCCAGACTCATTTCATTTCAGGGTGATAGTATACATATCCCAGACTGTCCCTGGGTAATATCGGACTATTCTGATATAGGATTTTAAAATTAAAGGTTTACATGTCCACTTAAAGCTATATTTCAACTCTTTTTCAGGCTGCTCTATGAACAAAACCTCCTGTTTAGCCAGACTCATTTCACCTCAGGGTGATAGTATACACATCCCTGACTGTCACTGGGTAATATCGGACCATTCTGATATAGGATTTTAAAAATAAAGTCTTAAATGTCCAATTAAATCTATATTTCGGCTATATTTTGGCTACTAATCAAAGCCATATTGTATCTCGTTTTCAGGCTGCTCTAACATCGAAACCTCCAGTTTAGCCAGACTCATTTCAACTCAGGGTGATAGTGTTTACTTCCCAAATTCTCTGGTGTAATATCGGACCATTCTCATATAGAATTTTAAAATTAAAGTGTTAAATGTCCAATTAAATCTATATTTCGGCTATATTTTGGCTACTAATCAAAGCCATATTGTATCTCTTATTCAGGCTGCTCTAACATCGAAACCTCCTGTTTAGCCAGACTCATTTCATTTCAGGGTGATAGTATACATATCCCAGACTGTCCCTGGGTAATATCGGACTATTCTGATATAGGATTTTAAAATTAAAGGTTTACATGTCCACTTAAAGCTATATTTCAACTCTTTTTCAGGCTGCTCTATGAACAAAACCTCCTGTTTAGCCAGACTCATTTCACCTCAGGGTGATAGTATACACATCCCTGACTGTCACTGGGTAATATCGGACCATTCTGATATAGGATTTTAAAAATAAAGTCTTAAATGTCCAATTAAATCTATATTTCGGCTATATTTTGGCTACTAATCAAAGCCATATTGTATCTCGTTTTCAGGCTGCTCTAACATCGAAACCTCCAGTTTAGCCAGACTCATTTCAACTCAGGGTGATAGTGTTTACTTCCCAAATTCTCTGGTGTAATATCGGACCATTCTGATATAGAATTTTAAAATTAAAGTGTTAAATGTCCAATTAAATCTATATTTCGGCTATATTTTGGCTACTAATCAAAGCCATATTGTATCTCTTATTCAGGCTGCTCTAACATCGAAACCTCCTGTTTAGCCAGACTCATTTCATTTCAGGGTGATAGTATCCATATCCCAGACTGTCCCTGGGTAATATCGGACTATTCTGATATAGGATTTTAAAATTAAAGGTTTACATATCCACTTAAAGCTATATTTCAACTCTTTTTCAGGCTGCTAATTTAAACCATATTGTAACTCTTTTTCAGGCTGCTCTATAAACAAAACCTCCTGTTTAGCCAGACTCATTTCACCTCAGGGTGATAGTATACACATCCCAGACTGTCACTGGGTAATATTGGACTATTCTGATATAGGATTTTAAAATTAAAAGTTTACATATCCACTTAAAGCTATATTTCAACTCTTTTTCAGGCTGCTAATTTAAGCCATATTGTAACTCTTTTTCAGGCTGCTCTAACATCGAAAACTCCTGTTTAGCCAGACTCATTTCACCTCAGGGTGATAGTATACACATCCCAGACTGTCACTGGGTAATATCGGACTATTCTGATATAGGATTTTAAAATTAAAGGTTTACATGTCCACTTAAAGCTATATTTCAACTCTTTTTCAGGCTGCTAATTAAAGCCATATTGTAACTCTTTTTCAGGCTGCTCTATAGACAAAACATCCTGTTTAGCTAGAGTCTTTTCACCTCAGGGTGATAGTATACACATCCCAGACTGTCACTGGGTAATATTGGACCATTCTGATATAGGATTTTAAAAATAACGTCTTAAATGTCCAATTAAATATGTATTTCGGCTATATTTTGGCTACAAATCAAAGCCATATTGTATCTCTTTTTCAGGCTGCTCTAACATCGTAATCTCCTGTTTAGCCAGACTCATTTCATGTCAGGGTGATAGTATACACATCCCTGACTATCACTGGGTAATATCGGACCATTCTGATATAGGATTTTAAAAATAAAGTCTTAAATGTCCAATTAAATCTATATTTCGGCTATATTTTGGCTACTAATCAAAGCCAAATTGTATCTCTTTTTCAGGCTGCTCTAACATCGAAACCTCCTGTTTAGCCAGACCCATTTCACCACAGGGTGATAGTATACACATCCCTGACTGTCACTGGGTAATATCGGACCATTCTGATATAGGATTTTAAAAATAAAGTCTTAAATGTCCAATTAAATCTATATTTCGGCTATATTTTGGCTACTAATCAAAGCCATATTGTATCTCGTTTTCAGGCTGCTCTAACATCGAAACCTCCAGTTTAGCCAGACTCATTTCAACTCAGGGTGATAGTGTTTACTTCCCAAATTCTCTGGTGTAATATCGGACCATTCTCATATAGAATTTTAAAATTAAAGTGTTAAATGTCCAATTAAATCTATATTTCGGCTATATTTTGGCTACTAATCAAAGCCATATTGTATCTCTTATTCAGGCTGCTCTAACATCGAAACCTCCTGTTTAGCCAGACTCATTTCATTTCAGGGTGATAGTATACATATCCCAGACTGTCCCTGGGTAATATCGGACTATTCTGATATAGGATTTTAAAATTAAAGGTTTACATGTCCACTTAAAGCTATATTTCAACTCTTTTTCAGGCTGCTCTATGAACAAAACCTCCTGTTTAGCCAGACTCATTTCACCTCAGGGTGATAGTATACACATCCCTGACTGTCACTGGGTAATATCGGACCATTCTGATATAGGATTTTAAAAATAAAGTCTTAAATGTCCAATTAAATCTATATTTCGGCTATATTTTGGCTACTAATCAAAGCCATATTGTATCTCGTTTTCAGGCTGCTCTAACATCGAAACCTCCAGTTTAGCCAGACTCATTTCAACTCAGGGTGATAGTGTTTACTTCCCAAATTCTCTGGTGTAATATCGGACCATTCTGATATAGAATTTTAAAATTAAAGTGTTAAATGTCCAATTAAATCTATATTTCGGCTATATTTTGGCTACTAATCAAAGCCATATTGTATCTCTTATTCAGGCTGCTCTAACATCGAAACCTCCTGTTTAGCCAGACTCATTTCATTTCAGGGTGATAGTATCCATATCCCAGACTGTCCCTGGGTAATATCGGACTATTCTGATATAGGATTTTAAAATTAAAGGTTTACATATCCACTTAAAGCTATATTTCAACTCTTTTTCAGGCTGCTAATTTAAACCATATTGTAACTCTTTTTCAGGCTGCTCTATAAACAAAACCTCCTGTTTAGCCAGACTCATTTCACCTCAGGGTGATAGTATACACATCCCAGACTGTCACTGGGTAATATTGGACTATTCTGATATAGGATTTTAAAATTAAAAGTTTACATATCCACTTAAAGCTATATTTCAACTCTTTTTCAGGCTGCTAATTTAAGCCATATTGTAACTCTTTTTCAGGCTGCTCTAACATCGAAAACTCCTGTTTAGCCAGACTCATTTCACCTCAGGGTGATAGTATACACATCCCAGACTGTCACTGGGTAATATCGGACTATTCTGATATAGGATTTTAAAATTAAAGGTTTACATGTCCACTTAAAGCTATATTTCAACTCTTTTTCAGGCTGCTAATTAAAGCCATATTGTAACTCTTTTTCAGGCTGCTCTATAGACAAAACATCCTGTTTAGCTAGAGTCTTTTCACCTCAGGGTGATAGTATACACATCCCAGACTGTCACTGGGTAATATTGGACCATTCTGATATAGGATTTTAAAAATAACGTCTTAAATGTCCAATTAAATATGTATTTCGGCTATATTTTGGCTACAAATCAAAGCCATATTGTATCTCTTTTTCAGGCTGCTCTAACATCGTAATCTCCTGTTTAGCCAGACTCATTTCATGTCAGGGTGATAGTATACACATCCCTGACTATCACTGGGTAATATCGGACCATTCTGATATAGGATTTTAAAAATAAAGTCTTAAATGTCCAATTAAATCTATATTTCGGCTATATTTTGGCTACTAATCAAAGCCAAATTGTATCTCTTTTTCAGGCTGCTCTAACATCGAAACCTCCTGTTTAGCCAGACCCATTTCACCACAGGGTGATAGTATACACATCCCAGACTGTCACTGGGTAATATCGGACTATTCTGATATAGGATTTAAAAATTAAAGGTTTACATGTCCACTTAAAGCTATATTTCAACTCTTTTTCAGGCTGCTCTATGAACAAAACCTCCTGTTTAGCCAGACTCATTTCACCTCAGGGTGATAGTATTCACTTCACAGACTCTCTGATGTAATATCGGACCATTCTGATATACAATTTTAAAATTAAAGTGTTAAATGTCCAATTAAATCTATATTTCGGCTATATTTTGGCTACTAATTTAAGCCATATTGTATCTCTTTTTCAGGCTGCTCTAACATCGAAACCTCATGTTTAGCCAGACCTATTTCACGTCAGGGTGATAGTATTCACATACCAGACTGTCACTGGGTACTATCGAACTATACTGATATAGAATTTTAAAATTAAAGGCTTAAATGTCCAATTAAAAGAATATTTCAACTCTTTTTCAGGCTGCTAATTAAAGCCATATTGTATCTCTTTTTCAGGCTGCTCTAAAACCAAAATCTCCTGTTTAGCCAGACTCATTTCACCTCAGGGTGATAGTATTCACTTCCCAGACTCTCTCGTGTAATATTGCACCATTCTGATATAGGATTTTAAAATTAAAGGTTTACATGTCCACTTAAAGCTATATTTCAACTCTTTTTCAGGTTGCTAATTAAAGCCATAATGTAACTCTTTTTCAGGCTGCTCTATAAACGAAACCTCCTGTTTAGCCAGACTCATTTCACCTCAGGGTGATAGTATACACATCCCTGACTGTCACTGGGTAATATCGGACCATTCTGATATAGGATTTTAAAAATAAAGTCTTAAATGTCCAATTAAATCTATATTTCGGCTATATTTTGGCTACTAATCAAAGCCAAATTGTATCTCTTTTTCAGGCTGCTCTAACATCGAAACCTCCTGTTTAGCCAGACCCATTTCACCACAGGGTGATAGTATACACATCCCAGACTGTCACTGGGTAATATCGGACTATTCTGATATAGGATTTAAAAATTAAAGGTTTACATGTCCACTTAAAGCTGTATTTCAACTCTTTTTCAGGCTGCTCTATAAACGAAACCTCCTGTTTAGCCAGACTCATTTCACCTCAGGGTGATAGTATTCACTTCCCAGACTCGCTGGTGTAATATCGGACCATTCTGATATACAATTTTAAAATTAAAGTGTTAAATTTCCAATTAAATCTATATTTTGGCTATATTTTGGCTACTAATTTAAGCCATATTGTATCTCTTTTTCAGGCTGCTCTAACATCGAAACCTCATGTTTAGCGAGACCTATTTCACGTCAGGGTGATAGTATACACATACCAGACTGTCACTGGGTAATATCGAACTATACTGATATAGAATTTTAAAATTAAAGGCTTAAATGTCCAATTAAAAGAATATTTCAACTCTTTTTCAGGCTGCTAATTAAAGCCACATTGTATCTCTTTTTCAGGCTCCTCTAAAACCAAAATCTCCTGTTTAGCCAGACTCATTTCACCTCAGGGTGATAGTATTCACTTCCCAGACTCTCTCGTGTAATATTGCACCATTCTGATATAGGATTTTAAAATTAAAGGTTTACATGTCCACTTAAAGCTATATTTCAACTATTTTTCAGGCTGCTCTATAAACGAAACCTCCTGTTTAGCCAGACTCATTTCACCTCAGGGTGATAGTATACACATCCCTGACTGTCACTGGGTAATATCGGACCATTCTGATATAGGATTTTAAAATTAAATTCTTAAATGTCCAATTAAATCTATATTTCGGCTATATTTTGGCTACTAATTAAAGCCATATTGTATCTCTTTTTCAGGCTGCTCTAACATCGAAACCTCCTGTTTAGCCAGACTCATTTCACCTCAGGGTGATAGTATACACATCTTAGACTGTCACTGGGTAATATCGGACTATTCTGATATAGGATTTTAAAATTAAAGGTTTACATGTCCACTTAAAGCTATATTTCAACTCTTTTTCAGGCTGCTAATTGAAGCCATATTGTAACTCTTTTTCAGGCTGCTCTAACATCGAAACCTTCTGTTTAGCCAGACTTATTTCACCTCAGGGTGATAGTATACACATCCCAGACTGTCAATTGGTAATATTGGACTATTCTGATATACAATTTTAAAATTAAAGGTTTAAATGTCCACTTAAAGCTATATTTCAACTTTTTTTCAGGCTGCTAATTAAAGCCATATTGTATCTCTTTTTCAGGCTGCTCTAAAACCCAAATCTCCTGTGTAGCCAGACTCATTTCACCTCAGGGTGATAGTATTCATTTCCGAGACTCTCACGTGTAATATCGCACCATTCTGATAAAGAATTTTAAAATTAAAGTCTTAAATGTCCAATTAAATCTATATTTCAGCTATATTTTGGCTACTAATTAAAGCCATATTGTATCTCTTTTTCAGGCTGCTCTAACATCGAAACCTCCTGTTTAGTCAGACTCATTTCACCTCAGGGTGATAGTATACACATCCGAGACTGTCACTGGGTAATATCAGACCATTCTGATATAGGATTTTAAAAATAAAGTCTTAACCCTTGTGTTGTCCTTGTCACGGCGACTTTCTACCAGCCTCGCGGCCTAGTCCTTCGGGGTCCCGGTGACCCTGGCTTCTTTTGACTCCATGCATTTTCTACCATCCGCACGGTGGCCTTGTCCTTCGGGATCCCGGGGATCCTCGCTTATTGTATTCCACGTCACCCGCACGCCTCGTCCCTCGGGGTCCCCGGGGACCCTCGTCTACTATTTGAATTCATTCCCATGTCAACTACCGCGGCCTGGCCCTTGGGGTCCGCGGGACCCTCGCCTATTCAATTGCATTCTTGTCTCTCTACTGCCCTCGTGGTGGCCTCGTCCCTCAGGGTTCCCGGGGACCCCTTGTTGCAGTTGAAAGTCGACGTTGTGGTGGTGTGTTTTTTTTTTTTTTTTTGCGCAGCGCAGCGTAAATTCGAAGCTCAAACCGGCGCCGCGCGATAGCCAAGAGGCTACTGGCTCACGCAGTCCGCGCAGCAGAGCTGCGTGCATTTCCCGCAGATGTATCTCTTGCAGGCCCCGCACACGGTGTATGTCTTGCGGTCCTTTGTCTTTGGACAGAGCTGACACCTCTTCCTCCTGCTGGCCACTCGGGGCGCGGTCGGTTCCGCGTCGCCATCGTCGCCGTCATCGCCGCCGTCGCCGCCGTCGTTGTCGTCGCCGTCGTTTTCGTCGCCGTCGTCGTCGTCGTCATTGTCGACCTTGCTCGAGGAACACGCGCCTCCTGTAGAGCTTGCCGTGCATCCACTGGGGCCTGAGCTCTCGCCAGAGCACAAAGGCGTTGTAGGCGGACACGTCGAGGATGTTGTGGAACATGGCGAGGGGCCAGCGCGCCGTCTTCCTGCGTCAGCTGTACGTGCCAACGAGCTTGTCCAGGTTGTCCACGCCGCCCTTGGTGCTGTTGTAGTGCAGGATGATGTTGGGCTTGGCGTCCCTGGTGGCGCTGACGCGCGCCTTCCCCGTATGAAGCGTGCTCAGCAGCACCACGTTCTTGTTCCTCTTGGGCACGTAGGACACCAGGGTGACGGTGGGCGTGAAGGCAAACTGGGACGAGAAGAGCGCACGGTCCTTGGTGGTGAGCAAGGCGCGCGGCAGCTCGGGCTTGTTTTTGCGCATCGTGCCCACCACAGTGAGGCGCCTCTCAATGAGCAGCCGCCGGGCCACCTCGTAGGAGGTGAAAAAGTTGTCGCATGTCACGTTGCGCGGACCCCGCATGCCCTCGGTCACGTCCAGCACCACCCGCGTGCCCAGATTCCTCTCGGGCTCGCCGACTTGCCCGTGTACATCTGCATGTTCCACGCGTAGCTCGACGCGGCCACCCAGGACTTGAGTCCGTACCTGGCGGGCTTGCTGGGCATGTACTGGCGGAAGGAGCATTGACCTTGGATGGACGAGGAGACGAGAATGGGGGGGGGGAGAGTGAAGATGACGCAAAATTTACAAAAACACACACACACACGCACACACACACGCACACACACGCGCACACACACGCGCACACACACACACACACACACACACACCACGAAAGGGAACCAGCAGCTCGTCCACGGTCACGTCGAGGCCCGGGTTGTAGAGGCGAGGCAGCTGCCGCACCCAGGCGTCCCACACGTCTCGCACGGCCGGCAGTTTGTCCGAGGCTCGTCGGCCGGCTCTCGTCTCGCGGTCGTCGAATCGCAGCTGTCGCAAGAACGTGTGGAACCGCTTCAGCGCCATCGTGGCGCGGAAAATGGCCCTGCCGCTCTCCTCGTGCCACAGGCTCTCCACGGCCTCGTTTCGGGACCTGTACACGCCGGCGAGGAGCAGCAGCCCGAGGTCGCCGAGCAGGTCCGTGGTGTCCATCAGTTTCCATTTGTTGCCGCACTTCCTTAGGCCCTCGATGTTCGGGGCGGTCACCACGATCTCTTCTATGTGCCGCGTGACAAACAACTCGAACGCGGAGAGTATATCGCGGACGCGTGTGGCCGCGTACTCGGTGGGTCCGGGGCTCTGCGGACGCGTGTGGCCGCGTCTGGCCAGGTCTTGTTGTCGCTGTTTGTCTTGGTCATGTCGCTCGTCTTCGTCTCGGTCACATTGGTCTCGTTCATCGTCGTCGTCGTCCACTTGTTGTTCCTCGTCCTTTTTGTATTCGGCACGACGGCGGCAAGGTCCAGGGCGACTGGGGTGATACGTCATGGAGGACCATTCGATCTCGCCGTTTCTCGACGCGAACCTTTCGCTCTCCTCCTCCTCCTCCTCCTCATACTCCTCGTCTTGCTCCGCATCCTGGTCCTCATCGTCTTGGACCTCGTTGTCTTCATCTGCCCTTGGCCATCCACCCTCTTGTGCTGCGTGCGCTCCTTGTTCTTCTCCTTGTTCTTCTCCTCGTTCATCTGCTCGTTCGTCGTCTCGTTCGTCTCGGTTGTCGGCCTCGTCGTCGTCAAAGTCGTCAACGTCGTCGTCAACGTCGTCTTCTCCTGCATCGTAGTCATGGTCTTTGGCGACGCGGCAGTCCTTTTCTCCGTCGCCGTGTTTGTCTAGGTGGCTGTGGTCATGTTCATCATCTTCTTCGTTTTCTGTGTCTTCGCTTTCTGTGTCTTCATTTTCTGTGTCTGCGGTTTCGGTGTCTTCTTTTTCTGGGTCTTCTTCTTCTGTGTCTTCTTCTTCTGTGTCTTCTTCTTCTATGTCTTCTTGTACCTCTTCCCCTTGGGGGTCATTGTGTGCCGCGTGGGCGAAAACCCGACGCAGCTCCAAATCTAGAATCACACAACGGGCCATTCCAGCGTCGCTGCCGAGGCGAGTACAAAGAGTGCAAAGGTCCAAAATAAGAAGAAGAAGGAGAAGAAGAAGGAGAAGAAGAAGACGAAGAAGAAGACGAAGAAGCAGCACAAATGTGTACAGTCTATATGTGTGCAGTGCATATATGTGTGTGTGTGTGTGTGTGTCTGTGTGTAATAAAAGTGTTTAGTAGGACGAGGACGAGGTTTCTTTCATTTCCCCGTTCCCTTACCCTTTCTGTTTTACTACTACAAGCTGAATAACGTGCGGGTCACAGAGACCCGAAGGCCAGAGCTGAGGTAGTGGAGAAATACCATGGAATGACGTATGGGTCACAGTGACCAGAAGGCCAGAGCTGCTCAAGTGGAGAAATACCACAGAATAACGTATGGGTCACAGTGACATGAAGGCCAGAGCTGCGGTGGTGGAGAAATACCATGGAATAACGTATGGGTCGCAGTGACCCAAAGGCCAGAGCTGCTCAAGTGGAGAAATACCACGGAATAACGTATGGGTCACAGTGACACGAAGGCCAGAGCTGCGGTGGTGGAGAAATACCACGGAATAACATATGGGTCGCAGTGACCCGAAGGCCAGAGCTGCTCAAGTGGAGAATACCACAGAATAACGTATGGGTCACAGTGACCCGAAGGCCAGAAATGCTCAAGTGGAGAAATAGAGATGCTCAAGTGGAGAAATACCACGGAATAACGTATGGGTCACAATGACCCGAAGGCCAGAGCTGTGGTAGTGGAGAAATACCATGGAATAACGTATGGGTCACAGTGACCCGAAGGCCAGAGCTGCGGTGATGGAGAAATACCACGGAATAACGAATGGGTCACAGTGACTCGAAGGCCAGAGCTGCTCAAGTGGAGAAATACCACGGAATAAAGTATGGGTCATAGTGACCCAAAGGCCAGAGCTGCTCAAGTGGAGAATACCACGGAATAACGTATGGGTCACAGTGACCCGAAGGCCAGAAATGCTCAAGTGGAGAAATAGAGCTGCTCAAGTGGAGAAATACCACGGAATAACGTATGGGTCACAATGACCCAAAGGCCAGAGCTGCGGTAGTGGAGAAATACCATGGAATAACGTATGGGTCACAGTGACCTGAAGGCCAGAGCTGCTCAAGTGGAGAAATACCACGGAATAAAGTATGGGTCACAGTGACCCAAAGGCCAGAGCTGCTCAAGTGGAGAAATACCACAGAATAATGTATGGGTCACAATGACCTGAAGGCCAGAGCTGCGGTAGTGGAGAAATACCACGGAATAACGTATGGGTCACAGTGACCCGAAGGCCAGAGCTGCGGTAGTGGAGAAATTCCCTCGAATAAGGTATGGGTCACAGTGACCCGAAGGCCAGAGCTGCTCAAGTGGAGAAATACCACGGAATAACGTATGGGTCACAGTGACCCAAAGGCCAGAGCTGCTCAAGTGGAGAAATAGCACAGAATAACGTATGGGTCACAGTGGCCCGAAGGCCAGAGCTGCTCAAGTTGAGAAATACCACGGAATAACGTATGGGTCACAATGACCCGAAGGCCAGAGCTGCGGTACTGGAGAAATACCCTCGAATAAGGTATGGGTCACAGTGACCCGAAGGCCAGAGCTGCTCAAGTGGAGAAATACCACGGAATAACATATGGGTCACAATAACCCGAAGGCCAGAGCTGCAGTAGTGGAGAAATACCCTCGAATAATGTATGGGTCACAATGGACCGAAGGCCAGAGCTGCGGTGGTGGAGAAATACCACGGAATAACGTATGGGTCACAATGACCCGAAGGCCAGAGCTGCGGTGGTGGAGAAATACCACGGAATAACGTATGGGTCACAATGACCCGAAGGCCAGAGCTGCTCAAGTGGAGAAATACCACGGAATAACGTATGGGTCACAATGACCCGAAGGCCAGAGCTGCTCAAGTGGAGAAATACCACGGAATAACTGGCCAGGGTCACAGTAGCCTGAAGGCCAGAGCTGCGGCGGTGGAGAAATACCACGGAATAACGTATGGGTCACAATGACCCGAAGGCCAGAGCTGCGGTGGTGGAGAAATACCACGGAATAACGTATGCGTCACAGTGACCCGAAAGCCAGAGCTGTGATAGTGGAGAAATACCACGGAATAACTGGCCAGGGTCACAGTGACCCGAAGGCCAGAGCTGCTCAAGTGGAGAAATACCACGGAATAACGTATGGGTCACAATGACCCGAAGGCCAGAGCTGCGGCAGTGGAGAAATACCACGGAATAACGTATGGGTCACAGTGACCCGAAGGCCAGAGCTACGGTGATGGAGAAATACCAACGAATAACTGGCCAGGGTCACAGTGACCCGAAGGCCAGAGCTGCGATAGTGGAGAAATACCACAGAAAAACATATGGGTCAGAGTGACCTGAAGGCCAGAGCTGCGGCAGTGGAGAAATACCACGGAATAACGTATGGGTCACAGTGACCCGAAGGCCATCGCTGCGGTAGTGGAGAAATACCATTGAATACTGGCCAGGGTCACAGTGACCCGAAGGACAACATAAGGGTTAAGGTATGGGTCACAATGACCCGAAGGCCAGAGCGGCTCAAGTGGAGAAATACCACGGAATAACGTATGGGTCACAGTGACCCGAAGGCCAGAGCTGCGGTGGTGCAGAAATACCACAGAATAACTGGCCAGGGTCACAGTGACCCGAAGGCCAGAGCTGCGCCAGTGGAGAAATACCACGGAATAACGTATGGGTCACAGTGACCCGAAGGTCAGAGCTGCGGTGGTGGAGAAATACCAACGAATAGCTGGCCAGGGTCACAGTGACCCGAAGGCCAGAGCTGCGGCAGTGGAGAAATACCACGGAATAACGTATGGGTCACAGTGACCCGAAGGCCAGAGCTGCGGTGGTTTGAGAAACACCAACAAATAACTGGCCAGGGTCACAGTGACCCAAAGGCCAGAGCTGCGGTAGTGGAGAAATACCACGGAATAACGTATGGGTCACAGTGACCCAAAGGCCAGAGCTGCGGTGGTGGAGAAATACCACGGAAAAACGTATGGGTCACAGTGATCCGAAGGCCAGAGCTGCGATGGTGGAGAAATACCACGGAATAACGTATGGGTCATAGTGACCCGAAGGCCAGAGCTGCGGTGGTGGAGAAATACCACGGAATAACATATGGGTCACAATGACCTGAAGGCCAGAGCTGCTCAAGTGGAGAAATACCACGGAATAACTGGCCAGGGTCACAGTGACCCGAAGGCCAGTGCTGCGGTAGTGGAGAAATACCACCGAATAACGTATGGGTCAGAGTGACCCGAAGGCCAGAGCTGCGGCAGTGGAGAAATACCACGGAATAACATATGGGTCACAGTGACCCGAAGGCCATTGCTGCGGTAGTGGAGAAATACCATTGAATACTGGCCAGGGTCACAGTGACCCGAAGGACAACATAAGGGTTAAACTGCTCTGCAGTAGATGACTTTTTTTAAAGTCTGTCTACTGTTACGTATGTTTGAGTCTGGACTCGAGACATTTTTATCTATTGTCTCAGACTTGTCTTGGACTCGTTGGTAATTGCACTTGGACTTGTCTCAAACTTGACCATTAGTCTCACCAAATTTTCCAGTTGGTCTTGAACAAGTCCAGCACTTCAATTTTTTTTTCTGAAGTAACTTTCTCCCTCAAAACAAAAACAGTGAAGCGTGCTTGTTCAGCAAACATGTATTAGTTTAATTCAAAATCCATCTAGAGCGGACACTGACATTGGTCACCTCATTACACCTATACTCCTGGCTGCAACATATGACCCTGTATTATTATTAGTGGACCTTATTGTATTTGCCTGTATTATTTATTATTATTCTTCCTCCTAAGAAATCCATTTTCCCATGCACGAAAACTCACCAAACTTTGCACGTAAGTCCATTATTATACTAAACTTAATCAGTGCGATTTGTGTGCTAAGTGTCCTGGCCAAAACTGTAGCCCCAATAGAGCAGAAACAATGCTCTGCTGTTACCTTGTAGCACTTCTAAAGTCCATCACTCTCTTCTTAAACCTATCTCCTCCCACGTTTGTTTCAATTGACACCAAATTTGGGCAACTCCATCTCCAGACTCTCCTCCACAAATGTACCTTTAGCCTATAGTGATCATTGTAGATTTGGTTTGCAAAATTTCAGAATTGTATCTAAAAAAGTGAATTTTCTTTTTTGAATTGTGTCCTCATCTATGCATTGCAGTCAATGCAAAATAGAGCATATTTAAACATCAGTTTGTAAATAAATTACAGGCATCTCTATGTTGTCTTAACCAAGTACATGTTGAGCAGGGAATAGTGGAGCCAAATGCAGGGAGAGGTAGGAAGGCAGGCAGAGGGTTAGAGCAGGAGGATTTATTATAACAAAAAACCAGCAGTACAGAGACTGGCAAACCACTTGAAGAAACTCAGAGAAAAAAAACAAAAGCAACGGGAAAAACACATGCTGACGGCAACACGGGCAGGAAACAGGAGCAAACTTACAGGGGCAGGACACAACAGGACACAAACAGACAGCACGAGGACACAAAACGATCTGACAAGCGACAAGGGGAACACGGGGGTTAAATACATGAGGTAATGAACAAATGAGGGACAGGTGATACAACAGGTGAAACAGATTGGGGCGGGGCAGGACAATCAGACAAGGCGGGAAACATTGAAGTAAATCTAGACAAGACAAGACAGAAAACAGACTATCAAAATGAAACAGGAAACAGAAATATACACAGAGAACAGAGAAATAAGTAAACCAAAGTGTACACAACAAGATACATACAGAAATCTACAAACAAGGCAACAGAAATATGCAAACAGGTAACAGAAATGTACAGAATAAATATACAAAAACAATCAGAAAACAACACAAGCGACAGAAAAATACACAACCACAACAGTATGCACATTCTCAGAATTTTCTAATGACATTTTTTTTTTACAACAGCTTAAAATTCAGCATTTCCAAGCAAGTCTGCACCTTGTCTAATAGATGTTGTGATGCATTACATTACATTACATGTCATTTAGCTGACGCTTTTATCCAACGCGACTTTCAATTACTATATATGTCAGAGGTTGCACGCCTCTGGAGTAACTAGGGGTTAAGTGTCTTGCTCAGGGACACATTGGTTGATGTATCGCAGTGGGAATCGAATCCAGGTCTCCCACACCAAAGGCATGTATCATATCCACTGCGCCATCACCATCAAAAAGGAGTCTTCATAAGTGTCATACATGTGTTAATTTAAAGCTTGCATTAAACTGGGTGATTACCTAGAAACCGTATATGGTGCTTGTGACTCTATCTTTAAATGCAGCAGCATCAGAGAGACAAAATACACAACAAGATAAAGCTGAAGCACAGGTCTTTCAATTGTTGTTCATACACAATTCAGACGGGAAAGCATATGTTCACTTTCTGTATTTGATAACTCACTCACTGAACAGCAAGAACATTTTCATTCCTTTATCCTTAGAACAAGTCTGATCTCAGTCCCTCCACAGCATCTCCCAGGATCGTTTTTTGATGCTGCCACTGGAGGCTGCCAAAGTTGAATTGTTTTTAAATCCTATATTCAGTGGCCTTGTTACTGTAGTTCACAATTTCTAAACAAGTACAGTACTACAACATAATATTTAATCCAAAGGTCCAATATCCATCCATCCATCCATCTTCGTCCACTTATCCGGTATCGGGTCGCGGGCGGAGCAGCTCCAGCAGGGGACCCTAAACTTACCTTTCCCGTGCCACATTAACCAGCTCCGACTGGGGGACCCCGAGGCGTTCCCAGGCCAGGTTGGAGATATAGTCCCTACACCTAGTCCTGCGTCTTCCCCGAGGCCTCCTCCCAGCTGGACATGCCTGGAACACCTCCCTAGGGAGGCGCCCAGGGGGCATCCTTACCAGATACCCGAATCAACTCAACTGTCTCCTTTCAAAGCAAAGGAGCAGCGGCTCTACTCCGAGCTCCTCAGGGATGACTGTGCTTCTCACCCTATCTCTAAGGGAGACGCCAGCCACCCTCCTGAGGAAACCAATTTTGGCCACTTGTACCCTGGATCTCGTTCTTTCGGTCATGACCCAGCCTTCATGACCATAGGTGAGGGTAGGAACGAAAACTGACTGGTAGATCGAGAGCTTTACCTTCTGGCTCAGCTCTCTTTTCGTCACAATGGTGCGATAAATTGAATGTAATACCGCACCTGCTCTGCCGATTCTCCGACCAATCGCCCGCTCCATTGTCCCCTCACTCGCGAACAAGTCCCCAAGGTATTTAAACTCCTTCACTTTGGATAAGGACTCATTCCCTACGTAGAGTAGGCACTCCATCGGTTTACTGCTGAGAAGCATGGCCTCAAATTGAGAGGTGCTGATCCTCATTCCAGCCGCTTCACACTCAGCTGCAAACCGATCCAGAGTGCAGAAGGTCACAGGGCGATCATCCGTCCAGTATCCTTGAGAAAGATCTGATCCATTGTTGCACGACCAGGACGGATTCCGCATTGTTCCTCTACAACCCAAGGTTCGACTATTGGCCGAAGCCTCCTTTCCAGCACCTTGGAGTAGACTTTACCAGGGAGGCTGAGAAGCGTGATACCCCTGTAATTGGCACACACCCTCTGGTCCCCCTTTTTGAACAGGGGAACCACCACCCCGGTCTGCCACTCCTTAGGCACCGTCACAGACTTCCACGCAATGTTGAAGAGGCGTATCAACTAAGACAACCCCTTCACACCCAGAGCTTTAAGCATTTCTGGACGGATTTCATCAATCCCTGGGGCTTTGCCACTGTGGAGTTGTTTAACTACCTCAGCGACTTCCATCAGGGAAATTGACGACAATCCCCAATCATTCTCCAGCTCTGCCTCCACCATTGAGGGCGTATTAGCTGGATTTAGAAGTTCCTCAAAGTGTTCCTTCCACCGCCCTATTACCTCCTCAGTTGAGGTCAACAGCGTCCCATCCTTACTGTACACCACTTGGATGGTTCCCCGCTTCCCCGTCCTGAGGTGGCGAACGGTTTTCGAGAAGCACCTTGGTGCCAACTGAAAGTCCTTCTCCATGTCTTCTCCCACACCCGCTGCTTTGCCTCTTTCACGGCAGAGGCTGCAGCTCTTCCGCCCCTTTGGTATCTTGCAACTGCCTCCAGAGTCCTCTGAGATAACATCCCGGAAAGACTCCTTCTTCAGTCGGACAGCTTCCTGGGCCACCGGTGTCCACCGCGGTGTTTGAGGGGTTACCGCCCCTTGAGACACCTAAGACCCTAAGACCACAGCTCCCCGCCGCAGCTTCAGCAATGGAAACTTTGAACATTGTCCACTAAGGTTCAATGCCCCCAGCCTCCACAGGGATGCACGAAAAGCTCTGCCGGAGGTGTGAGTTGAAAGTCTGACAGGGGCCTCCTCCAGACGTTCCCAATTTACCCGCACTACCCGTTTGGGCTTACCAGGTCTGTCCAGAGTCTTCCCCCACCCCCTGACCCAAATCACCACCAGATGGTGATCGGTTGACAGCTCCGCCTCTTTCTTCACCCGAGTGTCCAAAACATATGGCCTCAGATCAGATGAAACGATTATGAAATCGGTTATTGATCTTCGGCCTAGGGTGGTCTGGTACTAGGTACACTTATGAGCATCCCTATGTTACACCCTAACATGGTGTTTGTTATAGACAATCCATGACTAGCACAGAAGTCCAACAGACAACCACTCTCGTTTAGATCAGGGAGGCCGATCCTCCCAATCACGCCTATCCATGTATCTCCATCATTGCCCACGTGCGCGTTGAAGTCCCCCAGCAGAACTATGGAGTCCCCCACTGGAGCCCCATACAGGACTCCACTCAAGGTCTCCAAGAAGGCTGAACACTCTGAACTCCTGTTTGGTGCATATGCACAAACAACAGTCAGAGTTTCCCCCCCCCCACAACCCGCGGGCATAGGGAGGCGACCCTCTCGTCCACCGGGGTAAACTCCAACGTAGCGGTGCTCAGCCGGGGGCTTGTGAGTATCCCCACACCCGCCTGGTGCCTCACACCCTGGGCAACTCCAGAGAGAGTCCAACCCCTATCCAGGAGTATGGTTCCAGAACCAAGACTGTGCGTAGAGGTGAGCCCCACCAGATCCAACTGGTACCGCTCCACCTCCCCTACAAGTTCTGGCTCCTTCCCCCACAGAGAGGTGACATCTCACGTCCCCAGAGCCAGCCTCCGCCGCCCGGGTCTTCTCCATCGAGGCCCCTGATCTTCACCGCCACCCATATGGCAGCGCACCCGACCCCAGTGGTTCCTCCCACAGGTGGTGGGCCCATGGGATGGAGAGAGAGGTGCCACGTAGCTTTTTAGCTTTTTTTAGGGCTGTGCCCGGCCGAGATCCGTGGCAAACCCGGCCACCAGGCAATCGCTGACGGGCCCTCCATCTGGGCCTGGCTCCAGACGGGGTCCCTGGGCTTCTTCCGGGCAGGTTCACTCTATCTCTTCCTTATTCACTCATAGGGTTTTTGAACCATTCTTTGTCTGGCCCCTCACCTGAGACCACTTTGCCATGGGAGACCCTACCAGGAGCACAAAGCTCCAGACAACACAGCCCTCAGGTTCATAGGGACACACAAACCTCTCCACCACGATACGGTGGTAAGATGGTTCCCAGACAGACAAAAGGTCCAATATAATAATAATAATAATAATAATAATAATAATAATAATAATAATAATAATAATAATAATAATAATTTTTGGGCAATTTTGTTGAAAGAAACATTCTCCACTGATGTCTTTGGTGTCATCATAGTCCTTACAGATTATCCAGAATGGAAATCCGGAGTTTTCGGGGTCTTTGTGCAATAAATCCAAACTGTTACATGCAAGATTGATACACTTAATGTCCATAATTAATGCATTTTCTCTCGTTTATCACGGCCGATCGTGGCAAGCCCTGATGCAACCATCCATTTTGTGTCCCATCATGCTCTGGGAGATGCTTCTTTATGTCTTGTTAACCAATGGAAGGCTGGTCCGTCATACATTAGGCCAGCAATACGTCATTCGAGGGACGAAACAAAGATTCTATATTGTGAGGAGGGATCACCCGAGGGCAGAATAGTTAGATATGACCAAAGATCGTCTATACATAACTATTCTAAACCATTCTACAGAGAAGAATGGCATTACTGTTTTGAGTTTTGGCATAAGTTTGGGCCTTTTTTTTGAAGAAATGTAAATAGTTTGTCCATTATATAAGTTTTCTGATGTTTATTACGGGCCAAGCAGCGGCAACATTGTATTTTGTGATGGCTGTGGACATTTCTATTGCCTGGTATTGGACATTTCTGTTGCCTGTTTATATATTTCTGTTGCTGTTTCCGGTTTTTGTTGTTTATTCTGAATTGTGTATGTTTTGGTTAATTCCTGTATTCTCTGTTCTCCCTTGTGTTTAGTGTTGTGTCAAGTTTCTTAGTTGATTTCATGTTTTCTGTCGGTTTTTCCTGTTTCCTGTTTTATTTTGATAGTCTGTTTTCTGTCTTGTCCAGTTTTACTTTCTGTGTTTTCCCGCCTTTGTTGATTGTCCTGCCCCGCCCTGATGTGTTTCACTTGCTGTATCACCTGTCCCTCATTTGTTCATTACCTCATGTATTTAACCTCTGTGCTCCTTTTGTCTCTTGTTGGATCGTTTTGTGACCGTTTGTCTCTGTTGACCTGTCTGTGTGAGTTTGTTTTCCTTGTCCTGCTAGTTTATATTCAGTTTGTTTCAGCCTTGTGCTTGTTTTGTATTTTTCCCTCTGAGTTTTTCCTAGTGTTTTCCAGCCTTTGTGCTGCTGTTTTTCGTTATTTAATAAGTCCCTGAGCTCAACCCATCTCCTGCCTGCCTGCTTCTCCCTGCTTTTGGGTCCTTTTAATTCCCTACTTCGCAACAGTATTTGCCTGTATTTCCTTCTTCTTCTTCTTCGTCTTCGTCTTCTTCCCAAACTTTGCACATAAGTCCAGTCCTATGCGAAACGCAATCAGTGTCCTGATGGTGGCGCTACAACTTCCATTTAAAATTCTAAACTTTAAAAATTCATGACAAATCAGCCGCACATGCTACAACGTCGTGACTTATGCCAAACTGTAGTCCCAATAGAGCAGAAACTGTACTCTGCTTTTACCTAGTGGCAATTTTGAAGTGCATCACTCCACTTTTTGCAAAAACTACAAAACTTCTTGAACCTATCCCCTCCCACATTTAGTTTTAATTGACACCAAATTTGGGCAACTTCATCTTCAGACTGTCCTCCACAAATTTTATATTCAAATTTTTGATTCATCTAAAGTTTAGCCAACAATGCATTAAAACTTTTTACTGCATACAGTACTGCAATTTCTTCCAAACTAAACATTTGATGTTCATTGAAAAAATTCACAACAGTCAAAAATAATTGCAGATTTGGTTTGCAAAATTTCAGAATTTTATCTCAAGAAGTGAATTTACAGAAAATGTTTGAATTGTGTCCTCATCTACGCATTGCAGTCAATGAAAAACGGAGCATTTTTAAACATCAGTTTGGCATTTATTGATCTTTTTGTAAATAAATTACAGGCACCTATGTTGTCTTAACTAAGTACGTAATATGAAATATAAAAATATACAGCAGCTTTAAATTCTGCATTGTCATGCAAGCCTGCACCTTGTCTTCTAGGCGTTGCAAGGCCACTTGTGACATCACCCAGATAATAGCTCCCTGAGGCCCTGTTTACACGATTATTTTGAAAACCGGAGACGATTACTTTCGTTTGTGCCCTTTGTTTACACGCAAACGGAGAATTCGCCTCTGAAAACGAGTCTTTCTAAAAACTTCCGGCCAGAGTAGAGATTTATGAAATCTTCGTTTGCATATAAACTGAGACAAACGGAGGTTTAGGCAGCCGAGGAAGTGAGGAAGAGAAGAGAGAGGAAGTCATTCGCTGCTGTTGCTATTTTCGGGATTCTGTTTGGCTAACGTGAGCTTGAGCTTCTTGTTGCACTGCCACCTACAGGTTTGGCATGCTCTTGATGGCATTGACAACATATATACATGGGTACATGTAAACGAACACCTTTCTGAAAACTGACAGCTGTGCACAATGTTAGCAGGCCTCAAAGTTTCTGAGTTCGAGTCCATGGTGTTGCAAGATGATCATACATGAATCAATTCAGACATTGTGCTGTGGACAACTGCCCTGCATATTTTAAATGTGTGTCTGCATTAACACACCTGAGTCTGATTTAACAATCAGTCCAGTTCCAGTTAAGGAAAGTCATGTTATTGAGTCAACCCAGGCTGACTCAATAAAAAATAGTCAAATAGCTAGAGGAGTCATTACCTGGACAATAGCTCACTGAGATCAGTGTTTGCCTTCAGACCTGAAGATTGTGAGTTCAAACAGTCACAATGTCACATCTTATACATAATCAGCCATTGTTCGTTGGACACCTTCCCTGCATGTTTTAGATGTTTCAGAGCATCAACACACCTGTCTGAAATGATCAGGGGTCTCATTTATAAATGTGGCGTACTCACAAAATGGGGCTGAAAATGTGCGTACGCCACTTCCCACGCAAAGGTTGTGATTTATAAAAAACAAACTTGACGGGAGAATGTGCGGTCCTCCACGCAAACTCTGACTCATGCGTACGCACATTTTGGAGACAAAATAGGAATTGGCGGCGCAGATGGTGAGGTGGTGAACTGAAGTCAGACTGCAGAAAGTAAAAGGGAATAATGATTACTTGTAATATTTTTAAGTATTGATGCCTCACACACATTTTTTCACTCCATATCATCCACGTTATCATGAAGATTAAATCCAGCAGTGTTATTTGCGCTTGTACTGAGTGATAGTTGTTCTATAAACACCTCCAACTCAAATCTTAAATACGGCGCTGTCTCGCTGTCACATTGTCCGCTACGGAGCATAGGAGTAGGAGATGGCCCGACTGCATAGAATACAGGATAGCATTCAAATACCCTAGCATTAGATAATGGCAGAACACAGTGTAGCCTAAATAACTAAATATATGTCTTTAATACTGTGCATATATCATCAAATGTCAAACTCTGTAAATACAGCTATACTGTCCTTGCAATGAGTTGCTTCTTCAAAGCTCGACAGTTAGCTCACAGAGGTAAAGTTCTCCAAAAAACACAAGGCATAACTTTTCTTGGGGTGCGACGCAGAAACTTTACTTTCCTTATACTGTAAAACTGTAGCAAAGAACAAAAGAGAAACAGAAATGAAATAAAACTAATACAGATATAGTGCAAACCGACAACTTATAGCAACAGAAAATGCTGAGTCATAACTAATAGCCATGCTAACTATCAATTCAGTGATTTGACGTAAGAAAACTCCAATAAACCAAAGATATGCCAAGTACAATTACTTTTAACATTTTTTAGTAATATATACAATACTTGCGGACAAATAGCATCCAAGGCAACAATGTAGAAAGAAAAAATGCAGCAGGAGAAAACGGCACTGGCACTCTGCTCTGCAGCACACTCAATTAACTTCTGATGGAAATTTACAACTGAAAGTGAAACTTAAACTAAATCTACTGCTGCTGTTTAGCCAAAAGGGGGCGCTGCTGTACACACTTATGTTAAAAACCAAACACTTTCTTAATTTACTTTAGAGAGGACAGAACAACAGCCGCTAAGCTCTCGCGTAATCGTTACCCTTAATGTCCTCGTTATCAGTCCAACTTTAATACTGTTCGTGACAATTCCTGCATGAAGAAAAGTGTGTTATCACCCGTACCAGGTTTCCCTACACTGTGCAAGAACAGGTTTAAATTATAATTCAATTTGCAGCAATTCCTGAACGTCTGAGAAGTTTTTTGCTTTTTCTCCGCCAGTCATCATGATTCGGTGTAATAACTGCCAGTGTCATTCATATACTGATCAACATTCACGAGGTGCTTTGCATTGACTAGCTATGGTTAAAAATGGGCGTGTACAGGGCGGGATAAGAGGCTTATTCACGTACGCACACTTGTAGGTAATCTCTGATTTATAAAGGGAACATTGCTTGCAGGTGTGCGTACACACGGTTTTATAAATCTGACCTTTTTTTGGCGTACGCCATTTTGGGCTTTTGGGCGTATGTACACTTATAGTAAGGATCCTACGCACAGTTTTATAAATGAGACCCCAGCTCATTAGTTTGTGTACTAGGTTAACATGCCACTTTGTACTCTGGCATTATGCTTATGTGGAGACTGGAGACACAAAATCAAAGAGATTTTAATTTAGAAGATTTAAATAATTAACAGTTCATATGGTTATGATTATAGACCATGTATTTATAAATTCACACCTCTTCCTGCTTAAAAACCCTTTCTGCACACAAGTCAATAGCTTAATTTGGCTTAGCATAGTTTGACCTATTTTACTTAACTATCTTATACGTGTTTGCTGTTTTCTTCACCTCTTTTAGCTTTATTTGTGCAATTGAGCTACAAAACAGGCCAGCCTGTTCAATATTGATGTTACTCTTTCATCTTGATCTTTAGTTTTCATAGTGGATATTGGAGTGTCAGTTGGCTACATTCACACTTAATAAAGATTATGCCATCATTATGTCTGATGCTACTATTGTGCTCTCATTCTTGTGGTGTATGTTACGTGTACCCACATACATCTTATCACAATTTTGCTAAATAGACTACATTTTTGGTCCTTTGATGAAGTGCAAAAAAACATTGGGTACACTTTCCTTGAAGTTTTCTACATAAGAGTGAAATGATACTCTCATGAATATGTCATAAAACATCATAAACAAGTCATAAACGTTTATGACATAATGTTTATTTTAGTAAGTGTCATTTGGTTTTGTCATGACAAGTTATGGTTAGGGTTCATGTGTCATGACTGTGTCATGACAGTGTAATGTGTTCATGACAGTGTCATGTCACACTTATGTAGAAAACTTCAAGTAAAGTGTTACCAAACATTGTTTCCATGGTAGCTGTTTTTTTCAGTGAGTAACCCCATCTGTGTCTTGCTCTTTCACTTACTTTTGGGTGTATTATATTTCTCAGCTCTGAGATGAGTGCAGTTGGCGACATTCGATATACCTTACATACCTGAGGAAATTTCCACTAAATCCCTTGATGTTAACTATATATGATGATAAATATTTGTCTGTATTATTAGGGGCTGAGCAGGGAACCTTTATTTTATTTTGGCCACAGACACAATGTCACTGAACACTTTGTACTGTGGATTCTTCAAGACAAGTGATAAGTTTAAAAAATGGGAACATTAGTATTTTTTAGGGACATCTGTGTTTTTAGTGACACCTGTGACACCTGTCTATAGCCTCATTTTATCCTACAGTGTTACACTGTACTTGCTTTTGGATCATTATCAAAAATAATGCAAAATGATTATCGTAAAATAAAAGATATAGTGTCTGTTGCATCACATACATTATGAACAAGTATCTAAGCGGTCTTGAAGAGGATTCTATTTCTCTATCTCTCATTTGGACTCAGTCTTGACTAGTGCTGGTCTTGGACTCAAGGTTGACTTTACAACACTATTCATCTTGTTATCACAATTGCTTTACTGCATTTCTATCCTGCAAAATAAAAGTCAACAGCTCCATCTTCTGGCAAGTCAGCAGAGCACTTCATGAATAACCACTCAACAATAATTTTTGCATGGAAAACATCAACCCCGAATTTAAGTGGCACTTTTTGTGCAGCACTGGAAGCTCTGTGCTAAGACACAGAGTGTGTGCTTGTACACCAACATATTCCCATACTATTACTTTTGTATACTTAAGTAGTAACTTTTGGGATATGGGTGAACGTTTGACACCATCTTATCAGACACACATCTTGCATTGCCTTAGAATCTGGACTTCTCTTGGACTCGTTAGTAATTGGACTCAGACTTGTCTCGGACCCTGTTGTTAGCGTTGACTGTTACTGAAGTTTTTTTTATTTTTTATTGAGTTTTCACCAGGCCATTATTGTTTCTTGTCATTTTTGTGGACCAGTCCAAATCACATCACATAGTGTAAAAAAATCAATAAAAAGACATGACGTTACATTATGAATGAGTCTTATTTATTATCATATTTCATGCTACTTTACAACAAATCCCTATGCTATGTTAAATAGAATGAATGACATCAAATCTGATTTAAATTGCAACCCATCAGATTCCACTTAGTTTGTAAAATTTAATTTCCTCTGTCCTATGATCACACTGTACATGTTTCCCTGGAAATGTAGCAGCAATTATTTGATTCCTGTAGATAATCATGTCTTTTCAAATAATCTATTTAACTTCTTGCCTAAAGACTTCATAGTGCTGAAAAAAAATTATGTCAAAGAGACAAGACATTTTCTACAGGAATCAAATATGAATGGCACTTAAATGAAATGATTAAAACAACTTTTGTTGCTAAGCTGAAAGGGAAGATGATGTTGTTGTTCTGACAGTTTTATCAGAAAAACAACAGCTGATGCTTTCCTATACTGAATACATACATATACATGAAAGTGGTGCTGTTTAGGAGAGTATTTTGTTGTTGTGTAGGGTTAAAATATTTATCACAAAGAAAAAAGGTTCCCTGGGAAAAAGACTGCATAAGTGTCATACATGTGTGAATTTAAAGCTTGCATTAAACTGGGTGATTACCTAGAAACAGTATATGGTGCTTGTGACTCTTTCTTTAAATGCAGCAGCATCAGAGAGACAAAATACACAAGATAAAGCTGAACAACAGGTCTTTCAATTAATGATCATACACAATTTAGACTTAAAGACAGGGAAGTATATTGTCACTTTCTGTATTTGATAATTCACTCACTGAACATCAATAACATATTCATTCATTTATCCTTAGACCAAGTCTGATCTCAGTCCCTCCACAGCCTCTCTACAGCATGTTGGTCTCACAGGAGCCAGGCTGCAGTATCTGAAGAGTTACAATGAGTTTAACTGCTTTTCTAAACCAGGGGTAAAACAAGGCATAGATCACAGGGTTTAAACAAGAGTTAGAATAATACATTGGGACCACAAAGGATGCAAATGAAATGGTGAGCAATGTATCACCTGCAGCAGCTAAACTGTAATATGGGCAGAAACATATTAGAAACACAACTACAAGAACACCAAGAGTCCTGGCTGCTTTCAGCTCTGATTTCTTTGCCTTTGGAATCACTGAAAGCTGGAGGGTGACACCTGTAATGTGAGAGCGCATGGCACGAGCCTGAGACACAGCCACGGCAAATACTCTCAGATACAGAGTTATGATGACAGTAACTGGAACAAGAAAGGTAACGCCAAGATCAACAGTCAATGAGATAGGGTCATAGAAAAACACACATGCTCCGTAGCAGGATTTATACCTCCCTGGTTGAGTCGGGACATCCTTTAAAAAGAGAAGGCTGTAGGAAACAGAACAGAGCCAACACAGACAAACACAGAGTTGAACTCTTCTCCCGGTGACTTTAGTGTTGTAATGCAGAGGGTCACAAATAGCCACATAACGGTCAACTGATATGAGCACTATGGTACCTATTGATGAGGAGGGAATGATGACTGAAATAAGAGTATACACAGAACACACATAGTCACCAAGAAACCAGCAGGATGTTTTTCGGAGGATTTCTGCAGGCATCAGCAGGAGGCCCACTAGAAGGTCTGAGACAGCCAGAGAGAGGAGGAGGATGTTGGTGGGTGTGTGGAGCTGCCTGGAGGGAAATAGAAAAGCACCATTAAACCAACAACAATGACAGAACAACCAAAACCAGTATTCAAAATAATAAGTAAAAATGATTATGAGTTTTAACGTTTTCCGATTCATCATATTTGACAGTTAAAATTACTTGGTTGAGGTCACGGTGGACAGAAAGCAATGTTTAGTATTGGTAACCGAGTAGACATGAAAAACATCAAAGTCAGACATTTGGTGCACCATTATACAGTGCTAACTAAAAGACAATTCTTCTAAATGTACAGCAGCTGTTCACATTTTTAAGTTACAAATCCTTGGGTTATCCTGTAGAAAGAAGCAAAAAAGTTAATATATGCCTGAAGTGGGAGATTGAGATGATGATGAGGAGGTTGAGAGCCACAGTGAGCAGAGAGACGGAGTACCACACAATGGTAAGTGTTTCGGGCCAAGGAGACAAGGGCTTCCTGCAGGAGGTGTTTGGGAACTGTGGAAAGCAGAGCTCGGCTCCGTCCTCAACCTCCATCTGCAGAGATCTGCAGATAGCTGCAGCTCTGGCAGCTTTCTGAACAAACCTGAGTCATGTAACTGAATTATCTCTCTTACATCTTCGTCCCCTCCTCTTTCTCAGTCCCTGTTTGACTCTGATGCCCCTCCTCCCTCACTCTGCACATCCCACCATCATTTTCATCACTTTCTCTGTAACCCTTCTTCTCACACTGTCTCTCTATCCAATCTCTCCATTGTTATTCTTTACCATTGTTTCCTTTCCTTTGTCCTATTATTGTCCTACACATTCCGTGTGAAGTTACTAAGGCCACGTCCACACGTAAAAAAACGATCTTTTTTTTACCCGTCTTCACTGGATTCGTTTCAAGAAAGTTTGCATCTATACGGATCCAGTTGTAAATAACTCAACGCGCTACTTCATATTCCAGGCCTATAGGCAGCGCTGTTTTTGCTACAGAAATTCACCAAAACACGGACGTTAACGTTAACTTCCCATCATAACATGACTAGCTAGACTAGCTAACGTTCTCTTAATACATCCATGAACTCGCTATAATAACTCACTGCTCATTTTATAAAGGCCGCCACAAGAAAACGTGTCGTTTACATTGTATAATGTGCTGTTGGATTGCTTTTTATTTTGCAATTCATGTCTGCCATCGGACATGATTGCAGCGCGCTAGCTAGCAGAGCTTACATTAGCGCGCTAACGTTAGCTCTGCTAGCTAACATTGGCAGTCAAACAAACATCAATCAACCAATGTCTTTTTGATAATCCACACGTTTTCTTGCAGTAGCTTTTCTACAATAAACCGTGGTAAACGTTACTATAATCCTTTCAAGGAGTTGATAAGCAGACAGATTAGTTAGCTAGCTTCCACTTTATAAACAGCTAACCATAGCAGCTAACGTTAACGTTATGTCGCTGCTGTAGCGGTCAGCTACTTTAGCGATGTTTAACGTTAGCTACATAACGTTAGCAATATATCTTGTGTAGAATCCAGGACCGGCAGAGCAGAGGGAAGTGTCAGGGAGCAGAGACAAACTATTTAGCTAGATGAAGTGAGCTGGTTTGACCATTGAGATGGGATATGTTATGGGTTGGTGTGTTTTCTTATTTTGGTAGTCTGTTTCGGTTCTGTTTCTTGTTTTATTTTGATAGTCTGTGTCCGATCTTGTCTTGTCTAGTTTTACTTTCGGTTTTCCCGCTCTTGTGATTGCCTGATGTTTTCCACCTGTTTCCCAGTCCTTGTGTCACCTGCCTCTCGTTACCTTGTTACCCTCTGTATTTAGTCTTTGTGTTCCCCTTGTCCAATGTCAGATCATTGCAGTTAGTTTGTGGCTCTCAGTAGTGTTTGTTCCCGACTGTTTGTGTACTCGTGAGTGTTTGGTTCCGTCGTGTTTTTCCGTGTCAGCTTTTCTTGGTTTTCATCTTTGGGTTTTGTTTATTAAAATTTTCAACTTCAACTTCTCCTGCCTCCCTGCCTGCTCTTCGCATTTGGGTCCTCTACTTCCCTGCTCACCTAACAGAATGATCTGACCACCATGGACCCAGCAGAGAGGCAACTTTTTAAGGAAAAAGTGGCGGAGTTTGAGAACACGGTAGAGAGCCTACGGACCTCAAGACCCAATCGGCGTGCCCCAGTTCTGGAGAAGGTCCGCAAGCAACAGCAGTGGTTTAAGGAGAGACCCTGGGTGAGCCATTTTGTTCCACATCTGGACATTGTTAAAGAGAGGTTGGATAGCTTCCTCCATGGCTCACCCACTAATCCACCAGTCTCTCAGCCAGCGAACACCTTGGCCATGTGCACTGTTTGTTGCTCAGCCTGTTCCCCCGAGCCAATCACCTGCCCAACCTAGTGGACAACCTAAGATTTACGACTCCTTGTTTGAGGTTTTTGCTCCGTGGCTAAAACAATCCGAGGAAACCAAAAGAGCCAGCCTTCAAGTCGCCAGTCAGAGGCCCAGTACTCCTGCTAGCGACCCCCAGGAGGCAACCTGGTCAGCGTCCACCCCCAACCATCAGCTGTCGTTCGAGGGTACCCGCCTGGCCATCTTTTCGGGGACCCGCGGAGGTCAAAGACGGGGAAGGGGAGGTCATGGCTCCCGTCGCCATGCTCCGCTCTTCACCCCAGAGTCTTCGCTCCCTAACGCTCCCGGGCTGACGTGCAGCTCTCCTGACCCCGGGCTGACGTGCAGCTCTCCTGACCCCGGGCTGACGTGCAGCTCTCCTGACCCCGGGCTGACGTGCAGCTCTCCTGACCACGGGCTGACGTGCAGCCCTCCTGACCCCTGGCTGACGGGCAGCTCCCCTGATCCCCGGCTGACTAGCAGACTCCCAGATTCACTGCTAGCTAGCAGCCCCCCTGAATCCAGGCTGGCTAGTAGCTTTCCTGAGCCCCGGCTGGCTAGCAGCCTCCTTGATTTCCCGCTAGCTAGCAGCCTTCCTGAGCCCAGGCTAGCCAGCAGCTTCTTTGGTTCCTGTCTGTTTGCAGCCTCCCAGATTCCCCGCTAGCTAACAGCCTCCCTATTCCTCGGCTAGCTAGCAGCTCCCCTGAATTCAGGCTAGCCAGCAACCTTCCTGAGCCCCAGCTAGCTAGCAGCTTCTCTGAGTCCAGGCTCGCTAGCTACCCCCCTGAGCCCAGGCTAGCTAGCAACGTCCCTATTCCTCGGCTAGCTAGCAGCTCCCCAGAATCCCAGCTAGCTAGCAGCCTCCCTGAGCCCCAGCCAGTTAGCGGTTCCCCTGGATCCAGGTTAGCTAGCAGCCGCCCTAGCACCCCCGGGCAGCTCCCTAGTGCCCCCGGGCAGCTCTCTAGAGCCCCCAAGCAGCTCTCTAGTGCCCCTGAGCAGCTCTCTAGTAGCCTCAGGCTCCCTGGTGGACACTGGGCTCCCTGGTGACCCCGGGCCCCCTAGCGTTCCCGAGTTTTCTAGCATTCCCGAGTGTTCTAGCACAGCTGTGTTTTCTAGCGCCCCTGTGTTTCCCGAGTTTCCTGGCATTCCCGAGTTTTCTAGTGTTCCCGAGTTTTCTAGCATTCCCGAGTTTTCTAGCACGGCTGTGTTTTCTAGCGCCCCTGTGTTTTCTGAGTTTCCTGGCGTTCCTGAGTTTCCTGGCGTTCCCAGGTTGCCCCGTGTCCCAGATTCCCGGCTGGCTAGCAGCCTCTCTGATCCCCGGCCGACTAACAGCTCTCCTGATCCCCAGCTGGTTAGCAGCTTCCCAGAATCCCAGCTGGCTAGCGGCTCTCCTGATCCCCAGCTGGTTAGCATCTTCCCAGAATCCCAGCTGGCTAGCGGGCTCCCACATCCCCGGCCGGCTAGCGCCTCTCCTGTTCCCCGGCTGATGTCTACCCCCCCTGAATCCCAGCTGACGTCTAGCCCCCCAGAGTCTGTGTGGACGGAGCTTCTGGAGTCTGCGCGGACGGAGCTTCCGGAGTCTGCGCCGACGGCTGACTTCCCAGAGTCTGCGCCGACGGCTGACTTCCCAGAGTCTACGTCGACCGACTTCCCAGAGTCTACGTCGACGACGACCGCTCTCCCAGAGTCTACGTCGACGACCGCTCTCCCAGAGTCTACGTCGACGACCGCTCTTCCAGAGTCTACGCCGACCACTCTCCCAGAGTCCACGCTTACGGGAAAGCCAGGGACTATGCCGGTCCCTGGCGCCCCTGAGACTGTCTCTCAGACCGCCCCAGTGACTTTGCCTTCATTTTCGGTCTGCCCTACTCCAGCCCCTCATGCCCTGTCGGCACTCCTGTCGACCACTGTTCCTGTTGCCTGTTTGGCGGACCTCAGCCCAGCTGACTCGTCGCCTGTCTTCAGCCCAGCTGCCCCTTCTCCTGCTCGGTCTGCCCGGTCTTCAGAAGTGATTCGCCTTCGCCGCCAGCTTTCAGAAGTGATTCGCCTTCGCTGCCAGCTTTCAGAGGGGATTCGCCTTCGCCGCCGGCCTTCAGAGGGGATTCGCCTTCGCCGCCGGCTTTCAGAAGGGATTCGCCTTTGCCGCCGGCTTTCGGAAGGGATTCGCCTTCGCCGCCGGTCGCCTGAAGGATTCTGCCTTCGCCGCCGACCACCTGGAGGATTCTGTTTTTGCCGTTGCCGCCGGCCTTCAGAGGGGATTCGCCTTCGCCGCTGGCCTTCAGAGGGGACTTGCCTTCGCCGCCGGCTTTCAGAAGGGATTCGCCTTTGCCGCCGGCTTTCGGAAGGGATTCGCTTTCGCCGCCGGTCGCCTGAAGGATTCTGCCCTCGCCGCCGACCGCCTGGAGGATTCTGTTTTTGCCGTTGCCGCCGGCCTTCAGAGGGGATTTGCCTTCGCCGCTGGCCTTCAGAAGGATTCTGCCTTCGTCGCCGGCCGCCAGAAGGATTTCGCCTTCCTCGACGGCCGCCCAAGAGCCCTCGCCGTCCTGCACGGCTGCCAGAGGGGCTCTACCTTCGCCATCCTGTTCGGCCGCCTGAGAGGCTTCGCCTTCGCTGCCAGCAGCCTCGGAGTCCTCGGCGTCCTGCCTGGCCGCCTGTGGGGCTCTACCTTCGCCGTCCTGTTCGGCCGCCTGAGAGGCTTCGCCTTCGCTGCCAGCCGCCTCGGCGCCCTGCCTGGCCGCCTGTGGGGCTCTACCTTCGGCGTCCTGTTCGGCGGCCTGAGAAGCTTCACCTTCGCTGCCAGCAGCCTTGGAGTCCTCGGCGTCCTGCCTGGCCGACTGTGGGGCTCTACCTTCGCCATCCTGTTCGGCCGCCTGAGAGGTTTCGCCTTCGCTGCCAGCAGCCTTGGAGTCCTCGGCGTCCTGCCTGGCCGCCTGTGGGTGTCTACCTTCGCCGTCCTGTTCGGCCGCCTGAGAAGTTTCGCCTTTGCTGCCAGCAGCCTTGGAGTCTTCAACGTCCTGCTCGGCCACCTGAAGGATTCTGCCTTCGCCGCCGGCCTCCTGAAGGTTTCTGCCTTCGCTGCTGCTCTCTGATTCCCTGAGCGGCCCTTCTTCGTTTCCTCAAGTGGTCCGTCTGTTCCCTCGAGTGGTCCCCTGTTTCCCCCGGGTACCCCACTGACTCTCTGTTTCCCCCGAGGGCCCCAGTGACTCTGTTTCCCCTGGGTGCCCCAGTGACTCCTTGTCACCTGTGCCCAGGGTTCTCTTCCCTGTGCCCGAGTGACCCCGCTCTGTTTTCCCCAAGTGCCCCAGTGACTCTCTGTTCCCTGACCCGAGTGCCCCAGAGCCTCTGTTCCTAGTTCCCTTGTCCCCTCTGACTCTGGTGCCTTCTCTCGCCCCTCTTGGGTTGATTTCTTTTGACTGTTTGGGTCGTCCCTCCTCCGAGCCCCCTCCACCCTTCCTGGGTTGTTTCTGTTTTTTTTTTTTGTTTTTTTTTTGGACATCTGGGATCTGTCCCTTGGGGGGGGGGGGGGTTCTGTTATGGGTTGGTGTGTTTTCTTATTTTGGTAGTCTGTTTCGGTTCTGTTTCTTGTTTTATTTTGATAGTCTGTGTCCGATCTTGTCTTGTCTAGTTTTACTTTCGGTTTTCCCGCTCTTGTGATTGCCTGATGTTTTCCACCTGTTTCCCAGTCCTTGTGTCACCTGCCTCTTGTTACCTCGTTACCCTCTGTATTTAGTCTTTGTGTTCCCCTTGTCCAATGTCAGATCATTGTAGTTTGTTTGTGGCTCTCAGTAGTGTTTGTTCACGACTGTTTGTGTACTCGTGAGTGTTTTGGTTCAGTCGTGTTTTTCCGTGTCAGCTTTTCTTGGTTTTCATCTTTGGGTTTTGTTTATTAAAATTTTCAACTTCAACTTCTCCTGCCTCCCTGCCTGCTCTCTGCATTTGGGTCCTCTACTTCCCTGCTCACCTAACAGGATATGCTTGCTTAGCTTCACCGCAGTGAGTCAAGTCGTGTGTGGCCGTGCACTAGAGGTCGAGGGATGTGGCGATGACATCATCGATACGATAAGTATTCGTATACGCCGTCCAAACGAAGCCAAACGAGAGCCGTTTTTGAATTTTTTCACCCTGAGACCAGGTTTCAAAAAAGTGCGTTTTCAGGCAGTACGTTTACAGAATTCGTATGGACGGTCGGCCCAAATGATGCAAAACGTGCGTTTGCATCAAAAAGGTTCTCCGTGTGGATGGCCCCTAAAACAGTAGTCTTGCATTGCCAGCTCTATCTCTACAGCCCTGTGGAGTAAAGTCTGGCTACACCACAGATGCATTCTGGGATAAGAGAAAAAAACACTCTGGGTTGCATTTCTTTAAACCACGCACAATTGTTTCGGGAGGCGCTAAGCTCTGGATGCGGTGATGGAGGCTCTGTAAAATAATCTCGGGAAGCAACTTGTTTTGGTGAAACATTTGCATCCTGGAAAAGAAAATGCCACTTACAATGTTAAATGAAGATTACTGTTCACACAATACAGTAATGTGAGTTATTTAAATTAGCAGGACACATGGTTAAAAGTAATTTGCGCTTACCAGACTTTTGCCCTGCATACTTTTTCCATAGCAATACCACCAATCGGCACGGAGGTCCATGTTTACCCACCGGCAAAAGTCTGCTAAATGACTCATCATCAAGCGGTAAAAGATCTGCGACGTTTAGCTTAGTGCAGCGCCATTGAAACCATACACGATGGTGGCTAAGCTGCATCATTCTTCCCAATTCCGCCCTCTAGTCCCACTCTGGCTCCAAAATAGCAAGATGCAAAATGAAAACTCCTAGCTTTATAAGTCCACAAACCAATGGGATACGTCACTGATGCTAAGTCAATTATATTTACATTCTATGGTTTGTGTCCAAGCCACCGAGGCCCAGCCAATGAGCGTCCTGTGCAGATCTACTGGGAACCAGTGTTGGGCAAGTTACTTCTAAAATGTAATAAATTATAGATTACTAGTTTCAGTCATTTGAGAGTAATTAGTGATATTACAATATTACTGTCTCTGAATTGTAATGCTTTACTCTACTTTTGTGTTACTTTTGAGTTACTTTCACCAAAATAACAGCAGACGTTTGAATTTCCATTACAGGATTTTTACATCCCTGGTTAATACACATTGAATGCTGTAGGAAATGAGGAAATGAACAGAGCCAACACAGACAAACGCAGAGTTGAACTCTTCTCCCGGTGATTATGTTAGTGTAATGCAGAGGGTCCCAAATGGCCACATAACATGTTCATGGATAAAAGACGAGATCCTGTATGATTCAGGCAATCATGTTTGAAGAGGTCAGTTCTGTGGTAGAAGGTAGTGAAGCTGTCCACGTAGGGAATGTTTTTGGTACAGCAGTAGCCCTTAAGCCAGCCAATGTGTAGATGCCGTAATGGTTTAAACTTTACATCACCAAAACAGGGAGGATGGTGGTCCTGAGATTATGCATTGTTTGCTGGTGTTCAAAATACTGTAAATTAGTTTCTCAGACTCCAGAGATGCAACACAGAAGAAGATACAGATGGGTGTTACAAACCTTTCAATAATAATTTATTTCTCAATCCTCTGGTGTTCTGCCTTTCTGTCAATCTTCTGTTACCCCACCCCCCACCACCCCCACTTCCAGCTTCCAGATGTCGACTCAGCTGAACACATGCAACAGCCTGAAGCAGGTATAAGCACATTTATCTCTTGACAGTTGGGCGGGAAGTCAGATTCAGTTTGTTTCAAGCTTACCGAACCCTTAAGTCTTCAAACCCTTCCTAGTAATAGCCCCATGCGTTGGCAACCAGAGGTACCTGTCTGCCTTCTCTGCTGCTTGTATTCATACGCCATACAGTAATATACAAAGACACAAACAACACAAATTTCCCCAATGAAAGGGAAAATTCCAGCACGCTTGAAATCCAAGATCGTAG
This sequence comes from Zingel zingel, assembly GCA_023566125.1. Lineage (NCBI taxonomy): Eukaryota > Metazoa > Chordata > Actinopteri > Perciformes > Percidae > Zingel > Zingel zingel. The sequence continues at coordinate 31,739,401 of CM042319.1, forward strand.
TTTTGGGTGACAAAGCAAGTAATTGAATAGGTGGGGTTAATTTGCAACTAGAAACGAGTGAGCTTCTTTTACATTTGAGGACACAAAAGATTACACTCTCCCTTCCATTTTTAAGAGGAACCGGGTGTGTAATGTGATGCAAAGCATTCTCATGAATGCAATTGGTATGCTCTCTGGCTAGAAAGCCCTGTGTTTGGGACTCAAATATCCACACTGACCTCCTCCCTACGTGGATCTTTCCACATAACATGTGATATACGTATGAATTACCGTGCTTTACTTTTCGTAGCTATATGTAGAAATGGTTGATAAGAACGGCCTGTCTAGTTTGAACTTGCCGTGCCATCTCAGTGTCTCGACGGCTGCCTCAGGAGTTTTTATTCTGTTCCATCAGCCCCCCACTTCCCCCAGACCCGTGCAGTTTTAAGGAACTTTCCAGACATGCCACCAGATACCCTCACACTTTTCCCAACAGTAATACATCCACCTGCATGGTGCTTCCTGAACACGGTGCCAGAGTTTGCCCAAGAAGTGTCATTCTTTAAGTGGAAGTTGTATAAAAGCTCTGCTCCAGAACCTGGCTCTCCTGAGCCTGTTCCAGGCTCCTTTGCATCTTCCAACCTCTGCTCCCAGACCTCCAGTGCTTCTATGGACCCTCTATGACTTCTCTGGAGTCAAACAGGTTACCGGCTAGCCCCCTGCTTGATTTCCTGCCGACTTATAACTATTCTGATTCTTGGCCTGCAAGCATAGCCTAACAGTCAGCAAGCCTCGGGCCTTCCCACCTCCCATCTATCCTCTCCATTGCAGTCTGATTGAATTTGTCTGGCGCTGTCTTCTTCTTAAGCACTTGGTCCTGCAACCAAAAGATGCAGAAGTAGAACCAGTAAGATAATAAAGGGTCCAACAAGTCTTCCAAACCATATGACAATATGGTTGTTTTATTCCTACCCTCTAATACGACCCATAGGAGTATTATATGAATTAACGCCCTACTTTTATTTTCAAACAGGACACGGTCACCGGTCTCCTGGTTGAAAGTCCTGTGTTTGTTTAACCAATCCACCACCCCAACCTGCTTTCTTACACGGAATTTGGCGCTCTTATACTTTGTGTCCTTATTTAATGCTTTGCTCAATTGGCCCCTTCCGTACATTCTGGTGCACTCCGGCAGCACTACAACCCTCTTTACCTGCTAAATCCTCCACTTTATTCACCAGCTGGTCTCTAACTGTCTATTTGCTGCTGAGCTACACCAAACTCTTTGGTAGAGTGGGTTTTAGAGTCCTGAAATGGACTCTGATGAGGTGAGCGTCTGGCATCGTAAGGCATATTGGTGGTCGAACTGCATAGTCCCCCCCGAAGCACTTTGAGTGTCTATGATAAAGCGCTATATAAATGTATGGAGTTATTATTATCAATGTAAGAGTGAACAAAAACAGTAAAGGTTTTGGTTTCAAAACCCAAATACCAGTGAGTTAAAAAGCTGCTGTAGAGATGTGAGGAGCCACAGAGTCAGGAAATAATTCTCTGTGAATGTGTGACTGGCAGTAACCCCTCTCACATTACACATGGTAAATTAATCCCTTTTTTTCATCTAAAAAAAGAGTGATTAAATTATTTCATTGTCAGACACAATATCAACTGAAAAAACAGTCTGGTTCAGTAATGATTGCATCACATGTTGATGGGTTCATGCTGATGCTTGTTTATCTTCACACCTCTGATTGCAGTGACACCTCATTGGCCAAGATGTCATCATTTTACTAACCCATGCAGGTGTGAACAAACTTCCTGTCCAGAGGGGTTCATCACACCGCCTTTAGGAGCCACTAATGGGATGCAAAACATTGTTAACAGAGAGGCAAATTAAATCTCATGGGACCTGACTGTTTGTGTCTGACAACCTCAGTTTTAGCTCTGCTAATTAAGACACCATACTGTAGCATTCACATGAACTTTGCTTCTTTAAACTTGCTGAAGACTACATTGTTTGAATGCAGTTTTTCATTTTAGTACCATATGGTTGTAAGCAGGGCCTGAAGTTAACTTGTTTGGCCATCAGCCATACAGGCTTTTTAACAGCCAATGTTTTGCCTCAAAGGAAGCACCAACATTGTTCTTAAACTTGTTAAGAATACATTTTTAAGTGTTGTCAAGTTATAACGATTAAGTCCTATCGTAAATCAGCCACAAACCTCGCCATTGTCGCCAACTGTCCACTTGGTATTGAAAACGTCTTCTTTTACTTTTCTTTGAATGATCCTCATCTTTTTGTTGTTTTAGCCGGCCCCTTGACCCCAGTGATGTGCCGCCACATTCTTTGGCTCAATTCTAGGATATCACAGACTTGGTTTAAATGTGAAAAAAAACAACAGTAAGTGGCAAAAAACAACTGAGTCATTCAATTCTCATTGGCTACCAGCCAACGTGGCAGATTGAGAGTTTTACCCGCCAATGGCAAAATTCACCTCCATTTGGCACCTGGTTGCCCTCTCCCAGTTTCCTCCCAGAGTCACAACTCCCCTGTGTTTCTCCCAATTCATGACAAATTTACATACCGTTTTCCCCTTTTTGTCATCTCAACCTGTTTCTGTCACTGCACAACGAGTTTAAGCCCTACAACTCTAAACGTCTACTTTTCTATCCAGACGACAATATAGCTACACCAAATGTTTATAACAATATAATCAAGCCAGACGGGCAAATTATTCTATAATTTAATCTAAAATGTTGCAGTGTGCTTATTCATTTGTTATTTTCATTCTTTAAAAGTCACCAGAAGTGCAGGAAACAAGTCTCTGAAACCGAGAGACAGAAGCCTGCTATGGTTTCGAAGTCTTTGCGAATTGTTGAGGTATCAAAGTTAGGGAGAATGGCTGCAGTCACTCTGAAAAGGAAAGATGATGTCTCTTTCTCTGCAGAACTCACAGATAAAACCTCTGGCCAGACACAACTCTGTGAAGAAAGTCAGATGGATGGTTCAGATCAGAGAGGTTTTATTCCTCAGTGAGTGCACGGACATCAGCCTCTCAAACAACAACCAAACGTGATCTTTCACACCTAAGAATGTCAGGGTTTTGGTATTTTGTTCTGTTTTATTGTGGTAGTCTTGTTTTTCTGTTATGTTCTGTTTCCCGTTTTATTTTGTAGTCTGTCTGGTCTCCCTTGTCTTGTCTAGCTTCCCGCCTTTTTTGATTGCTCTGCCCCACCCTGATTTTGTTCACCTGTTTTATCACCTGTCTTGTGTTAGTGCTCGTTACCTGGTGTATTTAGTTTCCCTCTGTTTCCCTTCTCTCTTGTCGGATTCTTGTTTTCTGTTAGTGTGGTTGTACTTGTTAGTGTATGTTCCTGTTAGTGTGTATTTCTGTTTGTGTGGTTCAAGTTCTGTTGTGTGCTGCCTGTAGTGATTTTCCTAGTAGGAATAAATCTTTGTTGAACTGCATTTGGGTCCAAACCTTCGCTGCATCCTGACAGAGAATCTTTATTTGCTGCAGAATGCCGAGGAAATACATAATGTGCTTATGTGTATAGTGAATCCAATCTCATCCTCATAAAAACACCAAAGTCACACAATAACACAAACTAACTAACCTATGGAAGCATATATATATATATATATATATATATATATATATATATATATATATATATATATATATATATATATATCATGAAGATTAAGGAACAAAAATAAAATACTGTAATAGAAACATACTGTACATATTTTGTAGATTTCGGTGCTGACCTCACAGTTTTCAACATGATCGATAGCAGAGTGTAGCAGCACTCTGGCCTGAGCCCTAAGCTGACCCTTCTTCACCCTCAACAGGTCCTCCATGGAAAAGAGGTGTGGCTGCTCCGTCAGGTGAGCAGGAAGCTGTTCAAACTCCCCCATCACCCTGAGACACAAACACACTGAAACTCCTTCCTCTTGATGGCACATATCTTGTCCGTGGGCTTCTGGTTGAACGTGAATATTTAGTTTGTGTTGGAGAGGCTGTCTGAGTCCTTCACAACAGATCAACACGGACTAAACAGAGACTGTCCTCCCCCCCGAAAAACTTTCCCAGAGTTTTTAGTTCAAGCAGCAATTACGAAACATATTCACCTTTATAGTGGTTGCACCCATTAGTGGCCGTCTTAGTTATGACTTGTTGCATTTAAAACCGGGACCGTTAGATTCTCCATTTTAGATATGAGGACGTATTTCCTGCCACCAATAGGGACGCTAATTTATGAAACGCTCCCGCGGGTCGTACTAGAGGGTAGGAACAAACAACTGATATGGTTTTGTGGTTTGGAAGACTTGTTTTACTCTTCATATGTGTCATAAATGTGTGAATTTAAAGCTTGCATTAAACTGGGTGATTACCTAAAAAACAGTATATGGTGCTTATGACTCTTTCTTTAAATGCAGCAGCATCAGAGAGACAAAATACACAACAAGATAAAGCTGAAGCACAGGCCTTTCAATTGTTGATCATATACAATTTAGACTTAAAGACAGGAAAGCATGTTGTCACTTTCTTTGATAACTCACTCACTGAACAGCAGGAACATATTCATTCCTTTAAGGCCCTGACACACCAACCAGACGGGCCAACCGTCGGCAGAAAAGGCAGTCGGACTGATCAGTCGGGTCCCCAAGGTCCAAAAAGTGCCTCAGAACACACTGAGGCGACACCGACTTGAGCGTATGCTCTGCGCATGCGCGAAACGTAATACGTCTCCATAGCAGCATGCGGCGCTGCTCTGTATTATTTCCATTAACAGTCTGATTATTTCCCAGAAAATGAAAACCGGCAGCTGATTAGACGAACATGTCACATGGTTCTTTTTTCTCCGGAAATTCACAGCCAGACTGTCATGGCGGCTTGTTCAGAATACGATCTCATATTGTACTTAAATAGTTCACCGAAACGTGTTTCTGAATACATTTTAAGCGAGAAATAGGCCGTGCAGTTTCTGAATCTGTCTTCATTTCAGATTGACAAAGGTCAGTTTAAAAGATTTTCGTCAGATTTTGAGAGGCTCAGCCGCTCCCCTTTTCTGGGTGAGTCCCAACTGTCTCCGACTGAACATGTCAGGTCGGCCCAAATGAAGGCCGACGGCTCCTCGGAAGGCCGATGACACGGGACACACCGAACAGACTCAAGTCACCGACCTGCCAGACGGTCCGACGGCCGATTATCGGGCCGGTGTGTCTCCTCTATTAGACCAAGTCTGATCTTAGTCCGTCCAGAGGATCTTTTTTCGATGCTGCCACTGGATGGCGCCAGAGTTGAACTGAAATCCTACACTCAGTGGCCTTGTTACTGTAGTTCACAATGTCTAAACAAGTACAGTACTAACATGATATTTAATCCAAAAGTTGCGTAATATATATAAACATAATCGTTCTGTGTACCTTCCAGATAATCTGCAGGCTGTCAGCAGCAGGGGTGATTCTAGGATCAGACCTTTAGGGGGGGGCTCATCCCCTAATGGGAATGTGACACAGATATGGTGCATGCAAAAGTGTTAACTCCCCCCGCTAAATCAGTGATTTCATTAGCCGTTAATCTCTGTGCTAGCTATTCAACAACAACGTCAGCTAATGTATTTTGACACTATGAACACTATGATGGAACTAAACCTGACACTTTATAAGTCACAGTGATAATGACCAATGTGACACAATGTTGTAACATTCAGCAATTTTAGTTGCTTATGTTTCAATTTGGGTTCTAATCTGCGCTATGAAATTACCAACTTGTTCTCTGGGGACTACCAATGTTAAACTTCACAACCGTCAAACCATTAGATAGAGACTCAGCCAAAGGCACAAACACCTCCGATTGGCCAAAACTACAAGTTCACACACTCTCAGTTGAATTGCTAAAATCAATTAAAAATATAATTATAATAATAATTATAATTTATAGGGGGGCTCAGGTGAAATTTAGGGTCAGCTCCCCTAAAAAGGATCTAAAATCGCCCATGGTCAGCAGCTTATTGATGCACATCAGCTGATCCTGCAGCTCCTGAAGGAGAGAGGAACAGGAGGAAGGAAGGAAGGAAGGAAGAAGTGGACGGAGAGGACAGTCAATAGAAATAACAGAATAAAGGAGCTTTTTTCGATGCTGCCACTGGATGGCGACAACGTTGAACTGTTTTTAAATCCTACACTCAGTGGCCTTGTTACTGTAGTTCGCAATCTCTAAACAAGTACAGTACTACAACATTCTATTTAAACCAAAAGTTGTGGAAGATTTGTAAACATTATTGTTCTGTGTACCTTCCAGATAATCTGCAGGCTGTCAGCAGCTTCTTGATGCCCATCAGCTGATCCTGCAGCTCCTGAAGGAGAGAGGAACAGGAGGAAGGGAAGAAGGAAGGAAGGAAGTTGAGGAGAGGACAGTCAATAGAAATAACAGAATAAAGTTAACGGTGCTGTTGTGTTCTCTGTGTTGGACCTGCTTTGAAGTGATTCAGAGGAAGAAGAAGAAGTACTCTGAAATCTTAAGTAAAAGTACAACAATGTAAAAACATTACAAGTTGAAGTCCAGCATTCAAATGCCTGCAGTGCTGTAGTAAAAGTACAGAAGTATTATCAGTAAAATGTACTCAAAGCAGTGCAATAAAAGCAATAACGTCTCCTGCGACATTATTAGATATTAATACTGGAGCATCAATGGTAGAGCAGCGTGTTACTGTTGTAACTCCTCACGCTGAAATCTGGTGCTCTTTTACTTCGTCACCTTACTTCTCGCTTTGCTCCAATCATTATGGTTCCATACAACGTACATTCATGCATCTGTTTTAATTTTAGGGGAATTTTGTTGAAAGAATTTTTTTGCCATTCTGCTGATGTCTTTGGTGTCATCATAGCCCTTATAGATGATTTTTTATCCAGCCTGGAAATTGGGGTCTTTGTGCAATAAATCCAAACTGTTACATACAAGATTGATACACTCAGTGTCCATAATTTATGAATTTTCTGTCGTTTGTCACGGCCCATCGCGGCAAGCTCTAATGCAACCATCCATTTTTTTCCCCATCATGCTCTGGAAGACACTTCTTTATGTCTTGTTAACCAATGGAAGGCTGGTCCGTCATACATTAGGCCAGCAATACATCATCCGAGGGACGAAACAAAGATTCTATATTGTGAAGAGGGATCACCCGAGGGCAGAATAGTTAGATATGACCAAAGATCCTCTATACATAAACGTTCTAAACCATTGTACAGAGAAGAATGGCATGACTGTTTTGAGTTTTGGCATAAGTTTGGGCCTTTTTTTGAAGAAATGTAAATAGTTTGTCCATTATATATGTTTTCTAATGTTAATTAGGGGCCGAGCAGAGGCAATATTGTATTTGCCAGTATTATATTATTATTATTATTATTATTATTATTATTATTCCTTAGAAATCCATGTTCCCATGAATGAAAACTCACCAAACTTTGGAGACAAGTCCAGTCCTATGCCAAACACAATCAGTGTGATTTGTGTGCTAATAGTCCTGATGGTGGCACTGCAACAGCCATTTAAAATTCGAAATTAAAAAAATTCATAACAAATCAGCTGTACATGCTACACCATCTCAACATTTGCCAAATTGTAGCCCCAATAGAGTTGAAACTGTACTCTCCTTGTACATAGTGGCAATGTGAAGTCCATCACTCTACTTTTTGCAAAAACTGCAAAACTTCTTAAACCCATCCCCTCCCACATTTAGTTTTAATTGACAGCACATTTGGGCAACTCCATCTCCAGACTGTCCTCAGTAGTGTAAACAAATACTGCAATTTCTTCCGAACTAAATATTTGATGTTCATGGAAAAAATCCATCCTAAATATATATTTTTTTTTTTTTACAGCAGCTTTAAATTTTTCATTTTCATGCAAGCCTGCTCCTTGTCTACTAGGTGTTGCAATGCCACTTGTGAGATCACACAGATAATAGCTCCCTGAGATCAGAACCTACCTACGGCCTCAGTGGTTCTAAGCTCGAGCACCTGGTGTTGCAAGATGATCATATGTGTATCTAATAAGGCATTGTGCTGTGTACAACTGCAGTGAAAATTTTAAATGTGTGTCTTCATTAACACACCTGATCCTGATTAACAATCAGTCCAGTTGCAGTTAAGGAAAGTCATGTTATTGAGTCAACCCAGGCTAACTTAATGAAATATAGCCAAATAGCTAGAGGAGTCATCACCTGGACAACAGCTCACTGAGATCAGTGTTTTCCTTTGGACCTGAAGATTGTGAGTTCACATGCTCACAATGTCACATCTTATACATAATCAGCCATTGTTCTTTGGACACCTTCCCTGCATGTTTTAGATGTTTCAGAGCATCAACACACCTTTTTTTGAAATGATCAGCTCATTAGTTTGTGTCCTAGGTTAACATGCCGCTGTGTACTAGTGTACTACTTATGTGGGGATTGGAGACACAAAATCAAAGATATTTTAATTTAGAAGATTTAAATAGTTAACAGTTTGTATGGTTATGATTATAGAACATGTGTTATACTTTTACACCTCTTCCTGCTTAAAACCCCTTTCTGCACACGAGTCCATAGCTTCATTTGGCTTAGCATAGTTTGACCTATTTCACTTAACTATCTTATAAGTGTTTACTGTTTTCTTCACCTCTTTTAGCTTGATTTGTTCAAGTGAGCTACAAAAACAGGCCAGTATGTTCAATATTGATGTTACTATTTCATCTTGATCTTTAGTTTTCATAGTGGATATTGGAGTGTCAGTTTGATCCATTCACACTTATTAAAGATTATGTCATCATTATGTCTGATGCTACTATTGTGCTCTCATCCTTGTGGTGTATGTTACGTGTACATGTTATCACAATTTTGCTGAATAGACTACATTTTTGATCCTTTGATGAAGTGCAAAAAAAACATTGTTTCCATGGTAGCTGTTTTTTCAGTGAATAACCCCATTGGAGTGTCTTGCTCTTTCACTTACTTTTGGGTGTACAATATTTCTCAGCTCTGGCATGAGTGTGATTTGATATACCTTACATACCTGAGGAAATTTCGAGTAAATCCCTTAATGATAAAAAGGGGCCGAGCAGTGAAGCTGCGTGGACCCTATTGTTTTTGTCTGTATTATTAGGGGCCGAGCAGGGAAGCTTTTTTTTATTTCAGCCACAGACACAATGTCACTGAACACTTTGTACTGTGGATTCTTCAAGACAAGTGATACATTTAAAAAATGGGAACATTAGTATTTTTTAGGGACACCAGTGTTTTTAGTGACACCTGTGACACCTGTCTATAGCCTCATTTGATCCTACAGTGTTACACTGTACTTGCTTTTGGATTATTTAAAAAAAATAATGCAAAATGATTGTCTTAAAATAAAAGACAGTGTCTCTTGCATCACATACATTATGAACAAGTATCTAAGTGGTCTTGAAGAAGATTCTATTTTTCTGTCTCTCATTTGGACTCGGAATTGACTAGTGCTGGTCTTGGACTTGACAAAGGTTGACTTTACTAAAGCACTATTCATCTTGTCATCATAACTGATTTACTTCATTTCTATTCTGCAAAATACAAGTCAACAGCTCCATCTTCTGGCAGGTCAGCAGAGCACTTCATGAATAGTTTAAACTGGCAGTTTAAGTGTGCAGATAATGTAGCTCTACACTGAACAATAATTGTTGCATGGCACAGGCTGCTATACTAAGGGTGTTTTAGCAGGCATCTGTCATCCAAGTGGACCCAAAAGTGGACCACCAAAAAATGGACTCAGGCTTTAACACCTGCCTCATTTAGTTTGGTTGAATCACACTAGGGTTGGTTTTCCCCCTTGATACGGTTCGATTTTGCAGGTTTGAATGCAACAATCACACTCAGATGCCCAGGAATATGAAGGAGTTTTCAACATGTCATTATTGTCTCTTGTCATTCCACATCAGTGTGAAAAATCAATAAAAAGACACAATATTACATTGTGAATATGTCTGTTTATTATCATATGTCCCTTTACAACAAATCACTATGCTATGTAAAATTAAATAAATGACAATAATTCTGATCATTTTCTAATGAAACCCATTACAATTTACATAATTTGTTAAACTTTAACTTTCTCTGTCCTATGATTACATGTTTCTCTGGAAATGTGACTGCAATGATCTGATGAACTGCAGATAATCCTGTCTTTTCAAATAATCTATTTTTTTACTTCTCGCAACAGGACTTCATAGTGCTTTAAATATTTCTGTCATAAAGACAAGATATGTTATACAGGGATCACATATGAATGACACTAAACTGAAGTGATTAAACCAACTTTGTAAAGGGGCCAAGTGTTATACATGTGTTAATTTAAAGCTTGCATTAAACTGGGTGATTACCTAGAAACAGTATATGGTGCTTGTGACTCTTTAAATGCAGCAGCATCAGAGAGACAAAATACACAACAAGATAAAGCTGAAGCACAGGCCTTTCATCTGTTGTTCATACACAATTTAGACTTTTAGACAGGAAAGCATATTTTCACTTTCTGTATACAACAACAGATCACTGAACAGTAGAAACATTTTGATTCCTTTAATCCTTAGACCGAGTCTGATCTGAGTGCCTCCATAGCCTCTCTACAGAATGTTGGCCTCACAGGAGCCAGGCTGCAGTATCTGAATCTAAAACAAGGCATAGATCACTGGGTTTAGACAAGAGTTAAAATGATACAGATGGACTGCAAATGATGCAGATGAAGCAACTATCAAGTTGTCACCGATGAGTTAAAGCAGGAGTAAAACAAGGCATAGATCATCAATAAATGTTATACGGGGATCAAAAATGAATGACACTTGACTGAAATGATTAGAACAACTTTGGTTCCTAAGCTGAAAGGTAACATGATGTTTTTGTACTGACAGTTTTATCTGAAACACAACAAGGGATTTTTTTTCTATACTGGAAACATACATACACATGAAAGTGTGGCTGTTCAGGGGCATTTTTTTTCTATGTGAAGCAGGAGCCAAGCAGGCCTGTAATTTATGTTTGCAACAAAATGGTTTGCAGCACCAAACAGAGCGACATAAATACAACGCTTTAGTAGATCTTTTGTTGTGTTGGGTTGAAATATTTCCTATCACGACGAAAAAAAGGTTCCCTAGGGAAAAAAAGACATAAGTGTCATACATGTGTGAATTTAATGCTTGCATTAAAATGGGTGATGACCTAAAAACAGTATATGGTGCGTCTGACTCTTTAAATGCAGCAGCATCAGACAGACAAAATACACAACAAGATAAATCTGAAGCACAGGTCTTTCAATTGTTGTTCATACACAATTTAGACTTAAAGACAGGGAAGTATATTGTCACTTTCTGTATTTGATAATTCACTCACTAAACAGCAGGAGTCTGATCTCAGTCCCTCCACAGCCTCTCTACAACATGTTAGCCTCACAGGAGCCAGGCTGCAGTATCTGAAGAGTAACAATGAGTTTAACTGCTTTTCTAAACCAGGGGTAAAACAAGGCATAGATCACAGGGTTTAGACAAGAGTTACAATAGAACACAAAGAGAACAGATGAAGCACTGACAAAGCTGTCAGGTGCAAGAGAGACAGAGTAATATGGGAAGAAACATAATAGAAACACAACTACAAGAACACCAAGAGTCCTGGCTGCTTTCAGCTCTGATTTCTTTGCCTTTGGAGTCACTGAAAGCTGGAGTGTGACAGCTGTAATGTGAGAGTGCATGGCACGAGCCTGAGACACAGCCACGGCAAATATTCTCAGATACAGAGCTACGATGACAGTAACTGGAACAATAAAGGTCAATAAAAGATCAACAGTCAATGAGATAGGGTCATACAAAAACACACATGCTCCGTAGCAGGATTTATACCTCCCTGGTTGAGTCGGGACATCCTTTATATAAAGGAGGCTGAAGAAAACAGAACAGAGCCAACACAAACAAACACAGAGTTTAACTCTTCTCCCGGTGACTTTAGTGTTGTAATGCAGAGGGTCACAAATAGCCACATAACGGTCAACTGATATGAGCACTATGGTACCTATTGATGAGGAGGGAATGTTGACTGAAATAAGAGTATACACAGAACACACATAGTCACCAAGAAACCAGCAGGATGTTTTTCTGAGAACTTCTACAGGCATCAGCAGGAAGCCCACTAGAAGGTCTGAGACAGCCAGAGAGAGGAGGAGGATGTTGGTGGGTGTGTGGAGCTGCCTGGAGGGAAAGAGAAAAGCACAATTTAAGCATCAAGAATGACAAAACAGCCCAATCAAATATTCAAAATTAAAAATAAAAGCATGAGTTTGAACATTTTCCAATCCATTACATCAGTAGTTACCATATGTTTAAATGTAGACAGTTAAATTACTTGGTTGAGGTCATGGTGGACAGAAAGCAATGCTTAGTTTTAGGTAAGCTAGTGGACATGAACAACAGTCTCTGGCATCAAAGTCAGACATTTGGAGCAACATTATTCAGAACTAACTCAAAGACAATTCTTCTAAATATACAGCAGCTGTTCACATTTTTATGTTACAAATCCTGTAGAGAGAAGCTGAGAAGTTAATATTTGCCTAAAGTGGGAGATAGAGATGATGATGAGCAGGTTGAGAGTCACAGTGATCAGAGAGATGGAGTAGAACACAATGCTAACTGTTTCGGGCCAAGGAGACAACGGCATCCTGCAGGAGGTGTTTGGGAACTGTGGAAAACAAAGCTCGGCTCCGTCCTCAACCTCCATCTGCAGAGATCTGCAGATAGCTGCAGCTCTGGCAGCTTTCTGAACAAACCTGAGTCATGTAACTGAATTATCTCTCTCACATTCTCTTCATCCCCTCCTCTTTCTCAGTCCCTGTTTGAGTCTGATGCTCCTCCTCCCTCACGCTGCATATCCCACCATCATCTTCATCACTTTCTCTGTAACCCTTCTTCTCACACTGTCTCTCTATCCAATCTCTGCATTGTTATTCTTTACCCTTGTTTTCTTTCCTTTGTCCTATTAATGTCCTACACATTACTTGTCAAGTTAGTAAAACTGTAGTCTTGCATTTTCAGCTCTATCTGTACAAACCTGTGGAGTAAAGTCTGGTTACACCACAGATGCATTCTTGAGTAGGAGGAAAAAAAACACTCTGGGTTGTTTGCATTTCTTTCCCAAAAAGGAAATCTGCAATGTTCCCTCTGTAGAGTTTAGATTAGTACAGCGCAATTGAAACCATACATGATGGTGGCTAAGCTGCGTCATTCTTCCCAATTCCGCCCTCTTGTCCCAACATGGTCATTTCTGGCTCCAAAATAGCAAGATGCAAAATGCAAACTCCAAGCTTCATAAGTCCACAAACCAACGGGAGACGTGACTGATGCTAATTCTGTTACAGTGGGGCAAAAAAGTATTTAGTCAGCTACCAATTGTGCAAGTTCTCCCACTTAAAAAGATGAGAGAGGCCTGTAATTTTCATCATAGGTACACTTCAACTATGAGAGACAAAATGAGAAAAAAAATCCAGAAAATCACATTGTAAGATTTTTTATGAATTTATTGGTAAATTCCTCAGTAAAATAAGTATTTGGTCACCTACAAACAAGCAAGATTTCTGGCTCTCACAGACCTGTAACTTCTTCTTTAAGAGGCTCCTCTGTCCTCCACTTGTTACCTGTATTAATGGCACTTGTTTGAACTTGTTATCAGTATAAAAGACACTTGTCCACAACCTCAAACAGTCACACTCCAAACTCCACTATGGCCAAGACCAAAGAACTGTCAAAGGACACCGGAAACAAAAATGTAGACCTGCACCAGGCTGGGAAGACTGAATCTGCAATAGGTAAACAGCTTGGTGTGAAGAAATCAACTGTGGGAGCAATTATAAGAAAATGGAAGACATACAAGACCACTGATAATCTCCCTCGATCCGGGGCTCCACGCAAGATCTCACCCCGGGGGGTCAAAATGATCACAAGAACGGTGAGCAAAAATCCCAGAACCACACAGGGGGACCTAGTGAATGACCTGCAGAGAGATGGGACCAAAGTAACAAAGGCTACCATCAGTAACACACTACGCCGCCAGGGACTCAAATCCTGCAGTGCCAGACGTGTCCCCCTGCTTAAGCCAGTACATGTCCAGGCCCGTTTGAGGTTTGCTAGAGAGCATTTGGATGATCCAGAAGAGGATTGGGAGAATGTCATATGGTCAGATGAAACCAAAATAGAACTTATTGTTAAAAACTCAACTCGTCGTGTTTGGAGGAGAAAGAATGCTGAGTTGCATCCAAAGAACACCATGCCTACTGTGAAGCATGGGGGTGGAAACATCATGCTTTGGGGCTGTTTTTCTGCAAAGGGACCAGGACGACTGATCCGTGTAAAGGAAAGAATGAATGGGGCCATGTCTCATGAGATTTTGAGTGAAAACCTCCTTCCATCAGCAAGGGCATTGAAGATATAACGTGGCTGGATCTTTCAGCATGACAATGATCCCAAACACACCGCCCAGGTAACAAAGGAGTGGCTTCGTAAGAAGCATTTCAAGGACGTGGAGTGGCCTAGCCAGTCTCCAGATCTCAACCCCATAGAAAATCTTTGGAGGGAGTTGAAAGTCTGTGTTGCCAAGCGACAGCCCCAAAACATCACTGCTCTAGAGGAGATCTGCATGGAGGAATGGGCCAAAATACCAGCAACAGTGTGTGAAAACCTTGTGAAGACTTAAAGAAAACGTTTGACCTCTGTCATTGCCAACAAAGGGTATATAACAAAGTATTGAGATGAACTTTTGTTATTGACCAAATACTTATTTTCCACCATAATTTACCAATAAATTCATTAAAAATCCTACAATGTGATTTTCTGGATTTTTTTTCTCATTTTGTCTCTCATAGTTGAAGTGTACCTATGATGAAAATTACAGGCCTCTCTCATCTTTTTAACTGGGAGATCTTGCACAATTGGTGGCTGACTAAATACTTTTTTGCCCCACTGTATTAAAGTACAGTAAAAACATTCTATGGTTTGTGTCCGAGCCACCGAGGCTCAGCCAATCCTGCAGATCATGTGCAGATCTACTGGCAGCCAGTGTTGGGCAAGTTACTTGTAACATGTAATACATTATAGATTACTAGTTTCTGTCATTTGAGAGTAATTAGTGATAATACAATATTACTGTCTCTGAATTGTAATGCTTTACACTACTTTTGCATTACTTTTGAGTTAGGCTACATTCACCAAAATAAAGTAGATAAATAAAGAGGAGAGACGGAAAAGCTACCTAGGAGCAGCAGGCCTAACAGTACAGGGCTTGTCCGGATGCAGGCGATGAAACTCACGGACCAGAGCAGGATCCACAATCAAGCTGCGAGGAACCCTGGAGCGTTCCTCAGGACCATACCCCTCCCAATCTACAAGGTACTGGAAACCACGACCCGGGCGGCAAACATCCAAAAGCCGTCGGACAGTGTACACCGGAGCCCCGCTCACCACCCTGGGCAGAGGAGGGGGAAGCAAGGGAGGGCACAAAGAGATAGTGGACACAGGCTTAATCTGGGACACATGAAAGGTTGGATGAACCCGTAGAGAGGCAGAAAGCTGGAGTCGCACAGCACAGGGGTTGATAACAGACAGAATTTTAAATGGTCCGATAAAACGAGGTGCCAATTTTCTTAGATTCCACTTTGAGAAGAAGATGACGTGACTTGAGCCATACCTCTTGCCCGGGAGAGTAAGTGGGAGCCTGAGAGCGTTGGCAGTTGGCCTGCCTCTTTGGGGTCAGAAATGTCCAGCGCTGGGCTGGGTGGAGTTCTTAATCCGAGCACATACCGAACAAGCAGCAATGAAGGCACGAGTGTCCATCTCCATCTTGTGCCACCAGAACCACCGGCGCATGAAATCCAAGGTCCGAGTGAGGGTGACAGGTAAGAGGTGACGAGTGAGTCCACTGCAGGAGCTGAGAGCGAACAGACTCAGGTACAAAGAACCGGTTAGGAGGACCGTTACCTGGGTCAGCTTGTTGGGTTTGGTCCTTTTCAACATTCTCCTCAATGTCACAGGTAACGGCTGCAATACTGCAGGTGGGAGGCAAGATGGTTTCGGGGTTGCTACCAGTCTCTAGAGCTGAGTAAACACAAGACAGGGCATCAGGCTTTACATTACGTGACACAGGTAACGCCTCATCATTCCAGGCATTCACCGCTGCCAGAGTCCGGAACTCCACCGCCATATCCACCACGCAGCGTGATCCCTGCCGAAGAGACAGCAAACATTTCGCAGCCTCCTTACCCTGTACGGGGTGATCGAAAACCCTCTCATCTCCATAGTGAAGGCAGCATATGAGTTGCACACTTCCAACTGACTCTCCCAGATTGCAGGTCCCCAGGAACGGGCGGAACCGATGGTAGAGTTGATCAGGTAAGCGATACGGGATCTTTCAGTAGCGTAGGTGAGTGGCTGTTGTTCAAACAGTAGAGAACACTGAGTCAAAATATCACCACAAGTTCCCATGTTTCCACCGTAACGCTCAGGAGCAGGAACAAAAGGCTCTCTAGTCTGTGCTGGTGGAGCGTGCAAAACAGGCGGGTTGGGAGGAGAGGCGGCTTGCATGCAATGAACGGGGAGGTGCAGCGTTAACTTGAGTGAGTAGTTAGATTTGTAGATTTGTGAGTGATGGACCTGGTTTAGCAACATCTGACTGTTTTTATAGTTTTGAATAGTGTATCGTGTTGGCCATGTACAATGCCCTGATTGGCTATGGCTGTCCGGATCTGAGTGATCTCAGGGGTGGCCTCTTTGTTCAATGTCTGCATTATGATTCAAGACTCCACTCCTGCAATTAGAGACACAGGGCAGGGGAAGAGGAGAGACAGAGGAGCTACCTAGGAGCAGCAGGCCTAACAAAAACAAGCATATTAAAAAAAAAGCTAATCTGAAGAGGTGTGTTTTGAATGTGTTCAGGACAGTACAGTCACAGATGTCTATGGGTAGGGAGTTCCAGAGGCAGGGGGCTGTAATAGGGAAAGCTCTGTCACCCCAGGGAGAGGAGCGGAGGGGTTATGTGGGGGGGGGGGGGGGGGGGGGTTGTGGTGGTGGAGCAGGTCTGTAAGGTAGGAAGAAGCCTGGTTATGGAGGGCTTTGTGGGTGAGGAGGAGGACTTTAAACAGGATGCGTTGGGAAACCGGGAGCCAGTGGAGGTTCTGAAGGATGGGAGTGATGTGATCATGGGAACGAGAACGGGTGTGGGTGAGGAGACGGGCAGCAGAGTTTTGGATGTATTGGAGTTTATTTAAGGCTTTTGCAGGTGAACCATAGAGGATGCTGGTGCAGTCGTCAATTCTGGAAGTGATGAAGGCGTGAATCAAAGTTTCGGCAGCAGAGAAGGTGAGTGATGGGTGGAGACAGGCCCAGGTGAAAGAAGGCAGTTCTGGTTATTTGTTTGATGTGGTTTTCAAAAGTGAGGTTGCTGTTGAAGATGACTCCCAGGTTATGGATGTGTGGGGATGGAGACGGACAGGGTTGAGTTGTTGACAGTGAGACCGAAGTTATGGGTGTTCTTTGTGAGGGATTTCGGGCCAATGAGTATCAAGTCAGATTTATTGTAGTTGAGTTGGAGGAAGTTGGTTTGCATCCAGGTTTGAATATCGGTGAGGCAGTTGGTCAGGTTGGAGGATATAGTTGTGGTGATGGTTTTGGTAGAGATGTAGATCTGGACATCATCGGCGTAGCAGTGGAAGTGAAGACCATGTTAGCGTATGATATTTCCGAGTGGGAGGATGTAAAGGATGAAAAGGAGAAGACCAAGCACCGAACCTTGGGGGACGCCTGGTGACAGAGGAGCAATGGAGGAGGTGCAGTTGTTGATGTGTATGAACTGTGGTCTGTTGGTGAGATAGGAACGGAGCCAGGAGAGTGCGGTGCCACATAACATAATAATGTTCATGGATAAAAGACGAGATCCTGTATGATTCAGGCAATCATGTTTGAAGAGGTCAGTTCTGTGGTAGAAGGAAGTGAAGTTGTCCACGTAGGGAATGTTTTTGGCAGTAGCAGCAGTAGCCCTTAAGCCAGATGTGTAGTTGCCTTAATGGGCTAAACTTTACATCGCCAAAACAGAGGAAGGGCAGTGGTCCTGAGATTATGCATTGTTTGCTGGTGTTTGCAGACCAAATCCGCTTTAAGTTTCTCAGATTGTTCGGTCTTTAAATGATTCCCTCCGGCATGCAACACAGCAGAAGAATTCAGATGGGTGTTACAAACCTTTCAATAATAATTTTATTTCTCAATTTCTCAGTGTTAAAGCTGTTACAATTAAGTATAGATGACAAAAGGTGACCATCATGAGGAGACAGCAGTTAAGTTTAGAAACCAAAATGACTAGGTAAGACTTTAAAAAAAGATTGTAGTTAGGGTTAAATCCTTAACTTCGTACAGGACATGAATTCTGCTCTTTAGCTCAATTCATTCTTTAGCTCAATTCTAGGATATCACAGACTTTGTTGAAATGTGAAAAGAACAACAGTAAGTGGCAAAAAACTCACTCAATTTTCATTGGCTACCAGCCAACGTAGCAGATTGAGACTTTCCTCCCAGGGTCACAACTCCCCTGTATTTCTCCCAATTTATGACAAATTTTCACACAGTTTTTTCCCCTTTTTGTCATCTCAACCTGTTTCTGTCACTGCACAGCAAGTTTAAACCCTACAACTCTAAACATCTACTTTTCTATCCAGACAACAATAAACAAGCCAGAGGGGCAAATTATTCTATAATTTAACCTAAAATGTTGCAGTGTACTTATTAATTTGTTATTTTCATTCTTTAAAAGTCACCAGAAGTGCAAGAAACAAGTCTCTGAAACCGAGAGACAGAAGCCTGCTTTGGTTTCGAAGTCTTTGCGAATTGTTGAGGTATCAAAGTTAGGGAGTATGGCTGCAGTCCATCAGTGTGACTCTAAGAAACACCATACAGACAGCATACAAATAAACAAGGAAAAGACAAAAGACAATTTGAAAGGGTTTTGCACATAAGTCTGTTGTAGCTTGAAGAAAAAATTCACTCTTTAATTTCCACAGGAAACATGAAATATTTGAACACATTTGTTTGTATTCCCTGATTTTGAAAAGGGGATGGTACAGAAATATATCAGTGCGTTATGTGAAACAGTGATAAAAGTAATGCAGATGAAACAAAGCTGCAGCTGTTCAGATGTCACTTCACAAATCCATCTTGACATTTTTTCCGTGATTGG
The DNA here is from genome assembly GCA_023566125.1 of Zingel zingel. Classification (NCBI taxonomy): domain Eukaryota; kingdom Metazoa; phylum Chordata; class Actinopteri; order Perciformes; family Percidae; genus Zingel; species Zingel zingel. The sequence continues at coordinate 31,758,649 of CM042319.1, forward strand.
ATATGTGCAAATTTGGGACACTTCTTTTCCACAAAGCAGCGTTTGTGAAAACAGGCCCTGCACACTGTAAAACAAGAATCAAAATGAATACAGTTAAATGTCTTTTAACTACAATAATCACATCCCTGCTTGCAAGGCAGGAAGTAACATGTCATGTAACAGTGCCAGATTTTTGCCTAAGGAGGCGATTGGGGGGTGGATGTGTCAAACAAATGCAGGACTGGCTTGATTGGAAAATTAGACGTAGTCACTTTGGAATCTCCAGTTAGATTCTAACCCTAACCCCTAACCCTAATATCCAGTTAGATTCTAACCCTAACTCTTAACCCTAAACCCCCAGTTAGATTCTAACCGTTTTGAAATTCTCAATTTTGCAAATCCGTCTATGTCTTGTTATCACAGAAACTATTGGGCTTTTTATTAACCCTGCAATCAGTCTGTTACTGTCCCCAGCTGGGCCCTCATTGAGAAAAAACAGCACTGGCCACCGAACTAAACAACCTTTCTAGGGGGGAGCCCTGTCCTTTATGTGGCGGCACGAGAGCGGACAGGTGGAATTCTAGATGAAACCTACCTCAAAAACACGCCACCCTGGGAATTTCACCCAGAGAATGACTAATTAATGATTAATTACTAATGAATGATTTTACTTCCCAATTGCAAGGTTATTAATATATTTAAGGTCACACAGGTAAGTATACAACGCAGCCAGAGACGAGGTCCAGTTTTTAAAAGGAGAACATTTTATTTCAATAAGTTTACAAACAAAATTCTTACCAAAAAGGGGGAGAAAATAATTGTGCTGAGGCTTACCAGTGGAGGGGAAGGGAGTACAAGGGCAGTGAGGGATCCCAGGGAAGTCACCCGTGAAAACACAAAAACACACAACAGTGAACACAGCAAATGAAAATGGGGAGACACAGCACACAGGAAGGGAATACCACTACCCGGACACCAGCACCACCACCTTCGGCTCTCAGCAACTAAAATGAAAACAAAAATGGGACACACACACGAACACACACACACACACACAATTAGCAGGGTTCACTCCACAAAAGAACATCAAAATCAATATAAGAGGTTATAAAGAAAACAAACTAAAATAAATTTAACACAATATAGACACAATATAAACTCAAAAGAAAACACTTGGGAATAAACCCAAAAAAAGAAAACCAAAACAAAATTATAATTATAATTAGAACACAATAAGAACATAACCAGAGAAACTCAACTTTTTAAGTAGAAAAAGAAACTCACTAATGAAAAGAAAACCAAACAAAATATGACTGCAACTTTTAACTAAATTGAAAACAAAATAACAAAAAATGAAAAGAAGCAAACCAAATTATAATGTGGGGTGCTAACCCCTTCTACTACATTCACACAGTTAAGACCATGGCCCACATATATGACCACATGGCCGAGGCGTAGTTGCTCCGTACAGCACTTGTAACACGCCGTTTAGGCAAGACAGTCTGTAGGCAACACAACAGGTAGGCAAACCAGTCTGTAGGCAAAACTAGCACTTCAGGCAAAACCCGTCTAGGCAAAACAGCAGCCGGTAGTTGAAATGCTAGGCGGCTAACAGGGATCTCTGGCGGCACCAGCCCGGTTCCTAGTGTTTACAGAAAATAATAATTAACACCAAATGAATCTAAAGAATAAATCCGACCCCATTTAGCCCACATACCGTTCAAGCAGAGTTTTAGTAGACCCGGAAGGAGGCAGCTCTGAGCATGCAACCCGCAGCTAGCTATCAGTGTTACTCGCTTCTCATTCACTGCGTTCAACCGGTGAGGTGGAGGATAACCCGCCAATCGAAGATCTATAAGCGTGAAATGACAGTGAAAATGAGTGCGGAGGCAGCAAAGCCACTACCCTACCTGTAGCACAGCAGAACAACTCACAGAGTGAGCGACCCGGAAGTGTAGAGTACTTCCGTCACCAACAAGCAAGAGAGGGCGGTAGGAGGACAACTAGCTGTTTTTATACCCTACGGCAGTGATTGGCCAAAAGAGGACCAGGTAGTTATGAGTTAAACTCATACTGCTACAATCACTTTAAAAGTAACAAGCATGTGTAGTGCTTACCTGGACAGTGCTTACATGTGTCACTCTGAAAAGGAAAGATGATGTCTCTTTTCTCTGCAGAACTCACAGATAAAACCTCTGATGAAACAGATAAAAACTATTTTATCACTCCAACAGACTGTGCACATGACATGCTGGTAGTTAGCAGTATACTGTGACTTATGTGTTCGAGATTAGGTTTTGCTGACCTGGTTGTGTTCAGTGCAGTGGTGACTTGCTTATACAACCTGAGGAGACAGGTGTCATCCTAAAGTTTCTTGAAGGTCTTCAACGTAATCTGATTCTCTTTATACCATAAAAACACTATTAGAATTAAAATAACTGCAAAAATCCAAAAAATCTAAATCCTTCTGCTCGTGCACCAAGGGCACTCGCATAAAAGGCCTCTCCATCTTAAAGTCCCGGGCTGAATTTCAGTCCCAGTACGGCCCTGCCTCTAGCCGCTGCCTCTACATAACAAGTCTCCTGCAGGATTAAAACAGCCAGCAGGCAGCTAACTTTGAAGTAGTGACATTTCGCGGTAACTGCACGAGTTGGCGCGGCCACAATTACTCATCGTGTGATAGCCTCATAGCGTCACCCAGAGCCATCTTTCTCTATCACTCTGGCGTCACCGTTTCATTCTCTGATACACAAGAGAAGACAGTAGCAGTTCTCTGTAGGTTAACAGAAGTGTGTGTGTGTGTGTGTGTGTGTGTGTGTGTGTGTGTGTACTTCTGATACTACAACATGTATCCTGGCTGCTCAACAGGTTTCAGTTTTTGATTAATCCTCCGCATTGATCGTTATAATAAAGTTTCATTCTGATAACTAGAATGACTTTTGGGAAATTCTCAATCACTCCATCTATATAAATCTAAATATATATTTACTCAAGCAGCTGGAAGTTAACGTGAATCTGGGAGAATCTGTGGAAGAATATTACTTAATACTACAGATGGTCTGTAACACTTTCAGATGAATTTTTTCCATCATCTTTATTCATTATATCATTATGTGTATACCCAACGTTCACTTCAAAAAGTGGTATTTCCACATCCTTTAAGTCTAACTATACGCTAATGATTCTTTAAAAGCAATAACTGTCTTATGTCAGATTCAGCTGCAGGAGTTTGTCATCAATACAAATACTTCTACCTGAGAAGATCTCATGGTAGAAGTACACATAATACTCTTAGGGTTACAAAAGATGGGTGTAACGGTACAGTTTGCAGGAATGAGCAAGCAGATACATTGACAAAGAAGACTCTGTGTTACCGCTGCTGCTGGCCCCTTCCCATTTTGCTAGTCTGGATCCACAGAAGAACATTTCCAGGATAACTGCCTCACATCCGCCGTGTGAGGTTTGTGGGATTGCTGTGGACGAAGTACACACAGAGATACACGGAGATACACTGGTAAGATTTAATGAGGTTTAACCATGTATCAGCTCATTTAAATAGCTCACATTACTGTAGTGTGTCAACACTACGGGGTGCAAATGTTCCACCAAAACAAGTTCCAACAAGTTTTTTTCTCCTATCCCTATTACTTCATAATCAAATTATCAGAAAGTATTAATCACATTTTACCTGGTTGGTGATCCAAAACGACTTTACACAAAAAACTTGATGATAAATGACATTGAAATAGAATATTTCTGGGAGTAATAATCGATGAAAAATTATGTTGGAAGCCACATATACACTATATTAAGGCTAAAATATCCAAATCAATTGCCATACTGTATAAAACCAATCATCTATTAAATCAACACTCATTGTATACATTGTATTGTTCCTTCATACTGCCATATGTTACTTACTGTTTGGAAGTGTGGGGAAACACTTACAATACGAATATTGAACCTATTTTTATTCTTCAAAAGAGAGCCTTAAGACTTGTAAATAAAACCACTTATATAGCATCAACTAATCCACTTTTTATCAAATTAAAAGCACTAAAATTCAGAGATATTGTTGACTTTAAAACTGCACAAATTATGTACAAAGTAAATAATCAACAACTATCGAACAGTATCCAAGGGTTGTTTCAAATGAGAGAGAGCAAGCATAACTTAAGAGGAACGTCTGTATTTCAAAAGAAACCTATAAGAACAAATGCTAAATATCACTGCATTACAACCAAAGGAGTTAATGTATGGAACAGCTGCAGTGAAGAGATGAAATCATGTACAACAATGAGTAATTTCAAGAGACTATTTAAAATGAATATATTGAATGGATACGAAAAGGATTCGAGGTGATGGTATTGTATACTGACTGTATGGTTCCTGGACCAATATATTAGATCTAGTAGGGATGTGTTATTTGATTTACTATAGATAGACGGAAAGGAAGAACATAGATGGAAAAGAAAGAGAGGGGAGGAAAAAAAAAAAAAGAAAATGCATCTGTGCCTGTGTATGCATGGGTATATGTGAGCTGTAGGTAGGTAGATATACAGTGTATGTAAAGAAGAATTGTGTTGAATTGTTTTGTATTTAACTAAAGGATAAAAATAGAGAAAGGAGGTGGGACTAGAAAAGTTTGTTTATGAACTTCTTCCCACTCTTTTTTGAACATTTCTTACTTGAATTACTTATAATAATTTTGGTAGATTATACTGAGAAGTACATGTCCTTATTTATCTGTCATTTTGATTTTATATATGTATGTATGTATATACTGTGGATATATATATATGTCTATATATATATATATATATATATATATATATATATATATATATATATATATATATATATATATATATATATATATATTATTTTTTACATGTTCAAATAAATAAATAAAAAAATTAAAAAATAAAATAAGGAGTCTATATCTATTGAAAAGAGGAGAGTGTGACCGGGTACTTGAAGGTTTTTTATTTTATTAAGAAATTTGTATGTGTCTTTGATGTAGCTAGGATGTAGTTTAGAAAGTGGGTTAATGAAATGGTCTATGTATTGTGTGTATGTGACATGATTCTGATCCGCAGTCACTTACTATTGGTCTGCCGACCGGAACAACATAAATAAAGGATGATAAGGGATGTCTGTAATGTCCCTGATAAGTGTTTGTGTTTCTAATTGTAAAAGGTGAGTAAGTGGTCTGTAATATGTGTTGTCATTTAACTGTCTGTTGGCTTCTAAAATGTAATTGTTCTTATCTTGGATGACTATTTGGCCCCCTTTGTCTGCAGGTTTTATGACTATGTAACCTAGTGAGTTAATACTGTGTTTGTGTTCCTGATTAATGTTGGGTGTTCTGTGTGGAAAGGGGCGCCAATGTGTGAGTGTTTGGTTGTTTCTATTGATTAATTGTGCTATTTGTGGTGATGTGTCTGTGTGTGGTTCCCAGTGGGTCGGTCTGGTGAAGAGCACAGGTTCCCGCCTCTGTCCTCCCTGGAAGTGGTCCAAAAGTTTAAGCCACTATGGTGTGGCCGATTTGCCAATCAGTGGCCTAGCTGTCAATCAAAATTGATCAATCAAAGAAATTACATCACTTTATCAATGAGTAATATTTGCATTGTGAGTGAAAGTACTTGTGACAAAAACAATAGAAAAATATATTAACGTGTGAATGAATCACATGATAAAAAGTCCATGGTGGGTACATACCTTAAGTCTTTTAAAAACACTGTTTTGTTTGTGTTTTTTTATGATTGTTGAATTTTCTGTTTTTTTTTGTTGCTCTGCCACTAAGAACAGCCACTGTCTCTGAGGCTCTTATTTTATTAACTCTGTTGACAGGAAGTGGTGTGCCTTATTGTTGTTAATTGACTTGATAATGTGATGTTTGTGTGTCAAAGTCCAGAGTGCAGCTGTGTATGTGTGAGACACAGACTGAACAGTTTCTGTGGATCAACATGGAGGAAAAGAAGATTTTGTGTGTCGGTCTGGTGTGTCTCGACATCATCAACGTGGTCGACAAATACCCAGAAGAAGACACAGACAACAGGTTAGCACACAGGCTAATGCTAACACAGACAGCAGGTTAGCACACAGGCTGATGTTAACACAGACAGCAGGTTAGCCAACAGGCTGATGTTAACACAGACAGCAGGTTAGCCAACAGGCTGATGTTAACACAGACAGCAGGTCAGAGGTGATCAGATGTTTGTGATGATTATCTTCCAATAAATAATCAATAAAACATTCTAAAGACGTAATGTAGTACTCAAATGTAATCCTCTTCAAGGTTTAACCCTTTACTGATTATATCTAACTCACTGTTAGTACTGTTTGACAGTCTCCCCGTTTCCAGACTGTTTTCTGTTTCAGGTTCAGTTACAGACAACGTTTACATTTTATTCTGAAGGTGAATCTATGATTTGTGATTTAGTTATTTATTTATTTATTTGAATGTGAGTGCAGAGTTCTTAATGACTCTGCATTATCCCTGACACTGATCCTCGATATTGACTGAATGAGGGAATAAAACGTATCTTCTCATCGCTCCACACAGATGTGATGTTTTTGATTCTTCGGTGATATTGATAGATCATGCCGTGATGTCATTACTCTCCTGCAGGTGTTTGTCGCAGCGTTGGCAGCGAGGAGGAAACGCTTCCAACTCCTGCACGGTGCTGTCGCTGCTCGGAGCCTCGAGCGCCTTCATGGGCTCCCTGTCTGCTGGACCTGTGGCCGAGTGAGTACTGATCAATACGTACAATAATAATAACTGGCTGAGGTCATCATTTAGATATGACACTCATCTATATATAATATACACACACACACACACACACACACACACACACACACACACACACACGTCTACAGGACATCCTGTATGTTTGGTGTTCAGCTCAGACTGCTGAACACACCTGACTACAGGAGACATCAGCTCAGACTGCAGAACACACCTGACTACAGGAGACACTAGCTCAGACTGCTGAACACACCTGACTACAGGAGACATCAGCTCAGACTGCTGAACACACCTGACTACAGGAGACATCAGCTCAGACTGCTGAGCACACCTGGCTACAGGAGACATCAGCTCAGACTGCTGAACACACCTGGCTACAGGAGACATCAGCTCAGACTGCTGAGCACACCTGGCTACAGGAGACATCAGCTCAGACTGCTGAGCACACCTGGCTACAGGAGACATCAGCTCAGACTGCTGAGCACACCTGGCTACAGGAGACATCAGCTCAGACTGCTGAGCACACCTGACTACAGGAGACACCAGCTCAGACTGCTGAACACACCTGACTACAGGAGACACCAGCTCAGACTGCTGAACACACCTGACTACAGGAGACACCAGCTCAGACTTGCTGAGTATGTATAGTTGGTGCGGTTTGAGTACAGATCACATTCTCACCACAAACGAACCGCTCCAGAGTTGGATTGAAAGCGTACAGAGACCACCTCTTCAAGCAGGTCTCGGTGCGCATGTTTGGTCCGCTTTTGGTGCACACCCGAGTGTGAATGCTGCGTTCTCACCTTCCCTGACGAACCAGCGGGACAAACAAATTCTAGTTCGATTCAACCGAACTAAACGAGGCAGGTGTGAAACCGCCCTCATTCCCACTGCAATACATCAGCCAATGTGTGCCTGAGCAAGACCCAATAACCCCTAGTTGCTCTGGAGGCGTACAGCCTCTGACATATATAACAGTTGTATGTTGTTTTGGATAAAAGCGTCCGCTGAATGACATGTAATGTGTGAACATAAATATAAACGGTATGTATTTATAATAACTATATTATATAGAGATGTGACATATCCTCACCTCATCAGTGTAACGTACGGTTAAGACACACTTTCCTGTCTGTAGTTTTATTTTGGAGGATTTTCAGAAGTTCCATATCGATGTGTCTCTGGTGTCTGAACACGCTCAGTGTGTTCTTCCAGCCTCTGTGGTCGTCAGCAACATCAGCACAGGAAGCCGCACCATCCTGCACATGAACAGGTGTGTGTGTGTGTGTGTGTGTGTGTGTGTGTGTGTGTGTGTGTGTGTGTGTGTGTGTGTGTGTGTGTGTGTGTGTGTGTGTGTGTGTGTGTGTGTGTGTGTGTGTGTGTGTGTGTGTGTGTGTGTGTGTGTGCGTGCGCACGTGTGTTGTCACTAACTGCCTCTATTTCAGAAACATCACCTTCGTCGTCACAGAGCAGCTCCTTCCTCTTCCTCGACAGATGAGTCAATGGTCTGTGGGTGCTTTTATTGTGAAAGACAGAGTTGATATGAAGCAGTTTCCTGTGTCTCTCTGTCTGTCAGTTTCATCATGGCTGACTTCTCGCAGCGTGCGATCGATGTCTCGGCGGTGGTTTGGCAGGCCGAGGGTCAAACTCCGTGTGCGTGTTGTGTTGTTTGTCCGTCCAGCGGATCTCGAACCGTCGTTCTCTCCGACACGTAAGACAACCTGACAACCGGCACACAGCTTTCACTAAACACCTCTTTATCAATGTGACCTTGTTACCATAGAGACCAGCTGACATCGCTCCTATACATTTATTAAACCTTCACTTAAGGAGGTCATTTTCATTGAGTTTACATATCTCTTTCTATGGCAGAAATACAGAATCTAGCTAGGGAAGCAATTACAAAGTCCTATTGAATTAGCCTTCAAACCTAACTTTTGAAATTTAACTATTAACTAAGTTTTAAATTATGAATCTGAAGCTCCACCCATCTACTGTAGACCCCATCCATCTACTGTAGACCCCATCCATCTGATGTAGACCCCATCCATCTGGGGTAAGCTCCACCTACCCAATGTAAGCTCCACCCATCTGATGTAAGCTCCACCCATCTAGTGTAGACTAGGGCTGGGTGATATATTAATATTATATTGATATCGGGATATGAGACTAGATATTGTCTTAGCTTGTGGATACCGTAATATCGTGATATGACATAAATGTTGTCTTTTACTGGTTTTAAAGGCTAGATTACAGTAAAGTGATGGCATTTTCTGAACCTACCAGACTGTTCTAGCTATTGTATCATTTGCCTTTTCCCCACTTAGACACTATGTCCACGTTACTGATGATTATTTATCTAAATAAGTGTGAAGATATTTTGTTAAACCACGAATTGTCAACCCTGCAATATTGCCGCAATATCGATATTGAGGTATTTGGTCAAGAATATCGTGATATCTGATTTTCTCCCTATCGCCCAGCCCTAGTATAGTGTAGACCCTGTCGATCTGGTGTAGACCCCTTCCATCTGGTGTAAGCCCCACCAACCTGGTGTAAGCCCCACCCATCCGGTTTAAGGTCCACCCATCCGGTGGTGCAGGTATATAAAACAAACGTACTGAGGTGTTTAGTGAATGCTGTTTGACCCGCCTGAAGGAAGCATGAACTCCTGATCCTGGTGTAATGAACCACTGCAGAGCAGAGTGAGCTGTTGACATCCTGAAACTGAAACATTCTCATTTCCAACTCGTCATACTGACCATACTCGCCTGGTCTGGACTCCTATGGAACCATTTTTTAAAGAGCAGACTCAGACTTCGTTAGGTTTATGCAACAAAACTACTTGGATATGTTTAGGAAAAGATGGTGGTTTGGGTTAAATTAGATGTTTGTTACATATAACTGACGACGACTGATGTTAGGTAAGTACACTACCTACGTGAGTAATAAGTCAGTGTTGACTTTTAATTCCTCATGGGACAAGAACAGCGCTCAACTGCGTGAAAGTCCTGTGTTATTTTGACCCTGTCACTACCCGATGTGAGTGGAGTGCAGATGTGAGTTGTGCATGCTCAGATTTAAACGGTTTACGCCAAGAGATCCGGCAAACGTTTTAGCTATCTATGATGGTTTGATTGCTAACGTTAGCTCAAAACGCCATTCCACGCCTTTGTTGTGTTTGATTGATAACTTGTAGCCAGCAGTGAACCAACTTCGTTATTAGGTCCATTTTTATTGTGTTGACATTACAGAAGTCTCGTTAGCAGGTTCTTGGAGGCTACTTTGGCCTCTAATCTACAACTAACATCAGGGATCATGCTGTGAAAATGTGATGCCTTACGCTAAATAATAAATTACTGCTACATAATGTACCTATCTCATTATTCTGTGGCTAACAGCAAAACGGATCTGTGTGGAATCTGTCATTGTCGCAAAGTGACGCATGCACAACTCACATCTGCGCTCGACTCACATCGGGTAGTGACAGTCCCACTCGTCCACCCGACCTCTTCCTTACGTAGACTTTGATGCTCTTTTTATGATGTCATCTTACAGCGCCCTGGTGCAGCAGTTGCTCTGAGTGTCTAAATTTCTCGTGGATAAGTTTACTTAGTTACTCAAAAAGCCTGGTGCATCTAATACAGACGCGTACCTTGAGCCTTGGTATTAGATAGTGAGGGCTGCTGACCAAACTGTTGTATTTTATGAGTTGCAAGCGAGAACAGGTTGGAACCTGTATTGATCCACCAATTAGCTGGAGCGGAGGTCAGCTGACTTTTAGCTTTGTCTGTGTGAAGAAAGGAAGTCACTAAAACTGAAGAAAAACTGAAAATTAGAAACTGTTTGTTAAGAGGCGAAGAGACGATAGGTTACACTAATGAAAGTACTGTTCAAAAACATCTATCCTACATCGTTACTTCCTCTCCGTTACTTTGTACATTTAAAAATTCAACATACTTTGAGATGGATATCGATGTCACGGCCCTCAGGATGTGGTTAGCTTAGCACAAAGACTAAAAAGAGAGGGGCCTGGCTCTGTCCAAAGTATAAAAGTATACCTATCAACACCTTCTAAAGCTTGCTGATATCTTTTATCATTCGTACCGTCTCTATGCTGGGCTTCATCCCAAACATCGGTTTAGTTAGTTTGATCCTCTGCAGTGGTTTTGGATTAATTCATCAACACTGATTCATTTAATATCTCTGATTCACACTGAAATATAATGAAATATGTTCTATAATCAAACTGTTTCTAATCTTCCGTCCGTAAGGAGTTTTCTTCCAAAATGATCAAATTAAATGTAGCTGTACATAGGGCTGGGCGATATGGAGAAAATCAAATATCACGATATTTTTGACCAAACACCTAGATGTCGATATTGCAACGATATTGTAAGGTTGACAATTGGTGTTTTCACAACTTATCTCCCACATTTAGATTTTAGATAAATAACCATCATAATGTGGATAAAGGTAAATAATAGAACAGCTAGAAGAGTCTGGTAAGTTCAGAAAATGACATCACTTTACTGTAATGCAGCATTTGAAACCAGGAAAAGACTAAACTTACCATGTAACGATATTAAAATTCTTCAAAATCTAAGACGATATCTAGTCTCATATCACGATCTCGATATAATATTGAAATATTGCCCAGCTCTAGCTGTACATGTGTTTGAAAGATAACTTCAGTTACCACCTCGGTCCTTTCACAGAAACTGGAGAAGGTTAAAGACAAAATAAAAACCTTAAATGTCTTCTTTAAATAGTGAAAGTTTATTTTTTTTGTTGATGACTTTGGAAGTGAACTCTTCACATTGAAACTAAAACAACATTTAACTGTTTCATGGCGACTGTTGGACTTTAGAGATGATGACTTATTTTTAGTCTGAACTGATGATCAAACATGTGTATACCAAAACCTCCAGATCCATAAACAGACTCAAAGGTCAGTCTGATACATAGTTAATTGGCCTGATGGATCAGCAATAAAGTAAACTTCTTCAGAGAAGAAAGTGACACAAAATTCAGAAAATGAAATAGGACATCCAACAATTCTCTTTTAATGTAAAAAAACAGGACGTCCTGTTTCTGTCAGACATTTATCACATGTCCAAACTTTAATGTTTAAATGTCTTCATCTCCACAAAGTCCTGACAGACTCAAGAATCAATCACGTTTAATTAGAAATCGTTAAAATGTTTAAATTCTGAAAATGGTAAACTGATTGTTGAAGTTTGTGTTAAACTGATCCAAAGGTAACAGTTAGTCCTCAGCCTGAGGAAAGTCTAATATAGCCTGCTGATGTAATAGTGACATCATCAAGCTAAGACTTTTATAACTTTGAGTCTGAGTGACGGACTGATGAAGTGACCTCACTTCCTGTCCATCAGGAACCTTCCTGACGTCACAGCGGAGGATTTCTCCAAAGTCGACCTGCGTCAGTTCAGCTGGATCCACTGGGAGGTGAGCTGAACTAAGCCAGACTAACCCTTCCGTGAACATTCTTTGTTTTAAAACAGACTAAACGTTTACCCAGATTAATTAACAAACTTACATTACTTTATTTTCAACATAAAAGTTTAGCAGTGTTACCTGGTGTTTCAGTCTGTAAATGTGTTTAACTCGTGCAGGGCCGAAACGCAGAGGAGCAGGTCAAGATGATCCAGCAGGTCATGATGTACAACAGCACGTTGCCACAGCAACAGAGAATCACCGTCTCCGTGGAGATAGAGAAGACCAGAGAGCCGCTGTATCAGCTGTTTCCTCACGGTGACGTGGTGCGAGTTTTTCAGACGCTGAGACATCTGTCCAGCCAACAGATTCTCACTCCCATTGCATAAAATACGGACACTTGGTCAGGTGCCTTTGGCGTTGTTATTGACGCTAAAACTCTCCTTTAGCGTCATATAACGCACTTTATCTAAACGTGCTGGTTTGGGACTATTGGCATCACTTTTGACGCAGTTAGGTTAAGGAAAAGGTCGTGGGTCGGCTTATAAAAAGGTATGTTTCCATGACACGCGGGACAAGGACGGGACGGTTGGGTTTAGATAACGAAGAACGGGACAGTTGGGTTTAGGTAAAGAAGAACAGGACAGTTGGGTTTAGGTAAAGAAGAACAGGACAGTTGGGTTTAGGTAAAGAAGAACTGGACAGTTGGGTTTAGGTAAAGAAGAACGGGACAGTTGAGTTTAGGTAAAGAAGAACGGGACAGTTGAGTTTAGGTAAAGAAGAACTGGACAGTTGGGTTTAGGTAAAGAAGAACGGGACAGTGGGGTTTAGGTAAAGAAGAAGGGGACGGTTGGGTTTAGGTAAAGAAGAACTGGACAGTTGAGTTTAGGTAAAGAAGAACTGGACAGTTGGGTTTAGGTAAAGAAGAACTGGACAGTTGGGTTTAGGTAAAGAAGAACGGGACAGTTGAGTTTAGGTAAAGAAGAAGGGGACGGTTGGGTTTAGATAAAGAAGAACGGGACAGTTGGGTTTAGGTAAAGAAGAAGGGGACGGTTGGGTTTAGATAAAGAAGAACGGGACAGTTGGGTTTAGGTAAAGAAGAAGGGGACGGTTGGATTTAGGTAAAGAAGAAGGGGACGGTTGGGTTTAGGTAAAGAAGAACGGGACGGTTGGGTTTAGATAAAGAAGAACGGGACAGTTGGGTTTAGGTAAAGAAGAACGGGACAGTTGGGTGAAAGTCCCGTGTTGTTTGACCCATCCACCATCCCAACCAACCTCCCTATGCCGATTTTCGGGTTTTCATACTACTCGCTACCGCTTTTGCTCTTAATGCTCATCTGGCATCTTACAGCACCGTGTAGCTGCTGCTCTCACTGGTGCGTTCTACACACATCACTGCACTTTTCTCTCTGCTCCGCACCAAGAGAAAGCCTTGCCGATACAGACCAAAGGAGAGGAGAGAGACAGCAAAACGCAGTACACTGAAACACAGATGAATTAAAACCAGGTCTGAACAGGGCCTTAAACCCCAGTTCAGACTAGAGATTCAGATTGAGACGAGTGTAAACTTTAATCTCCCTGCAAGCCTCCAGTCTGCAGCGTTCTGAAAGCTGCCAGTTTCCACCAATCAGACGAGACGGTGTATCATCTCCATAGAAACCTCTCTCTGTACTTCAGTTCCAACTTCAGACTTCTCAGGCTTTTTTGTAGCTGGATATCATTTGTAGCATCTTAAAATCAGAATGAGGATAGTGATAGTGAGAGTCTTTGGTCTGAACTGGACTAGTTTTCTCATCTTCAGGTTTTTTCATGTCTTCTTCAGGTGTTTGTCAGTAAAGACGTGGCTCGTCACTTTGGCTTCCTGTCGGCTGAAGCTGCTGTGAAAGGACTCTACAGTCGGGTCAAACCGGGGTGAGTGGAGGTCAAAGGTCAGCAGGTACAACATATGAGAGCAGGAAGTTTATTCTCTCTCTCTCTCTTTCTATGTCTCTCTATCTCCCTCTGTCTCTCTGTCCTGTCTCTCTGCCTCTTTCTCTCTCTCTGACATGTCTCTCTTTCTGATCTGTTTGTCTATCTGACCTGTCTCTCTTTCTCTGTGTCTGACCTGTCTGTCTCTTAGGGCTGTCGTGGTCTGTGCCTGGGCAGAAAAAGGAGCAGATGCTTTGGGTCCTGATGGTTTGCTCTTACATTCAGAAGCTTTTCCTCCAAAAACTCTCGTCGACACTCTCGGAGCCGGAGACACTTTCAACTCCGCCGTCATCTTCACCCTGTCCAAGGGTGAGACATTTCACTGTCCTACGCTGAGACATTTCACTGTCCTACGCTGAAACATTTCACTGTCCAACCTGAAACATTTCACTGTCCAACCTGAGACATTTCACTGTCCTACGCTAAGACATTTCACTGTCCTACGCTGAAACATTTTACTGTCTAACCTGAGACATTTCACTGTCCAACCTGAAATATTTCACTGTCCAACACTGAGACATTTCACTGTCCAACACTGAGATATTTCACTGTCCTACGCTGAGACATTTCACTGTCCAAAACTGAGACATTTCACTGTCCTATGCTGAGACATTTCACTGTCCTTCACTGTCCTACGCTGAAACATTTCACTGTCCTACGCTGAGATATTTCACTGTCCTACGCTAAGACATTTCACTGTCCTACGCTGAAACATTTTACTGTCTAACCTGAGACATTTCACTGTCCAACCTGAAATATTTCACTGTCCAACACTGAGACATTTCACTGTCCAACACTGAGATATTTCACTGTCCTACGCTGAGACATTTCACTGTTTAAAACTGAGACATTTCACTGTCCTATGCTGAGACATTTCACTGTCCTTCACTGTCCTACGCTGAAACATTTCACTGTCCTACGCTGAGACATTTCACTGTCCAACCTGAGACATTTCACTGTCCTACACTGAGACATTTCACTGTCCTATGCTGAGACATTTCACTGTCCTATGCTGAGACATTTCACTGTCCTACGCTGAGACATTTCACTGTCCTACGCTGAGACATTTCACTGTCCTACGCTGAGACATTTCATTTGACAGCATATTGAATGGGATTTTAGTCTTTTAGTTTTCAAGCATTAAGATGTTTTAAAGTTGTTTTGGGCATTTTTATTGTATTATGTAGGGATGCAAAAAAGCATCAATCAATGAAATACTAAGGTTTATGCCTATTTAAAATGAATACAGACATAAAATATTATCAGTCCCATGTTAAAAAAGCGCCACTTACATGACTTTTATTTTGAAAGAAGAGAGTCGACCCTTTACTTCCAGGTCAAAGTGAAGGCGTCTCAGATCTGATGTCGACCTGCAGACTGAACTCACTTCTGATTTATTTGGTCTTGTGTTACTTCTACATATTACTGAAATAAATCAATTTGTCAACCGTAGGTGGAAGTTTACAGGAGGCTCTGACTTTTGGCTGCCGAGTCGCCGGCAGGAAGTGTGGTTTCCACGGTTACGACGGCATTGCTGGAAAGTTTGACGACTGACCGAAGACTTTAAGACAGAGACGTATTCAGAGAACTGTGGTTACAGTATGTAAAGACGTTGGGTTTTAAAAACACATTTTTATCTTTAATGATATGAAAAAGAACTGATGATTTTATTTAGCAATCCATTTAGAATAATAATAAACGTTATTTATATAGGACCTTTGAAACAGGGAGTGTAGCTTAAAGTGCTTTACAGCAAAGGGAGAAACCGAGGAAGCAAATAGCATAGAATATGTGAAAATAAAAGTAAGACAAGGGAAAGCATAGTATGAATGTCATCCCCCATCTCTCTCCCCCTGTCATGTCTATCCACTTTCAAAATAAAGGGAAAAGCCCCAAAAAAATTATCTTTAAAAAAAATAATAATAAATGTACGGAGCCCCCCTGGTCCCACTTTGTCAAAAAAATTAATTATAACTATCTCGTGGCCTCAAGATAGTAACTCGTGGCCTCAAAATACGAGTTACTATCTTGAGGCCACGAGTTACTATCTTGAGGCCACAAGATAGTTATAATTAATTTTTTTTGACAAAGTGGGACCAGGGGGCTCTGTAACAATGTAAGTTGTGCTTTGATAAAGGACCTTTTGTTGTAGCAGATTTTTTTTGCCAAGATAGACAGAGAAGAGTCTATTTTCTTTAATAATGAACTGTAAAATAACTTTCATAGGTTTGGTGCATCTGAGCTGCCAGTTGTTTAATTTGTGTGATAGTTTGCATTTAAAAAAACGGCAGCAGAGGATCTAAGAGGCTGCAAAGGATTATAAAACAACTAATATTAAGTGTTGTAGGGTTACAGTTATTTAATGAAAAGTAAACCTAACTATTAACAAGCTGCTAACAAATTTGTTTGAATTAACTGGGAACTGTGATGCAGTGAGTCTAAATGAAGTGAAATGTTAAAATAACTTAATTGCTGTATTTTTTTACCTGATGAGAATAAAATGTAACACTGATCAATAAATGATGTAATTCTGATTTAATCTGACTGACTGAAGTCAAACCTGATGCTTTTCATCGATCGATTCATTCAATGATCCAAGAATCAGTTAATGATGATGTTTAAACTCACTTCAGACCAAAGATTCAGACGAGACGAGTGTAAACTTTAGTCTCCCTGCAGGTCTACGGTCTGCAGCATTCTTAAAGCTGCCAGTTTCCACCAATCAGACGAGACGGTGTATCATCTCCATAGAAACCACACTCTGCACTTCCGATCTAACTTCAGACTGTCAGGTCTTTTTGTAGCTGAATATATTGCATCTGTGGAGTATCCCGAACTTACTCCACAGCGCTGGGGAGATAAAGCTGGACATTACTCTTGTTTACATGAGATTACAATAACATTATTTATTTTTTACTGATTTACACTGGTTTGCACTGTAACATATAAACATATGATCTTATAGAATATTATGCATTGTATGTCAATATAAAAGAGTTAAAACATTAAACATCTACAGCAGTAAAATGCATATTAATGCAGCAGGAATATTATACCATATACCATATTATAGAACCAGAACAGAAAAACACTGACCGGGAATGCAGAACCTTTACATAGGGGAGTATTTTCACATAGGGTATTATTACTTTTACTTCAGTAAAGGATCTGAACACTTGTTCCACCTCTGCTGGTTTCACTCTAATCCACAGATCTACAGGTGGTTCAAATAAAAAAAAAAAACGCAGACTTTTAGCAAGTGAACATGGATGTAAAGAAGAATGTAAAATATTTAAACATTCCGCTCTGTGAATGTTTTATGATTTTTATGTTTGTTAGAGGTTGGAGATTCAAACAGTTATAATAATAAACATCTCCACAGACAGATTTAATTCCAACTTTCACACAAAACAACAAAGATGTGAATGTCATTTGTCCTCAAGGTTAAGTACAGACCTGTGTGAACTGTATGTTGAGTAAATATACATGGATATATATATATATATATATATATATATATATATATATACCTGAACCCTATATTTATTTCTATGTATGTGTATATATTAGATTCAACTTTGTCATTGTGTAGAGTACAAGTACAAAGACAAGACATATATATATATATATATATATATATATATATATATATATATATATATATATATATATATATATATATATATATATATATACATACATACATACATACATACATACACAGCTAACAGACTTGGAACATCAGAGGTCATGGGACTGTCCCAGTTTATCACTGGCAGTAAACTGTTATTTTTATTTTTGGAGCAGCATCAGGTCACTGAAGGACTTACCTAAACTGACCATGCCCACAGAGGGGGCATCCGTTATATTACAGGTGCTGTAACCATAGAAATAGAATGGATAGAAAGGCCATTCCCATTAAAATCAACATAGAATGATCAGTTCTATGTTGCTCGCCGTCTCGCCAGTGACTCACACAACCCTACGCTGTGCGTCTCTGCAGGTGGAGATGGTTAAAGGATGCGCTCTGCAGCAAATTCGCTCCGCGAACAGTCCACATATGTTATGTGTTCGATGTAGCCAAAGCGTAACTGTTCCTCCTCTTCAATCCCCACCACTACTGTTGTCTCGCTACATACTACCATTGTGTCTCTTCATACTACTACCGGAGAACTTCTCCCGAGCTGCGTTGGACTGCTCTCCTCCACCGAGCTGCGACACACTTTACACTGACGTGTTTCTCAACATGACAACTAACAACAATCACCGTTTTGTTTTGGACTAATTAAATGACCATGGCAAACCGCTCAATGAGCTCTCTATCCATTTTATTTCTATGGCTGTGACACATTGTTGTCATGGATACAGTCATTACCTATATGCTGTTTTTATTCAGTGTTTAACGATTCAGTGTTGTTTTTACAGTCTAATATTTGTGTCTATATACTGTCGGGACAGTAAACTATGTAATGTATATATACACATACATGTATAGAGGCTATGTTGTATCTGATTGTTTCCAGTGATCATTCTCTCAGTGCTTTGCTGAAGTGTGCGTGTATATATATTCACATGTTGTAATATATGTTTACATAATGTATTATATATTCACTTTGTGTGTGTCCATATAAATATTTACATGTTTAGACGGTGTTGGTGTCTGTCTCTGTCTGATTGTTGCCTCCTGTGATCATTTCTCTCAGTCCTTTGCTGAAGTGAAGATTCGCTCCGATCACAATGAAACCCTGCAGAGATTAACACAACTGTTGTGAACACCAGGGGGCAGCAATGGCAGCATTGTAAAGTGCTAATTCAGTCTCACTCCTAGCGGGTCAAAAACCATCTGGTCAGGGGAGTTAGTTACTGACGTAAAATGTCTCATTTAGTCTCAGTCAGACACGGGGCTTTAAGTCATTACAATACCATCCTTGGAGATATACGACACTCAATTTTCAACATGCGGGGTAAAACCACTTACTTGTTGGCGAAAGATTGTGGGTGGGATTAAAAAAATGTACGTTTAAGTGACAAGAAGGGGACATTAACCCCAGTCTCCCCAGTTAACTCATCTACCCCCCCCCCCAAACCTGCCTCTGTGTTTCAGACTACTTTCTACTGATGTCTCTCTATATACTACTTTCTACTGTTGTCTCTCTATATACTACTCTCTACTGATGTCTCTCTACATACTACTTTCTACTGTTGTCTCTCTACATACTACTCTCTACTGTTGTCTCTCTACATACTACTCTCTACTGATGTCTCTCTACATACTACTCTCTACTGTTGTCTCTCTACATACTACTCTCTACTGATGTCTCTCTACATACTACTCTCTACTGATGTCTCTCTACATACTACTCTCTACATACTACTCTCTACTGATGTCTCTCTACATACTACTCTCTACTGATGTCTCTCTACATACTACTCTCTACTGTTGTCTCTCTACATACTACTCTCTACATACTACTCTCTACTGTTGTCTCTCTACATACTACTCTCTACTGATGTCTCTCTACATATTACTCTCTACTGTTGTCTCTCTACATACTACTCTCTACTGATGTCTCTCTACATACTACTCTCTACTGTTGTCTCTCTACATACTACTCTCTACTGATGTCTCTCTACATACTACTCTCTACTGATGTCTCTCTACATACTACTCTCTACATACTACTCTCTACTGATGTCTCTCTACATACTACTCTCTACTGATGTCTCTCTACATACTACTCTCTACTGTTGTCTCTCTACATACTACTCTCTACATACTACTCTCTACTGTTGTCTCTCTACATACTACTCTCTACTGTTGTCTCTCTACATACTACTCTCTACTGTTGTCTCGCTACATACTACTCTCTACTGTTGTCTCTCTACATACTACTCTCTACTGTTGTCTCGCTACATACTACTCTCTACTGTTGTCTCTCTACATACTACTCTCTACTGTTGTCTCTCTACATACTACTCTCTACCCTTGTCTTTCTTCAAACTATTCTCTACTGTTGTCTCCCTTGATCCTACATCATCTTACAGACACTAAATGAGACTTTTTGCGTCGGTATCTGACGCTGAAAGACACTGACCAAGATTCAGTATGTGACGAGTTGGGAGTGAGAAAGACTTGACATTAGAGTGTGAGACTAATACACTCTAATGACCAATCAGAATACAGCATCATGTATGAACATATACAGGTCAATGTTTAACTTACATTGTGATATTCAACCACCTCCTCAATGAAATCCATTCCATCAGCCAGAGGAATCCGAACTCCTTTCTTTGTCCAGTCTGAACACACACACACACACACACACACACACCGAGTCATTAAAACATCATTACATCAGAGACAGTTTAGAAGCAAGACGCCCAGCTCAGAAAACTTGTCTCAGAGTAATTTCCTGTCTTTGTGTCCCGCCTCTTTAGGAAATTAGCGGCAGGTCCTGAGTTTTGGTTTCCAATGGGAGAAGTGAACGTGAACACAGAATTAGAGCGATTCTTTATTGGAGCCATTCTTCACAAGCCACATACTGTATCTCCAGAACATTCTTACACTAAAATGGTATTTTTCAGACGGACACACCAGGAGAAAATTAACTTTGTTCCAGACCTGTTTCTGTCTCAGGACCAAACTCTCTCCAGATATAATAGAATACTCTGTATGGTCATTGTACATGCAATTGAATGCAGTCCCCTCAGTGCAAAACATCAGTAAAAAGAGCAAAGCAGGAAAATAAATATGTAAATACATTAAAAAGTCTCTAAAGTCACTATAAAAATATATAAAGAGGTAGGTTATTTTGTTTAAAAAGGAAATACAAAGGAATACCACACAAACAAGACATTCACTGAATGATTCATCCTTAAACTCAAAACTCAAGTGGCGTTAAGTTCAATTATGGCTCTTGGATAAAAACAGTTTTTCAGATTGTTTGTTCGTGTTTTAAATGTCCTAAAACGTCTGTCCGAGGGCAGCAGTTCAAACAGAGAGTGTCCGGGGTGAAGTGGATCTTTAAGTATAACTCTCAGTTTATTTGAGGCAGCGAGAGCTATAAAAATTATCAAGGAGGGAAGAGGGCAGTCAATTATCTTCTGGGTGGCAGTGACGACCCTCTGGAGCGCTTTCCTCTCTGCTAACCCTAAGTGCACGCCCAGAAACCGGAAGTCTGAGACCCTTTCCAAACAGTCTCTGTTGATGTTAAGGGGCTGAATGTCCGTTTTATTTTTCCTATAGTCAATTATTAGTTCCTTTGTTTTTGTGGTGTTAAAGACCAGGTTGCTCTCTGTGCACCACACTGACAGGTGTTCCACTTCATCCCGATAGGCAGACTCATCTCCCCCAGAGATGAGCCCCACTACGGTGGTGTCATCCACAAAATGAATAATGCTGTTGCTGAAGTGGTTGGTGGGTACAGTCATGGGTGTACAGGGTGTAGAGTAGAGGGCTCAGCACACAGTCCTGTCGCGAGCTAGTGCTGAGGCTGAGGTTTGAGGAGATGTGAGGGCCTACTTTCACCCTCTGGGTGCAATCCGAAAGCAAGTCTTTGATCCAGAGGCAAAATGTTTGAGAACGTCCTAGGTTTGTCAGTTTGTTCACTAGTCTGTGAGGTAGGATGGTATTAAATGCAGAACTGAAATCAACAAAGAGCAGCCTGGCATAGCTCCCCTGCTGCTCTAGATGGCTCAGGGCAGTGTGAAGTGTGGCTATGGCGTCCTCTGTAGACCTTGTTGTTCTGTAAGCAAACTGGTGCGTGTCGAACATGGGTGGGAGGCTTGAGATGATGTAAGTCCGGACGAGATTCTCAAAGCACTTCATGACGATAGGCGTAAGTTTCACTGGACGGTAGTCATTCAGGCTGCTGATGCTAGTCTTTTTTGGAAGAGGAACCATGGTAGAGGACTTCCGGCTGGGTGGGACAGTGTACTTGGACAGGGACTGGTTGAAGATCTTGGTGAAGACCCCAGCCAGCTGGTCTGCGCAATCCCTCAGCACATGCCCAGAGACACCATCGGGTCCCGCAGCTTTCCTTCGGGTTCACCGCCCTCAGTGTAAGCCTATCCCCATGCTCCTCCACAGTGAGGATGTGGCTGCTGTGGGCTGGTGGATGTGATGTTGTTGTCTCCGGTGGCTCCACCTCGAAGCGGGCAAAGAAGTGGTTCAACTCCTCTGCTAGCGTAGTGTCACAAATCACAGCTGAGATGTTGCTAGATTTGTAGCTGATGATGTGCTGAACCCCCTGTTGTTGCTGAGGAAGTAGTCCTCAATCCTCTTATAAGCCACCTTGGCCTTTCTGATGCCTCATTTCAGGTTGGCTCTGGCAGCACTATATTGAACCCCAATGAATCATCAGACCTGAAAGCAATGTTTCTGTCTCTGAGCAGGTGCTGGACTACTTTTGTCATCCAGGGCTTCCCATTGGGTTAGGGTTAGGATAGACCTGGGTAAACTTGTCCACAGTGACAGTGTCTGTACAATACCTAATGTAGCACAGGACAGTTGTGTACTCCTCTAGGTTCTGATACTCAAAAATGTCTCAGTTTGTTCTCTCGAAGAAATCCTGCAGCTGATGAGAGGCACCTTCGAGCCATGACTTAACAGTCCTAGTCCACTTTTCCTGAGGAGGGGTGTATGCCAGGATCTAGAGCAGTGATCCAATTTAATTCAATTCAATTTTATTTATAGTATCAAATAGGGGTGGAACAGTACACAGAAGACACGGTTCGGTTCATACCCGGTTCGGTTCATACCCGGTTCGGTTCATACACGGTTTGGTACGAGTTTGGTACAATGGAGAGAAAAGCAAAACAAAAATGCAGAAGGCAATTTTTTTTATTGTGCATGTCTTGTGCAACAGCCTGAAGTGTGTAAAGTAAGATGTAAACAATAAGTACCCCACATCATCTCCAGACTCCATATGTAACTTGTAAACAAAATAAGACAATCAGCTATAAAACTGAAAATACAGCATCTCTTATTTATGAAAGTGCAAATTATATAGAATAACAACAACAAAAATATGTGGATGGGATGGCATGTTGTAACGAGGTTCGAGTACATACAGCAAATACTTGAAGCCAGGTTCCTCTACGAGTGAATATGGGCGCATTGAAGATGACATGTAAATTCCGATTGCTTCAGTGATTTTTTTTTGGACCTATTTGTATTTGTATCTAAAGGCTGGTTAAGCACCGTAGGGAGGAGAAGTTGGACAGTTTTTATGTCTCGTTCCAGTGATTGGGTGATGGCGTCGGATATGCGTTAGCATCTTAGATGTATTTCCACTCACACACCCGACAACTGCTGAACAACACACAGTCCTCGTCTTATCCACCACTCTCTGGCCTGTACTACTTTAACTGACCAAAAAAACAAAGTTTTCAAGGCGGGGATGGCACCAGGCGGGAGGGCATGAGACAAGAGAGCATGACACGGGAGACTCAAGGCTGCAGCCATACAGTCTTGAAGTTTTCCCAAACTTGCAATCTTAAGAGGCCAGCGGATCCTCTAACTCTTGTGGGTCGCCACCACTCGCCATACTCGTCCTTTCGTGCTGCTATCTCTAACTCGCTCACTGGAGCGTCGACCTGACAAAAAAACGTAAAGATGTAGGCGGAGCTCGGCTAGCTTCAGAGCTACAGATTAGGTATCCCTAGAACCTGCGTATCTAACAGTAGTTCTGCATTTCATTAGTTCTGCATTACATTAATTAATTTGCACGCCAGTTTTATTTATTTTCATACCGTGTATTCTCCGTGTAAATTCATGCACCGAACCGTGACGCCCGTTCCGTTTCGGTTCAATACGAATACATTGACCGTTCCACCTCTAGTATCAAATTATAACAAGAGTTATCTCAAGACACTTTACAAATAGAGTAGGACTAGACCACACTCTTTAATTGAAAAAAATGGGCGAAAAAAGCTCCCCAGAGCTAGTTTAGTAACAAGCATTTCTGGGACATGAATGCACACAGATGGAAAGAGAGAGAGAGAGGAGCTCAGTGATATATGGTCAGACTGGCCCAGCTGTGGTAGCGGTTTCACCTTGAACCCCTGTTTGATATTGGAGTAGACTTTGTCTAGTGTATTTGCTCCCGTAGTAGCACACCTTACATGCTGATAAAATGTAGGGAGCACTGCTTTTTCTGGGAACACGGCAGCTAACGTTCACCAACGCCCAAACAAAGTTACTGCAGATAAATATGGCCTTTAGCTGTGAAATAATCTATAATATTAATGGATTATACAAATATAACTTTTCATCCATCCACACAATGTTCAATGCACTTTCAAACGAGGCCACACCCATTTAGGAGAAATTAAGTGTGTACTGTTTCATACCATCAGGGCAGTGTGTAATGATCTTTACTTAGAGAGAATCTGTAATCAGTGTCACAGTGTGTTACAGTAAAACATGCAATAACTATGTAGCAATGTTTTACAGTTGATGAATCAGATTCTTACTGTTAATTAAAGGAACCACAGACATCTGCAGCATCGCCTTTAGAGGAGCCTGCAGAGGAATCAACTGACAGACAGACAGACAGACAGGGAACAGGGAGACAGACAGGGAGAAAGACAAACAGGTTACCCTAATGTATCATGATCGACGGTCTCTCACTGTTGTTGTCAGCTTAAACTCTAAAGTTGTAACTAACTAAACGCTGAAAAACACTCACTGCTAGAGATTCCAGTGCTGATTGGTTGGAGAAGATTTTAAACCTGAAAGAAGAAAATTGTGTCAATCTGACTGTGACAAACAAATATAAATAATCACAAGTTCACACATTCCTTATGCATATGTGTTTCAGATATTAAAAGACTGAAACATTAAAGACTTCTGGAGGCAGCATCCATCCAGGAGGCTGAGAGGACACAATGATCAGAGTCCTGCAGGAAGAATCAAGACTACATCCCAGTCAGATGGGTTAGGGTTAATATCAAGAGTCCTCTGGAGACTCATCATAGTCTGGAGGATCAACAGGGTCCCTGTGTGTGTGTGTGTGTGTGTGTGTGTGTGTGTGTGTGTGTGTGTGTGTGTGTGTGTGTGTGTGTGTGTGTGTGTGTGTGTTTACCTGCGGAGGTCAGCATGAACAGCCAGACGTTTTCCCTTCATAGAGACTTTAGCGTTAAACTTTGATTCCTGCAGGAGGACAGAAACATGAGACAATAGTAGAAATATTATGAATAATAGAAAAATAAGAACAGCTGTTGGATGTTTGATCAGCAGGCTGAGTTGGAATAAAACCAGCAGTTATGTGAAACTTGAAATTAACTATTTATTTCAAGGCTGTCAAAATGAACGCAAACATTTTTTACATACATTTCTTTGACGTGCTATGTGCGTTCTGTGATTTGAGCCTCTGGCCGCTCCATAGTGAAAACCAGGTAGTGATGCAGCACTAGTGTGTGTGTGTGTGTGTGTGTGTGTGTGTGTGTGTGTGTGTGTGTGTGTGTGTGTGTGTGTGTGTGTGTGTGTGTGTACCATGGTCATGCTGCTGAGTTGGATCGGAGGCTGACCCGGAGGCAGCACCATCACCTTCACGCTGGCTGTCATGCCGACGGTTGCTCCAGACGTCTTGATGGTTGTTTTTGGAGGCGATGTGACGGCGAGATGCAGAGAGAGCGGAGCATCCACCAGAGCCGGGTACTGCAGAGAACATGGCGTATTACATTTTAAAGTAAGTATTAAACAGACAGTACTGCAGTTCTACCATGTTTATTTGTTGTTTCTACTCACCACCATCATGAGGGTTCCAAAGTAGGTGGTTCTCAACAACATCTCCAGATCTTTGGGCATCTGTAGCACAAGACGACACAAACAAAGGGTCAGACTGTATCACTTCACTTCTCAGTAGTATCTTCTATATTTTAGCGATTTTTAAAAATGTATTTTGAATGTAGTTTTTATTTGTTTTTAATGCTTTATGTTATTAAGTGCTTTAAATTGCCTTGTTGGAGAAATGTGCCACATCATAAACTTCCCATGCCTTCTGTCTGCTTTGATGGATTCAATGTCTGTGGTGGTTCTGGAGCAGTTTTAGAGGTCTGTGTTGGTTTTAGAGGTCTCTGCTAGTTTTAGAGGTCTGCTAGTTTTGTTGTAGAAATGAGCCACATCATAAACTTCCCTTGCCTTCTATCTGCTTTGATGGATTCAGGATCTGTGGTGGTTCTGGAGGATTCTAGAGTCTGTGGTGGTTCTGGAGCAGTTTTAGAGGTCTGTGTTGGTTTTAGAGGTCTCTGCTAGTTTTAGAGGTCTGTGTTGGTTTTAGATGTCTGTGTTGGTTTTAGAGGTTTGTGTTGGTTTTAGAGGTCTGACCTTCTCATTGATGATGTCCATCTGGAAGATTCCTGCCCTGTAGTAAGCATACATCCCGCTGTCGAAGAAGAACTCAGACAGAGCGAGATAAACCATCCGGTCGTACTCTCTGATTACCGGGTTGACAGCATAGTTCGCCAACATATCGTTTGGATCAGACAGGTCAAAGAACATCCCCTACAAACACATCACACTCGTTACTGTTCCCTACAGACACATCACACTCGTTACTGTTCCCTACAGACACAACACACTTATTAGTGTCCCCAAGACACTCATTAGTATTCCCTACAGACACATCACATTTGTTACTGTTCCTTACAGACACATCACACTCGTTACTGTTCCCTACAGACACAACACACTTGTTAGTGTTCCTTACAGACACATCACACTTGTTAGTGTATCCTACAGACACAACACACTTGTTACTGTTCCCTACAGACACAACACACTTGTTACGGTTCCCTACAGACACAACACACTCGTTACGGTTCCCTACAGACACAACACACTCGTTACTGTTCCCTACAGTCACAGCACACTCGTTACTGTTCCTTGCAGACACATCACCCTCGTTACTGTTCCCTACAGACACAGCACACTTGTAAGTGTTCCCTATAGACACAATACACTCGTTAGTGTTCCCTACAGACACATCACACTCATTACTGTTCCCTACAGACACAACACACTCGTTACGGTTCCCTACAGACACAACAAACTCGTTACGGTTCCCTACAGACACAACACACTCGTTATTGTTCCCTACAGACACATCACACTCGTTACTGTTCCCTACAGACACAACACACTCGTTACTGTTCCCTACAGACACAACACACTCGTTACGGTTCCCTACAGACACAACACACTCGTTACTGTTCCCTACAGTCACAGCACACTTGTTACTGTTCCTTGCAGACACATCACCCTCGTTACTGTTCCCTACAGACACAGCACACTTGTTAGTGTTCCCTATAGACACAACACACTCGTTAGTGTTCCCTACAGACACATCACACTCGTTACTGTTCCATACAGACACAACACACTTGTTAGTGTTCCTTACAGACACATCACACTTGTTAGTGTATCCTACAGACACAACACACTTGTTACTGTTCCCTACAGACACAACACACTTGTTACGGTTCCCTACAGACACAACACACTCGTTACGGTTCCCTACAGACACAACACACTCGTTACTGTTCCCTACAGTCACAGCACACTCGTTACTGTTCCTTGCAGACACATCACCCTCGTTACTGTTCCCTACAGACACAGCACACTTGTAAGTGTTCCCTATAGACACAATACACTCGTTAGTGTTCCCTACAGACACATCACACTCATTACTGTTCCCTACAGACACAACACACTCGTTACGGTTCCCTACAGACACAACAAACTCGTTACGGTTCCCTACAGACACAACACACTCGTTATTGTTCCCTACAGACACATCACACTCGTTACTGTTCCCTACAGACACAACACACTCGTTACTGTTCCCTACAGACACAACACACTCGTTACGGTTCCCTACAGACACAACACACTCGTTACTGTTCCCTACAGTCACAGCACACTTGTTACTGTTCCTTGCAGACACATCACCCTCGTTACTGTTCCCTACAGACACAGCACACTTGTTAGTGTTCCCTATAGACACAACACACTCGTTAGTGTTCCCTACAGACACATCACACTTGTTACTGTTCCCTACAGACACAACACACTTGTTAATGTTCCCTACAGACACAACACACTCGTTACGGTTCCCTACAGACACAACACACTCGTTACTGTTCCCTACAGACACAACACACTCGTTAGAGTTCCCTACAGACAGAACACAGTATCTTACTTCATGAGCTATTAAAATATCTAGTCAAAATATATAATTTATAATATATAATAAAACATCTTGAGTGAAGTCTGACCCTGAAGTGCATGTCGAGGCTGCGGGACGTCACTACCGGATCATCAATCAGAGAATAATCAATCCCAATAAACTGATCGACCTCCGTCCTCACAGGGATCGTGTCCAACATCGAGTTCACATGAACCAGAGCGGAGTGGTTCAGAGCCGGACAGATCTGAGAGACAGACAGGGAGACAGAGAGATAGACAGGTTCAGAGAGACAGATAGACAGACAGACAGATAGACAGACAGATGGAGAGACACACAGGTGACTGACCTGCTGGTTGAGGAGGAAGCGCATGCCTGATGTCAGGAATTTGGACAGGAAGTCGTAAACTTTCCTGAATGAAAACAGATGTGATGACAAGACATTGATAATTGGCCGATACTGAGGTCACATGATAGTGTGGTAAAAAATCAATGAACAAACTGATGATTGATTGGCTGAGACTTTATTTTTTTATATATATACAGTAATCGCTAATCGTTGTAGCTCATTAATAATTAAACAGTAATCTTTATTGTGGTTATGGTTAGTAATAAGAAGTCATTAATCTTTATTGTTGTTTTACCCGAGCGTTCCGCTGAACTTTGCCCTCATTTTGTTGATTTTGGCGTTACAGGTGACGTTGTTGATCTTCAGTCGTCCTTCATCGTCTCTGATCAGACTCAGAACCGTGTTGATGTTCACTCCTTCAGCCGACGCGTTGATGTTTCCCATGTCGTAACTGAGGGACACAAACATTTCATCACACAGCTTCATCACAAACAGGAATACAACCACTATCTTCATCTTCAACAATTGTCATAATCTTCTAATCTTCACTTTTCATATTCACTTATTATAATCTTCACTTATCATAATCTTCATTTATCATCATGATGAGTTACATCAGTGTTGTGCAGAAGAACTTTTTTCAGGCCGACCCCGACTGAGAGCATCCGTCACCCTAGTTTTTGCAATATGTCCCGCACTGTTGGGACTAGTCAGCCCTTGTCGGCTTTTTTCAGATCAGTGTCGGAGCCCGCCTGTGAGAAGAATCACTCTGATTGGCTGTTCAGCTTAAGCTAACGTTAGTAAGGAAGTAAATCAGTGTTCTGTTGAGAAATATTAGTTGTATATATGAATGCTAATGTTAAGTTTATTTTTGTAGAGGAACTAACAAGAACCAGTAGAGGAACAGAACCAGTAAAGGAACTAACAATAAGCAGTAGAGGATCTAACAAGAACCAGTAGAGGAACTAACAAGAACCAGTAGAGGAACTAACAAGAACCAGTAGAGGAACTAGCAAGAACCAGTAGAGGATCTAATAAGAACCAGTAGAGGATCTAACAAGAACCAGTAGAGGATCTAACAAGAACCAGTAGAGGAACTAGCAAGAACCAGTAGAGGAACAGAACCAGTAGAGGAACTAACAAGAACCAGTAGAGGATCTAACAAGAACCAGTAGAGGAACTAACAAGAACCAGTAGAGGAACTAACAAGAACCAGTAGAGGAACTAGCAAGAACCAGTAGAGGATCTAATAAGAACCAGTAGAGGATCTAACAAGAACCAGTAGAGGATCTAACAAGAACCAGTAGAGGAACTAGCAAGAACCAGTAGAGGAACTAGCAAGAACCAGTAGAGGAACTAGCAAGAACCAGTAGAGGATCTAACAAGAACCAGTAGAGGATCTAACAAGAACCAGTAGAGGAACTAGCAAGAACCAGTAGAGGAACTAACAAGAACCAGTAGAGGATCTAACAAGAACCAGTAGAGGAACTAACAAGAACCAGTAGAGGATCCGTCGGTGGAAACTCAGCGAGATGGATGAGTTCTGAACGTCGAATAACAATCCAACTTCAGGGACGAACTGCAAATCAGCGTGAGTCAGATTCAGCTCCGTTATCTTCACACTGAGACAGACAAGAGAAATATATTACACACAAGATATTAATACACCCTGAGTATTCAGTATTACAGTATTACTTTAAGATATAATACACACTGGGCTAGATTTATCAAGCTGTTTGCGCCTGTTTCCAGGTGTTAATTGTTCACAAAGACTGACTTAACCGATGCGGGCTATTTACAAACAGGGCGTACTTGGGTAAAATCGCAGATTGCCTGCCACATGAGCGAAAAGAGAGAAGTTGCGCTTTCAACATGCATTCGTGGGAGGGTCATGGGGAAAGTGGGAGTTCCATCCAAAAAGGTGGGAGGATACGCGTAAAGTGCGCCTAATTATATATTCCGCTTTATTCACAAAAGACTGCCAGTAAGAGTGCGCCTCTATTCTGCGGGGGGAATTCTCCGCCTCTTAAAAGCAGGTATAAACCAGGAAGCGCATTTTCCTGTGTGTAAAAATGTACCTTATTTAATGGCAGCAGTGATCCGAGCAAGGTGAAGGCATAGGCCAGGAGAGACAGGATTTATGCCATGAGAATCATTCTTTTCCAATTAAGCGAACCAGAAATCCGACGTTACAGATTATGCAGCCGTGCAATAATTCAGTTACTGGACAAAATCAAAGATGACCTGGACCCTCTCACTCAGCGTTCACATTCCATCCCAGCACTTGTTAAGCTCCTGGCATTACAAATATTGGCATCAGGATCATTTCAATCGATCATTGCATTAGCCGTGGGAATATCGCAGCCTTCACTCAGCCACACACTCACCCAGGTACTCAATGCATTACCAATTTAAGCTTGCGCTTTCTTTTTCCCGTAGGAAGATCCATGATAGATACATGCGGGCCCATTCTTTGCTGTTTTAGAGGCGCGCTAATTACGCTAGAGTATGCGCTGATTGATGGGTGTCAGGTTTGATAAATACTACATAAAATGAGGAAGCATAGCGTGCGCTATTACCGAACTCGCATAAACAGTCGCAGCGTAAACTGCGCTAGTGTTAGTAAATCTACCTCACTGAGTATTGGGTATTACAGTATTACTTAAAGATATAATACACACTGAGTATTGGGTATTACAGCATTACTTTAGTAGAAAGTGATTTACTCAGTGATGGTGTATTGGAAGCGTCCTTCCTTCCCTATCATCTCTGGCATACTGATGTTGCCGAGCTCCTCTTCAACAAACCTCTGAGTCTCAAACTTCACTGAAAACACAAAACACAGAATGTCTGTACTTTTAGAAATACTTCTAGTAGTACACTGTAAACAAAACATATTACTGCCCCAGAGACTCTCGCCACAAGATTTTTCATTTAAAAGTTTGTTTGTTGTTGTTTGTTAATATACTTCTGGATAATAACTGCATATACTTACACATGTCCAATCCTTTGTCAGTGATGCGGATTTTGCAGCCGGCGGGTTGAGCGGCAGCCATGATGGACAAGACCGAAAGGAGGAAGAGGGACAACAAACAGGAAGTCATCCTGAGCCGGAACATATCAACCTGAAACACAGAAGAAGAACATCAAGACCCGGGATAAGAGGCTGGATTCAGTCGGTGTGTCGTGTCTCTGCTGTCGGGTTGTTTCAAAGGTTCTGGGTGTAGGTCAGATCTTTATCTTCTTAGTTTCTTTAGTTTAAGTTAGTGGATCCTGTTAGTTTATACATTATTCAGTGGAGAATAAGTTAATGCCCAATAGTTGGACAATTAACCTCAAAGGGCATTAACCCTACTTATTTATAGCATATTTTAATGCATTTTACAATCAAAATCAAAAGTTTTTTCAAACAATAACTATGTTTCACTGGTTACACCTGGCTGTTTGACTAATACCTAGAACAATCATTCCCATCCCATAATACGCTTCTTATGCAATTCAAACATTGGTCACTGTTCCAGGAAATAGGTTTTTATGTCCAAACACAAACTGTTAAACTGTCCAAAGACAATATTGATGATTATTTCATCATCCTGTTTATGATGTATGTGAATGTTGTGTGTGATGTCTTTAAGCTACTGGGACCTTGAATTTCCCCTTGGGAAATATCTCTCTATCCATCTATCTCTCTATCTATCTATCGCTCTATCTATCTATCTCTCTATCTATCTATATATCTATCTATCTATCTATCTCTCTCTCTATCTATATATATATATATATATCCATCTATATTTATCTATCTATCTCTCTATCTATCTATCTCTCTATCTGTCTATCTATCCATCTATATCTATCTAGCTATCTCTCTCTCTCTCTCTCTCTATCTATCTATCTATCTCTCTATCCATCTCTCTATCTGTCTATCTATCTATCTATTTCTCTATCTGTCTATCTATCTATCTATCTATCTATCTATCTATATATCTCTCTATACATCTATCTCTCTCTCTCTCTCTCTATCTATCTCTATATCTATCTATTTCTCTATCTGTCTATCTATCTATCTATCTCTCTATCATCTATCTCTCTATCCATCTATCTCTCTATCTCGCTATCTCTCTATCTGTCTATCTATCCATCTCTATCTATCTATCTATCTATCTATCATATATATATATATATATATATATATATATATATATATATATATATATATATATATACAGTATATCTCTTATATATCTCTTTCTCTATCCATCTATCTCTCTATCTCTCTATTTCTCTATCCATCTATCTATCTATCTCTCTCTCTATCTCTCTCTCTCTCTCTCTATGTATCTATCTATCTATCTATCTATCTCTCTCTCTCTATCATCTATCTCTATCTCTCTATCGCTCTCTCTATCTATCTATCTCTCTCTCTCTATCATCTATCTCTATCTCTCTATCGCTCTCTCTCTATCTATCTATCTATCTATATATATATATATATATATATATATATATATATATACAGTATCTCACAAAAGTGAGTACACCCCTCACATTTTAGTAAATATTTCATTATATCTTTTATAGTTTTTCTCAGTCGCTTTGGTACATTTCTCGAATCATCCTTGACATTTGCAAAAGAGTAAGTGCATTTCTCAAAACAATTTGTACAAATAGCAAAACACCATGGATTACCTGCAAAAAGTCTTTTGCTCAAAATCCTTAGTTTATCTCTCAAAAGTAAATATCTGCGTCAATGAACATGTCAGTGCCATCAGAATGACAAGTCCTTGTGTCATTGTGTACGGATAAGACCGTCAGATTACTTAGTCATGTTGTCAATATAACAGGGTACTCTGGAGGGATGTTCTGATGTAAACTATGGCTAAGGTTTTGATGACAATTTTTGTAAATTGTTACAATAATTTGTAATAATTTACTAAGGTAATAAGGTTACACCTTAGTGTATGTGGGAGTTTGATTGCAAGAGACTGGACAAGATTCACATTTACGCTTTTACTGTTTGTACTGTAATTTGTTGACAGACCATGTCATTGCGATAAGGAAAGGAAAAGACAGCACTGCATAGCACAAAGAAAAAAACTAAAGTAGAAATGTGAACATAGGACATCTCCTTAGGGAAAACTGTACATGCAGTGCTGTATGAATTACAGTGCGGTCTTCCTACACCTCCTGACGTTCCCGTCTGTTGGGCCACAGATTCTCATCCACATCACAACAAATATCTTCTCTTGCGATGCAGCATGGAAAGAATCTTTTAGAGTGTCTTATCCAGCCTCTGCAGGCATCTGCTGTGATGTCATCACACACTGCATCCATGGCAGCCAGAAGGGTCATCTATGTGGCTGGCGATGATATACTTTCCATCTCCATGCTGAAAAAAAATTAAGTTAAGGAATGGGAAGTAGGGTGAGAGGAACTCCATCAGCATGCTGTTGTGGGCCACAAACCATTGCCTGATGATGTTGGAGCGATGGAAACTGACATTGTCCACACTTACTGTACTGTATATCACTATACAATGTTGTACTGTTTACCGTGAGGTACAGGTACTGCATGCTCATACATGTTTTCATGTTCATATATCCTCGGCCTCTTCTGACTCTTCCTCTGTTTTGCCTCCCAACTCCTCTGCCACGCAACCTCACTCCTCTTCTTCTCTCTGGCTGTTGACCCCGTCCAATTCCTTGTCCTTCCATTGTCAGACATTGTAATATTGTGTTGTGCTCCGGCTATATATATACTTGCCAGTTGATGGTTCATGAGATGCACCTTCGTTAGAGAAAGTCAAGATTCACCTGGGAGCAATTTACCAATTCAGGACAGATTTAGAAAAAAAAGTCTAATGGAAATGTATAGAAATATGTGTGACATATTATGACAACTTGTTGAACCATTTTGCATGTAAAGACTTATGCTATGAACTAATGCCTAAATGTTGTGGGGGGTGAGACTATTCAACAGAGACCCATTATTAATACATTTTGATCAACACGACATAAGCAATTGTTAATGTAGGAAACAGCAGAGAATTGTACATACTCATTTGCATGGATGTACCAAAGCATTTGCAACTTGTTCAAAGAAATAAGAAACTGCTTTTATGATGTGCACAAGTGACACAATGATGTGAAGATTGAACAGGTAGTTTTGAAAATTTCAATTCTGATCTGAGAAATGTACCAAAGCAACTTAGAAAAACTGTAATGGGACAGCACTGAAGAAATTACACTTTGCTACAATGTAAAGTATTAAGTGTATAGCTTGTATAACAGTGTAAATGTGCTGTCCCCTCAAAATAACTCAACACACAGCCATTAATGTCTAAACCTCTGGCAACAAAAGGGAGTACACCCCTATGTTGAATTCCCATAGAGGCAGGCAGATTTTTATTTTGAAAGGCCAGTTATTTCATGGATCCAGGATACTATGCATCCTGATAAAGTTCCCTTGGGCTTCCCCACATCATCACATACCCTTCACCATACCCTATACCAGATTGGCATGGGGTACTTTCCATAAGATCATCTCTCAATGCAAATCAAACCAGCTATTAGGCTAACCAACATAAAACCATGCCAATTTCTAGGTATGGTGAAGGGTATGTGATGATGTGGGGAAGGCCAAGGGAACTTTATCAGGATGCATAGTATCCTGGATCCATGAAATAACTGGCCTTTCAAAATAAAAATCGGCCTGCCTCTATGGGAATTTAACATAGGGGTGTACTCACTTTAGTTGCCAGCGGTTTAGACATTAATGGCTGCGTGTTGAGTTATTTTGAGGGGACAGCACATTTACACTGTTATACAAGCTGTACACTTAATACTTTACATTGTAGCAAAATGTAATTTCTTCAGTGCTGTCCCATTAAAAGATAAAATGAAATATTTACTAAAATGTGAGGGATGTACTCACTTTTGTGAGATACTGTGTATATATATATATATATATATATATATATATATATATATATATATATATATATATATATATATATATATTTTAGAGAGAGCTTTCCGGGGTCCTCCAGTGTGCAGAGGAAGTTGCAGCAGTGAACAGAGGTCAGAGGTCACTCTGAACAGACAGATCGAAGGATTTGTTCCTCCTGTTGCTCCACAGCTGGCGGAGAAACTTGAACTGCAGTAACCCCTGTTACACAACACTCCTCTCCTTCTATTTTCTCTCTCTTTCTCTCTCTCTCCTTCTCTTTTCTCTCTCCAACTCTAACACTCCTCCTTTCTCTCTCTCCTTCTCTTTTCTCTCTCTCTCTCCTCTTTTCTCTCTCTTTCTCTCTCTCTCCTTCCTCTCTCTAATTCTAACCCTCCTCTCTCTCTCTTTTCTCTCTCTACCTCTCTCTCGCCTTCTCTTTTCTCTCTCTTTCTCTCTCTCTCTCCTTCCTCTCTCTAATTCTAACCCTCCTCTCTCTCTCTTTTCTCTCTCTACCTCTCTCTCTCGCCTTCTCTTTTCTCTCTCTTTCTCTCTCTCCTCTTTTCTCTCTCTTTTCTCTCTCCTTCAATTTTCTCTCTAGCTCTAACCCTCCTCTCTCTCTCTCTTTCTCTCTCTCCTTCTCTTTTATCTATAACTCTAACCCTCCTCTCTCTCTCTCTTCTCTCTCTAAGTCTCTCTCTCCTTCTCTTTACTCTCTCTCTCTCTCTCTCTCTCTCTCTCTCCCTCTCTTTTCTCTCTAACTCTAACCCTCCTCTCTCTTTCTCTCGCTTTTCTCTGTCAACAGCCTCCCGTCCCTCAGCCTGTTTTTCTTTCTCTGTAAAGTACAAAGAGAAGCTAAGAAATCTGTTAATTAAACTGTTAAAACTGTTAATTTCTATTTAAACTCATTAGTAAATCTCTCAATGGGATTACAGTGCATAGTTTTACATTTATTTTACTGGGTTATTGTTCTTGTTTGTTTGTTGTTAATTCATTTTTAATATTTGAACTGTTTAGTATATATTTCCTGTTATTTTTACTTCTAAGCATCAAGAGGATCTGAGAGGCTTTTTTGACGCATCGATCCCACTCCGGGACCAACATGCATTCAAAACTCACTACAACCGAAGGTCTGAGCACAATAACACACAAAAATAAGATGGTGACCACCTGACAGTCTAAACAACATAAAAAGGAATAAAAACAGTTCATATTTATGAAAGTGGTGTAGAACTACACTCTGAAACCGTAAGGGGTCCTTCATAAAGCCGCCTGTTTTCATGAAACATTGGTACATGTAGCTGTGAAAGGTAAACACTGTAATAGTAAAAAGAAGTTAACTTAACGTCACTTTTTGGCACTCTGGGTCAGGACGTACGCTTAACTGACATGCAGCACAAGAACAGGACAGTTAGGTCTAGGAACAGATGGTGGGTGGGGTTACAAAATTGTAGGTTTCAGTGACACGCGAGACAAGAACGGGAAAGTCCTGTGTTGTTTGACCCTCCCCCCGTCCCGTACAGACGCTGAAAGGGATTGGTGCATCGGTATCTGACGCTGAGAGACAGTCAGTAGGAGAAGGGTTGGACGAACCCGTGAATGAGAATGTGTTGCATGATGTTACTTTAATGTCTTGTCATTAATGTGTCAGATGACAGGAAGCAGAATTCCCAAATTAATTAGTGAAACTCAGTGGATTTACTGTAAGAAGACAGACAGACGATGAATTCAAGCTTTGACAGTAAAGTCTCTTTTAAAACCCATCAGTAATCATCAGGTCTGAAGCTTCAAACAGCTTTTAACGAGCAGAAAGTCCTCACAAATATAGACATACCGGTCTGTAATCTGTTTGATTACAGCTCAGAGCTGACAGCCAATCACCAGCCAGCTGCTGCACCCACATCTGGTGACCACTAACCACTAACAGCTAACTGCTAACAGCTAACAGCTAACAGCTACAGCTAACCTCTAATTAAAAAGCTTCAGATGAAAGAGAAGAAGACTACACCCAGCCTGACCTCTGACCTCTGGTCTGTCACAGAGAACTAACCCTTCAGCACCTTATGCTTTAAACATAATATATAAATATAATATAACCTTCAGCACCTTATACTTTAAACATAATATATAAATATAATATAACCTTCAGCACCTTATGCTTTAAACATAATATATAAATATAATATAATCTAGTCAGATTTCACACCGAACAGAAACAGAGGAGATACCCTGTTACTCACCTGTCCATGATGAACGTCTGTCTGTCTGCCTGTCTGTCTGCCTGTCTCTCTGTCTGTCTGTCTCACTGTCTGTCTGTCTGTCTCTCTGTCTGTCTCTCTCTCTGTCTCTCTCTGTCTGTCTGTCTGTCTGTCTCTCTCCCTCTGTCTGTCTGTCTGTCTGTCTGTCTGTCTGTCTGTCTGTCTGTCTGTCTGTCTGTCTGTCTCTCTTTCTCTCTGTCTGTCTGTCTCTCTGTCTGTCTGTCTCTCTTTCTCTCTGTCTGTCTGTCTGTCTCTCTCTCTGTCTGTCTGTCTCTCTTTCTCTCTGTCTGTCTGTCTCTCTGTCTGTCTGTCTGTCTCTCTTTCTCTCTGTCTGTCTGTCTGTCTTTAGTTGAACTCTGAATGATGAAATGATAAAATGATGAAATGAAATAAGCTCACAGTGTGAAGGAGGAGCTTCTGAAGTCTTTCTGTTCTTCTGTCTCGGTTCACTCTGTCTCTGTCTCTCTGTGTGGACACTTTTATCCCGAGGGATACACTGACTCCTCCCCCCCTCCCCCCCCTCAACCCCCTCCTCCCTCTCGCTTTTAAGAGAACATTGGCTTCTCTTTTCTCTTCTTACATTTGACGATGTTTCTGTCTGATTATAATGTCACAGTGACAGAGAACCCACTTTCGAGGAAAACCAAAGCTGCGTGCGTGTGTGTGTGTGTGTGTGTGTGTGTGTCTGTGTCTGTGTCTGTGTGTGTGTGTGTGTGTGTGTGTGTGTGTGTGTGTGTGTGTGTGTGTGTGTGCTTGCATACGTGCGTGATGGTCTCAGGATGTTTCTGCTGAACTAAAGCATTTGATTTAACATCAACTGACATCAAACAGCTGGAACACCCCCACCCCAACCACTCACACACATACATACACACACACACACACACACAGAAACACAGTTATAGAAGAACCTTTTGGTTTTGAGTCCATTTCTTGTGTGAATGTGGTATGTCTGATAATAAAATAAACTGTAAAAAACATACATGCACACACACACACACACACACACACACACACACAACCACACACTCACAGACACACATACACAGACACGCACACACACACACAAACGCACACAGACAGACACACAGAGACACACACACAGACACACACACACACAGAGAGAGACACACACAGTTATAGAAGAACCTTTTGGTTTGGAGTCCATTTCTTGTGGTAATGTGGTATGTCTGATAATAAAATAAACTGTAAAAAATATATCTTGATCCTTCTCATTGCCAAAACTAATACAATTGTCTTTACAGTTTTTTACAATCACTTTGCTACTAATTTCAGAACCATGTCATTTTTCAAAACTATAGACACAAACTCAAAATTATCATTACTTGTAACACAGGCTGTCCAATGTTTAAAACATTGCATTGTGCATTCATATCTTTAAATAAATATTGCACTTGCACAATCATTGGTTCAAAAAACTAATTTATTGTGAAATACCATTGAAACGTTACTTTAGATCACCCACACACAAGCTACCCATAGTTTCACTGGGTCATCGTTCATACAATCATTAAATATTGTAATAAGTAAAAAATGTAATAAGTAGGAAAGGGTTCAATAATAACCATATGTACAGTGAGGAAAATAAGTATTTGAACATCCTGCTATTTTGCAGGTTCTCCCACTTGGAAATCATGGAGGGGTCTGAAATTGTCATCGTAGGTGCATGTCCACTGTGAGAAACATAATCTAAAAACAAAAATCCAGAAATCACAATGTATGAGTTTTTAACTATTTATTTGTATGATACAGCTGCAACTAAGTATTTGAACACCTGAGAAAATCAATGTTAATATTTGGTACAGTAGCCTTTGTTTGCAATTCCAGAGGTCAAACGTTTCCTGTAGTTTTTCACCAGGTTTGCACACACTGCAGGAGGGAGTTTGGCCCACTCCTCCACACAGATCTTCTCTAGATCAGTCAGGTTTCTGGGCTGTCGCTGAGAAACACGGAGTTTGAGCTCCCTCCAAAGATTCTCTATTGGGTTCAGGTCTGGAGACTGGCTAGGCCACGCCAGAACCTTGATATGCTTCTTACAGAGCCACTCCTTGGTTATCCTGGCTGTGTGCTTTGGGTCATTGTCATGTTGGAAGACCCAGCCTCGACCCATCTTCAATGCTCTAACTGAGGGAAGGAGGTTGTTCCCCAAAATCTCGCAATACATGGCCCCTTCATCCTCTCCTTAATACAGTGCAGTCGCCCTGTCCCATGTGCAGAAAAACACCCCCAATGCATGATGCTACCACCCCCATGCTTCACAGTAGGGATGGTGTTCTTGGGATGGTACTCATCATTCTTCTTCCTCCAAACACGGTTAGTGGAATTATGACCAAAAAGTTCTATTTTGGTCTCATCTGACCACATGACTTTCTCCCATGACTCCTCTGGATCATCCAAATGGTCATTGGCAAACTTAAGACGGGCCTTGACATGTGCTGGTTTAAGCAGGGGAACCTTCCATGCCATGCCATGCATGATTTCAAACCATGACGTCTTAGTGTATTACCAACAGTAACGGTGGTCCCAGCTCTTTTCAGGTCATTGACCAGCTCCTCCCGTGTAGTCTTGGGCTGATTTCTCACCTTTCTTAGGATCATTGAGACCCCATGAGGTGAGATCTTGCATGGAGCCCCAGTCCGAGGGAGATTGACAGTCATGTTTAGCTTCTTCCATTTTCTAATGATTGCTCCAACAGTGGACCTTTTTTCACCAAGCTGCTTGGCAATTTCCCCGTAGCCCTTTCCAACCTTGTGGAGGTGTACAATTTTGTCTCTAGTGTCTTTGGACAGCTCTTTGGTCTTGGCCATGTTAGTAGTTGGATTCTTACTGATTGTATGGGGTGGACAGGTGTCTTTATGCAGCTAACAACCTCAAACAGGTGCATCTAATTTAGGATAATAAATGGAGTGGAGGTGGACATTTTAAAGGCAGACTAACAGGTCTTTGAGGGTCAGAATTCTAGCTGATAGACAGGTGTTCAAATACTTATTTGCAGCTGTATCATACAAATAAAGAGTTAAAAAATCATACATTGTGATTTCTGGATTTTTGTTTTTTGATTATGTCTCTCACAGTGGACATGCACGTACGATGACAATTTCAGACCCCTCCATGATTTCCAAGTGGGAGAACTTGCAAAATAGCAGGGTGTTCAAATACTTATTTTCCTCACTGTATATCTGGGTAATGGTAATAGAGTTATATTAATATAGTAATAACATGGTAATAATGGGGTAATATATGTTGATGTTTTCACAGTATTATAGGCTACTATCAGCGTAATACCATCCAAATTATATAAAACTTCTTGGAATTTAAAATTGGTAATTACCATATTATAATGCTGAAATTCATCCACCCTTTATGTTCCAAACATTTCGCTTTTGTTTCAAGGTAATATACAGTAGCTAACATGTAAGCTGAAATAACGGAAATACATAATGTATTGTTATACAGTGTACGTAGTATAACCTATATTATTTATCTAAATGAACTAAAATATACTTCCATGTAGCACAACCCAAGATAATAGTGGCAAACTAGCTAACTGAAGCATACTCCATCCATCCATCCATCTTCGTCCGCTTATCCGGTATCGGGTCGCGGGGGTAGCAGCTCCAGCAGGGGACCCCAAACTTCCCTTTCCCGAGCAACATTAACCAGCTCCGACTGGGGGATCCCGAGGCGTTCCCAGGCCAGGTTAGAGATATAATCCCTCCACCTTGTCCTGGGTCTTCCCCGAGGCCTCCTCCCAGCTGGACGTGCCTGGAACACCTCCCTAGGGAGGCGCCCAGGGGGCATCCTTACAAGATGCCCGAACCACCTCAACTGGCTCCTTTCAACGCGAAGGAGCAGCGGCTCTACTCTGAGCTCCTCACGGATGACTGAGCTTCTCACCCTATCTCTAAGGGAGACGCCAGCCACCCTCCTGAGGAAACCCATTTCGGCCGCTTGTACCCTGGATCTTGTTCTTTCGGTCATGACCCAGCCTTCATGACCATAGGTGAGGGTAGGAAGGAAAACTGACCGGTAGATTGAGAGCTTTGCCTTCTGGCTCAGCTCTCTTTTCATCACAACGGTGCGATAAATTGACTGTAATACCGCACCCGCTGCGCCGATTCTCCGGCCAATCTCCCGCTCCATTGTCCCCTCACCCGCGAACAAGACCCCAAGGTACTTGAACTCCTTCACTTGGGGTAAGGACTCATTCCCTACCCGGAGAAGGCACTCCATCGGTTTCCTGCTGAGAACCATGGCCTCCGATTTAGAGGTGCTGATCCTCATCCCAGCCGCTTCACACTCGGCCGCGAACCGATCCAGTGAGCGCTGAAGGTCACAGGCCGATGATGCCATCAGGACCACATCATCTGCAAAAAGCAGCGATGAGATCCCCAGACCACCGAACTGCAACCCCTCTCCACCCCGACTACGCCTCGATATCCTGTCCATAAATACTACAAACAGGATTGGTGACAAAGCGCAGCCCTGGCGAAGGCCAACTCTCACCTGAAATGAGTCCGACTTACTGCTGAGAACCCGGACACAGCTCTCGCTTTGGTCGTACAAAGATTGGATGGCCCTAAGAAAGGGACCCCCTCACCCCATACTCCCGCAGCACCTCCCACAGTATCTCCCGGGGTACCCGATCATACGCCTTCTCCAGATCCACAAAGCACATGTAGACCGGTTGGGCATACTCCCAGGCTCCCTCCAGGATCCTTGCAAGAGTAAAGAGCTGGTCCGTTGTTCCACGACCAGGACGGAATCCGCATTGTTCCTCTTCAACCTGAGGTTCGACTATCGACCGAGCCCTCCTTTCCAGCACCTTGGAGTAGACTTTACCGGGGAGGCTGAGAAGTGTGATACCCCTGTAATTGGCACACACCCTCTGGTCCCCCTTTTTGAAAAGGGGAACCACCCCGGTCTGCCACTCCTTAGGCACCGTCCCAGACTTCCACGCAATGTTGAAGAGGCGTGTCAACCAAGACAACCCCTCCACACCCAGAGCTTTAAGCATTTCCGGACGGATCTCATCAATCCCTGGGGCTTTGCCACTGTGGAGTTGTTTAACCACCTCAGCAACTTCCACCAGGGAAATTGACGACAATCCCCCATCATGCTCCAGCTCTGCCTCTACCATAGAGGGCGTATTAGTCGGATTTAGGAGTTCCTCAAAGTGCTCCTTCCACCGCCCTATTACCTCCTCAGTTGAGGTCAACAGCGTTCCATCCTTACTGTACACAGCTTGGATGGTTCCCCGCTTCCCCCTCCTGAGGTGGCGAATGGTTTTCCAGAAGCACCTTGGTGCCGACCGAAAGTCCTTCTCCATGTCTTCTCCGAACTTCTCCCACCCTCGCTGCTTTGCCTCTTTCACGGCAGAGGCTGCAGCCCTTCGGGCCCTTCGGTACCATGCAACTGCCTCCGGAGTCCTCCGGGATAACATATCCCGGAAAGACTCCTTCTTCAGTCGGACGGCTTCCCTGACCACCGGTGTCCACCACGGTGTTCGTGGGTTACCGCCCCTTGAGGCACCTAAGACCCTAAGACCACAGCTCTTCGCTGCAGCTTCAGCAATGGAAACTTTGAACATTGTCCACTCGGGTTCAATGCCCCCAGCCTCCACAGGGATGCACGGAAAGCTCCGCCGGAGGTGTGAGTTGAAAGTCTGTCAGACAGGGGCCTTCTCCAGACGTTCCCAGTTTACCCGCACTACCCGTTTGGGCTTACCAGGTCTGTCCAGAGTCTTCCCCCACCCTCTGATCCAACTCACCACCAGATGGTGATCGGTTGACAGCTCCGCCCCTCTCTTCACCCGAGTGTCCAAAACATACGGCCTCAGATCAGATGAAACAGTTATAAAATCGATCATTGACCTTTGGCCTAGGGTGCTCTGGTACCAGGTACACTTATGAGCATCCCTATGTTCGAACA
Source organism: Zingel zingel (assembly GCA_023566125.1). Taxonomy (NCBI): domain Eukaryota; kingdom Metazoa; phylum Chordata; class Actinopteri; order Perciformes; family Percidae; genus Zingel; species Zingel zingel. The sequence continues at coordinate 31,802,500 of CM042319.1, forward strand.
TGGTGTTCGTTATAGACAATCCATGACTAGCACAGAAGTCCAACAACAAACAACCACTCTGGTTTAGATCAGGGAGGCCGTTCCTCCCAATCACGCCTCTCCATGTGTCTCCATCATTGCCCACGTGCGCGTTGAAGTCCCCCAGCAGAACGATGGAGTCTCCCACTGGAGCCCCATACAGGACTCCACTCAAGGTCTCCAAGAAGGCCGAATACTCCGAACTCTTGTTTGGTGCATATGCACAAACAAGAGTCAGAGTTTTCCCCCCCACCAGCCGCAGGCGTAGGGAGGCGACCCTCTCGTCCACCGGGGTAAACTCCAACGTAGCGGCGCTCAACCGGGGGCTTGTGAGTATCCCCACACCCGCCCGGCGCCTCACACCCTGGGCAACTCCGGAGAAGAAAAGAGTCCAACCCCTATCCAGGAGTACGGTTCCAGAACCGAGACTGTGCGTAGAGGTAAGCCCCACCAGATCTAACCGGTAGCGCTCCACCTCCCGCAGCAGTTCCGGCTCCTTCCCCCACAGAGAGGTGACATTCCACGTCCCCAGAGCCAGCGTCTGCTGCCCGGGTCTGGTCCGTCGAAGCCCCTGACCTTCACTGCCACCCGTGTGGCAGCGCACCCGACCCCAGCGGTTCCTCCCACAGGTGGTGGGCCCATGGGCTGGAGAGATGGATGCCACGTAGCTTTTTCGGGCTGTGCCCGACCGGGCTCCGTGGCAAACCCGGCCACCAGACGCTCGCCAACGAGCCCTCCGTCTGGGCCTGGCTCCAGACGGGGGCCCCGGGCTTCCTCCGGGCAGGGTCACTCCATGTCTACCTCGGTTATTCATAGGGTTTGTGAACCATTCTTTGTCTGGCCCCTCACCTGAGACCACTTTGCCTTGGGAGACCCTACCAGGAGCACAAAGCTCCAGACAACACAGCCCTCAGGTTCATAGGGACGCACAAACCTCTCCACCACGATAAGGTGATGGTTCCCGGAGAGGAACTGAAGCATACTGTCAGTCTAATATGAGCTATCAATCATTATATACATATTGCACATCAAACTTTTTGACAATAATTAACAAAGATATCAGAACAGTATGTCAGCATCTATTTCACATACCGAGAATGCTACCAAAGTCATGGAACGTCAAAGATTGATGCGGATTGTATGGAGAGATGATAACACACGAGGCTGTCCTGCTCACATTCAACTTCCTGACTAAGTCCCATGGTGCAAAGGTCCTATAGTTCTTAAAGGAACACACACGCATGTGGAACAAACTATATACTATATCTAGGTAATGGTAATATAGTTATATTATTATTATTGTAATAACATGATAATAATGGGGTATGTTGATGTTTTCATAGTATTATAGGCTACTATCAGTGTAATACCTTCCAAATTAGATAAAACTTCTTGGAATTTAAAATAAGTAATATCCATATTATTATATTGAAATTCATCCACCCTTTATGTTCCAAATATTTCCCTTTTGTTTCAAGGTAATACTTTTAAATTATATATTTAATCTTGTGACTTCTTACCTGGAAACACGTCTGGTAGTTTCTGTGTAACAACCATGAATCAGTGCTGCAAAAAAACTACCTCTTTCTATTTAATTTTGTTCTGTCCCCATCAGGACATTAGTTCACTTAAATGTTTTTCTTCTCCAATTGCTGTCAGTAGTTTGTTCCACATGCGTGTGTGTTCCTTTAAGAACTGTAGGACCTTTGCACCATGGGACTTAGTCAGGAAGTTGAATGTAAGCAGGACAGCCTCATGTGTTATCGTCTCTCCATACAATCCGCTTCAATCTTAGATGTTCCATGCCTTCGGTAGCATTCTCTGTATGTGAAACAGATGCTGACATACTGTTCTGATATCTTTGTTAATTTGTTGTTATATTTTTGATGAAGATTGACAGCTCATATTAGACTGACAGTATGCTTCATTAAGGTAGTTTGCCACTATTATCTTGGGTTGTGTTACACTGTATAACAATACATTACGTATTTCCTTTATTTCAGCTTACATGTTAGCTGCTGTATATACTACTGCATTACAGTGTCGTGTAGTTATATTGTTTTTACAATTATCATTGAATAATGTTTGTGACTCATCAATATGTAAGCAACTGGTCATTGTGTTTCATTTCCCAGTTTCACCCTTTCAAGTCAATTCCAGGTAATCTCTGCACCTCTGTTATTCTAATATTAGATGTAATAAAATAGAAACAGGCAGTTTTGCATGTTGCACCACTGATTCATGGTTGTTTCACATAAACAACCAAAAGCATTTCCAGGTAATCTCTACACCTCTGTTATTCTAATATTACCATGTAATACAATAGAAACAGGCAGTTTTGCATTTTGCGGCACTGATTCATGGAAATTACACATCAACTACCAGAAGCATTTCCAGTTAATCTCTACACCTCTGTTATTCTAATATTACCATGTAATACAATAGAAACAGTCAGTTTTGCATGTTGCACCACTGATTCATGGTTATTACACAGAAACTACCAGATGTGTTTCCATGTAAGAAGTCACAAGATTAAACATATAATTTGTAAAGTATTACCTTGAAACAAAAGCAAAATGTTTGGAACATAAAGGGTGGATGAATTTCAGCATTATAATATGGTAATTACCAATTTTAAATTCAAGACGTTTTATATAATTTGGAAGGTATTACTCTGATAGTAGCCTATAATACTGTGAAAACATCAACATATATTACCCCATTATTACCATGTTATTACAATATAAATATAACTATATTACCATTACCCAGATATACATATGGTTATTATTGAACCCTTTCCTACTTATTACATTGGTAATTGCATGTTATTACATCTGTTACCTTCTTATCACCTTATTACCCCAGTATTACATCTTATTACTGTGATGTATTACCCAGTTATTACTTTGGTAATTACATGTTATTACGTATATATTACCTCTTTATTATCACATTGTTACCCCACTATTACCATCTTATTACCGAGCCATAATTTGAAGTGCTACCCAAATTCTCATTTGCAACGATGACCTGTCACATTCACACAGTTCCACATTCATACCTGGAAGCTGCCCAGTACAACCACAGTCTGATCTGATCACATTCCTACCTGGTAGCTGCCCAGTACTACCACAGTCTGATCTAATCACATTCATACCTGGAAGCTGCCCAGTATAACCACAAGTCTGATCTGATCACATTCATACCTGGAAGCTGCCCAGTACTACCAGAGTCTGATCTGATCACATTCATACCTGGAAGCTGCCCAGTACTACCACAGTCTGATGTGATCTGATAGATACAGTACTTTATATATAAAGTATATATAAATTATATATCTCAATCATCAGTAACGAGTTGGCAGAATTGGACAAGCAATTCCAAGGGCCGCATACATACAGTGCAGTACTGTCAATACAGTAAATAGTCTTAAATGTGGTACATGGGACCATAGAAACAGTGTCTGATACAGTAAACAGTAGTAAATTACAGTAAAGAATGATGATGAAATAATACATCCATAGATAATGTAGTCTAATTGGTTCATGCTCCACACTAATTGGTGAAAATGAATCTCATTATCTTGAAACAGTCATGATCTAAACATGGAATAGTGTTTGTCTCCATACAACTATGCATTAAGAGTAATGCAACAGTTATCATTTTGAGTAGTTGTATTGATTGATAGTTAGATCATTGTAATGAAATGAATAGACAATCATCTGAAATGTAATGTGTGAATTGTCTTTTGAAATAGTAATACTTTGATGTTAAGTTGTGTCATATTGAACAGGTGATCTTTCTTAAATGAACAAATGATCTTAGGTTTATGTGTATTGTATCCAAGCAATTGAAAAAAAGTGTTACAGTTTTTAAAAATGTGCATTTTGATTATTGGTTGTGAGTTGTATGTCTAGAGTTTTGAAAAATGACGTCAAGGTTCTGAAATTAGTTCCAAAGTGATTGTAAAAAAAACTGTATACAGTACAGGCCAAAAGTTTGGACACACCTTCTCATTCAATGCGTTTTCTTTATTTTCATGACTATTTACATTGTAGATTCTCACTGAAGGCATCTAAACTATGAATGAACACATGTAGAATTATGTACTTAACAAAAAAGTGTGCAATAACTGAAAACATGTCTTATATATTTGATTCCTCAAAGTAGCCACCCTTTGCTTTTTTGATAGAGCTGCAAACCCTTGGTGTTCTCTCAATGAGCTTCATGAGGTAGTCACCTGAAATGGTTTTCACTTCACAGGTGTGCCTTGTCAGGGTTAATTAGTGGAATTTTTTCCCTTATTAATGGGGTTGGGACCATCAGTTGTGTTGTGCAGAAGTCAGGTTGATACACAGCTGACAGCCCTATTGGACAACTGTTAGAATTCATATTATGGCAAGAACCAATCAGCTAAGTAAAGAGAAACTAGTGGCCATCATTACTTTCACAAATGAAGGTCAGTCAGTCTGGAAAATTGCAAAAACTTTGAATGTGTCCCCAAGTGCAGTCGCAAAAACCATCAAGTGCTACAACGAAACTGGCTCACATGAGGACCGCCCCAGGAAAGTAAGTCCAAGAGTCACCTCTGCTGCTGAGGATAAGTTCATCCGAGTCACCAGCATCAGAAATCACAAGTTAACAGCAGCTCAGATTAGAGACCAGATGAATGCCACACAGAGTTCTAGCAGCAGACACATCTCTAGAACAACTGTTAGAGGAGACTGCGTGAATCAGGCCTTCATGGTCAAGTATCTGCTAGGAAACCACTGCTAAGGAGAGGCAACAAGCAGAAGAGATTTGTTTGGGCCAAGAAACACAAGGAATGGACATTAGACCAGTGGAAATCTGTGCTTTGGTCTGATGATTTAAGATTTTTGGTTCCAACGGCCGTGTCTTTGTGCGACGCAGAAAAGGTGAACGGATGGATTCTACATGCCTGGTTCCCACCGTGAAGCATGGAGGAGGAGGTGTGATGGTGTGGGGGTGCTTTGCTGGTGACACTGTTGGGGATGTATTCAAAATTGAAGGCATACTGAACCAGCATGGCTACCACAGCATCCTGCAGCGACATGCCATCCCATCCGGTTTGTGTTTAGTTGGACCATCATTTATTTTTCAACAGGACAATGACCCCTAACACATCTCCAGGCTGTGTAAGGGCTATCTGACCAAGAAGTAGAGTGATGGAGTGCTGCGCCAGATGACCTGGCCTCCACAGTCACCGGACCTGAACCCAATAAAGATGGTTTGGGGTGAGCTGGACCGCAGAGTGAAGGCAAAAGGGCCAACAAGTGCTAAGCATCTCTGGGAACTCCTTCAAGACTGTTGGAAAACCATTTCAAGTGACTACCTCTTGAAGCTCATCAAGAGAATGCCAAGAGTGTGCAAAGCAGTAATCAGAGCAAAGGGTGGCTACTTTTAAGAAACTAGAATATAAGACATGTTTTCAGTTATTTCACACTTTTTTGTTAAGTACATAATTCCACATCTGATAAAGTTCCCTTGGCCTTCCCCACATCATCACATACCGTTCACCATACCTAGAGATTGCCATGGGGTACTTTCCATAAGATCATCTCTCAATGCAAATCAAACCAGCTATTAGGCTAACCGACATAAAACCATGTTAATCTCTAGGTATGGTGAAGGGGATATGATGATGTGGGGAAGGCCAAGGAAACTTTATCAGGATGCATAGTATCCTGGATCCATGAATTAACTTATGGTGCTAAAACAGTCTCATAAGTATTTGCAACTTGTCAAACACAATTCACAAATTAATACAGAGTGATTTGTATTCATAAATCTGTGTTGTATCTGTGCCTCTACTTTGTGACTTGTGAACTACAATTCACCAATGAATGCAGAGCGATTTGTATCCGCAAATGCGTATCTGTGTCCGTGTGTCTAATTTGTAACTCGTATTTTATCATTTGTAAATTAACTTAGTATTTTTCAACATAAATATAGGTGTAAATCTCCTTCTATTTGTGTGGGTACTTTTGAGACTGTTTTTCCGCGCCGTTGTTGCCACTAAACAATTTGTGTCTTCAGTGACGATCCCAGCACTCTCCAGTAGATGACGGTAATGCAACACTTATGGATGCCAACCGCTGTTAAACTACATAGAAGCCAATGAGGAAGCCTTGTTAAATGTTTCAGAGACGCTGGCAGAATCTACTTGACGTTCCTCGGGATAGGTTGATATTATTAGGACTTTGTCGTCAAATAAATTACATTTATGTTTTCAGCATCATTGTTGCAGTGCATTTACAATTTGCTTTATGTTACGTTCAAGTTCTTGTAGAGCGATGCTAACTTAGCTCGTTAAAGTCAGCCCTATAACATGACAGTTTTTTCCCTCGTAGATCCAGGTTGAACTTTGTCAAACACAAGCGCCTCCTTTCCTCTGATAACTTATGGCATTCCTCTCCCTGGTTTTTAATAACTTTTGGAAGTCAATAATATTCAAAATGTTTTTCTCGGTCTGACCTATTGGTACAACCTAAAACACGGCAATAATTAACCATTTTCCTTGACGCCGTTCGGGATCTACTTCAGTGTCTGTGCTTTGTTGTGATGTGGAGTACCTCCAACATGGCGACTTCTGGTCTGATGACGCGTCGTGAAAATCCTCTATACAGTCTATATAATACCCTAACGGGGGCGTGCCAAGATGGCCGAGTGAGTGGTCGCTTTCTACCGAGCTCTGCAAAGGAAAGTTTTGGAAACAGTAAAACTAAACTTTTTATTTCGCCAAGCACTACATTTTGTTTTCAGAAATACTACAGCACTTGTAAGACGAACTATTGAGCAATGCCAAACCAACGTGACAGGAAAAGAGGCCAAGAGAACGCCGGACAGAAGCTAAATCCTGATGCTATTAACGTTACTCTTAAGGCTGGCAATGCTCTAGTTGACAATTGTCACGATTATACCTCCACTCTCCTGCCTCTCGCCACTGCCGAAAGACTTTATTGATGAATTTCCACCTCTTCCTATCACTCCCAGTAAGTCGCCAGCACCGAGGAAAATGATGTACACAGTCGGGTCTGAACAAAACAACACCAACGATATCATAGCTAGCCTCTCAGCTCTGATAAACACGCGGTCAGACAACATTGAAAGCATGGTCAGTGCCAATGCACTTAAAATTGAAGGTCTTAAAAAGACAATTGACTCTGTGTGTGCAGAGATCAAGGATGTGAAAAGCAAAGTGTGTACACTCGAGGTGAAAATGGCAAAAGAAGAAAAACGAGTAGACACATGTCAGCAAAGGGTTTCTGAATTAGAGAGATACTCCAGAAGATGGAACCTTAGACTTTACGAAGTTGAAGAATCAGAAAAGGAAAACATACGAAAGAAGGCCATCGAGGTCTGTCAGGCTGTTCTGCCGGAGGAAAAGAACAGGCTGGCTGACGCTATCGGCTCGGCACTAAGCGGCAGAATGACTACAAACCCAAAGGCATCATCATCCAGTTCATTGCACGTGTCTGCAGAGACGCTGTATGGAAAGCTGCGAAGACATCGCCACACCTGCGCGACAATGGATTAAGATTTGCGGAGGATCTCTCTAAAGAAGACAGAGAACGAAGGAGCAAACTTTGGCCAGTGATAAAAAAAAGCTCGAGAGGAGGGCAATCCAGCCTTCTTCATTGGTGGTTGCGGATTTGTCAACGGATCTGAAGTCCCTCTGCCCACCTAAGAAACAGTCTCGCCAGCTGCCTGTTAACACAAGGTCACCCACTGGTTTGATTTGCACTACATTCAGAATTGATATTGTAATGTTATAGTTTTTGTTGGACTGTTAGTAGGACCTTACAAAGGCACTTTAATTTACAAAATCGCTGCCATTTCTATTATATGTTCGTATTTTTAGTTTTTTTTAGACCGTTTAATAAACGAGGCAGCTGATTAGGAACGCTGTGCTTTTTAGTTTGGCCGGAACTATATCCTTTTCTCTTTACTGTTTTTTTAACTGTCTTATATAAAGCAGCACTCTGTCCCCTTATCCGGTATTACCCTTCTAATCACTAACACTTTGTAGCTTATTCCTTGTTCGCGTTCGTTAATAACTTTGTCTTTATCTATTGTTTCTTTAAATGCAAGGGGACTAAGACAGATTTGTAAAATCAAAGCCTTATTTTTATTTGCCAAACAACTTTGTACAGATTTTTGTTTTTTTCAAGAAAGTCATTCCACATCTGCTGATTTCAATTTTTGGAAATCTCAATGGGGTAACAGATATTACCAGATATTACCCTGCTAATCATTACATGTTTAAATTTGAAAGAGACATCAACACAAACTGTTCTTTCTGTGAAGACCACCCAGAAACTGTTTTGCACCTCTTTTGGCATTGCCCACACACCAGAACATTTTGGCAGAACCTCAGCAGATTCATCATTGACCATATTTATAAAGACTTTGCCTTATTGTGGAAGGATGTTATTTTTTGCTTTTATAAAAGCCATAGTAAAGAAAAGATGTACTTCATTATAAATGTACTAATTCTTATGGCAAAATTTCACATTCAAGTGTAAATTCAGCTCTAAAAAACCTAGTTTGTACTTTTCTCCATGAAGTTGAACATTATATTAATCTGATTTCTGGCTCAAACAACAAAAAGGCTGTTAAAACTGTCAACATTATTTTTTTTTTTTGTATGTTATGTATGTTTTGGCTATTCACATGTGATTTGTACCCTTTATTTTCAATAAAAAAAAAAAAAAAAAAAAATATATATATATATATATATATATATATATACCCTATATACCCTAATATAAATACCCTAACCCTCAGCTGCGATTCTACCTCCGAACAGCAGGCGGAGCGCTGAACCTTCCGCGGATAACAAGCTCCGTGAACCGGAAACACACCGCTAGCACTTCTTGTTTCCGTCAACACACGTGTGTTTGTGTGGAGAGAAAACGCTAGAGAAATAAACAGAACCAGAACCCGTTTAGACCCGTTTAGAAGCAGTCCGCGATGTTGCAGCAGCTGGGTCTGATCGGGACCCTCCGGGACGAGGACCAGAGTCCGGAGGAACCCGACACCGAGTCCGAGCAGGAGGTGAGTCAGTCCGATCACACGTCCGCAACTCTCCCCGGAGAAACGGCTCCGGAGCCCGGTCACACGGCCGCAACTCTCCCCGGAGAAACTGCTCTGCCAGGCGGCTGCAAGGGAACCAGAGCCGGGCAGGAAAACAGCAGATTCACCGCTGTCTGATCCATACAGTTATAAAGACAGGCAGGGATTTAATAGAACCTATGTTGACACGTTTACCTTTACATTTAGGAGTATTAACTTAGCCAACCAAATCAAAAGATGTAAGATAAATAGAACTTTACATTTTATGATATTGAGTCACATCTCTCTATGTGTGTGTGTGTGTGTGTGTGTGTGTGTG